>JAUPFT010000014.1:23623451-24165951 GCA_036936625.1 Parnassius smintheus behrii
ATGCTCTCCGAAGCCTAACATGGTTCATAACCCTCGTATGTAACACTAAAAAATTAAACTTTTAATATAAAGCAAAAACCACTATGATTAAATAATTTCTCTCACTCAAGTAGGTAATAAGACTGGTTGCGTGTAAGAAATATAATAATAAGAATTATAGTCCCGATTTCAGTGCAGTGCAACCAACTTATCTGTTCAGGTGAACAAAATTGGAACCTATTAGTAGTAGTAGTAACCTATTTCCTCGGTAAATTTCTTAAGTGATAGTAGTAAGCTGTCCACTAGTGCTTATGTCAACTGAACAGTAAAGTTGGTGGCACTATATGTGAAGTTCTTTGTAGTCGGTCGGCTTTTACAAGTTCAAACGAACCACCACAGAATGTCGTCTAAATAGTTAAAAATTTCATCTCCTATATTTCCACCCAGAATCGAATTATTTTTCTTTATTTTTAAGACATACTGTCCAAATTTTAGAGGGCTCGGACATGCAGTTTTTTTTTTAATAATTTTGTGTTATTATAAAAATAATGCTGCTACCTACAGCCGGTCAACTTGTCATCTTATGAGGGCATACGTTACTAATCCGTTGGGCTATGTAGGTCACTCTGGTTCTACTGAGGATATCGTCATTTCTAAGTTTATCACGCAGAAAAACCCCGAGCACAGCCCTCTCCATAGCTCGCTGAGCGACCTTGAGCTTCCTCATACGGCCAGCAGTTAAGGACCACGTCTATAAGTCATCATTGGCAACACACACTAGTTATCTAATATTAAATATATTAAATCACGTTTTCAAGTTTTGAGGTATACCTGACCAGAAAATGTCTCGTAGTCTCCGTCCGAAGGCTGCCAAGCCAAGTTGAAATCGCGATTGACCTCTTGACTTAACTAGTTGGACTATTTGTCCCAGGTAAACATATTCGAACGTAACGTCAACAACTTCGACCTCAGTGCTCTCAACAACTACCGGTATAGATGTGACATGGACGTTACACATGATCTTTGTCGTAACCATGTTCATCTTAAAATCTATCCGTTGAGAGGCACTATTTAAGTGATTGAGCATAGTGCTTAGCTCCTCCAGCAATTCTGATATAAGGACTATATCGTCGGCAAATCGAAGATGAGTCTGTACTTGCCATTGAGGTTAGTACTTACTTCCAATGCAGCGGCGAAGCGTTTCGAGGATATGACGTCAACCTGTCTTACAACTCTCTGCAATTGGATAGGTTTCGTACTCTGGTTGTGTACTCAAATCGCCATTGTAGTCCTACTTTACAAACACTTTAGCACTTCGATATACCAACAAAAATATTAACCAGATGTAGATCATGATGTGACTTTTTAAAGTTAAATGTATATAAAGGTTATAATTAGAGACAACATAATAACAAATTTTTAGAGCGTATTGCGATTGTAAGCTTTTTTATGCTAGTTTTTAATAACAATGGCAATTAAATTTTCTTTATGTATTAAGTTTGATTATACCAGCGTAAAATAGCAGCTTAATGCTGCTGTGTTTCATATGGTGAATGTAGAGAACCGGAGACCCGTTTTACTGGAATCGAGGCATTTCATCTTAGTCCTCCGGGGTGACAAAGCATCATGTAGATGACAGATATCTTTGACCCGCAACATCCACTTACCATCAGGTTGACTGTGTTCTCGTTTGTCACCCTTATTCTTTATAAAAATCATGATTAAAACGTAGAGATTACATACTGTTTGTTTGTGATCATCAAATCGTATTGCGCATATCATATTTTGTAGATTACAGCATCTGATAACAAACTTATTTAAAAATCTTTATACTTTAATAGATGTTTTGACTTTTGCTGATTTTTTAAACATTATCTAAATACCTGCCTATTATCATCATTTTAATTACCTACGAATAAGCACTATATAATTTGCGTAAGGGTCCTCTATAAATCAAGGAATACTGTGGCAGGGATCATCGAACTATATTACTAACGTATAGAAAAGACATCCCGAACCAAAAGTTTGCTTCATTTTGCTAAGAGTTAGATTTAAAGTTCGCTGCAGCGCTAAAATAATAGTTACGTCTTCTAACCAAACTATTAAAACATGCAGCGCTAGTTTGCATTAGGGATTAGTTTTCTCGCGACCAAAACGTTTGCGCCAGGGATTTCATGGCGCTTATGCCCCTATTAAGTACATTACCCTGAATCAGGGCCCTGGATGAAGGGTGGGCGTATCCCCTAATTAGGGACCTTACTTATTACACTACCCTGATTTTACGCCCTTTCTCAGTCATAGGGATGTGAAAAAGTATATATATATATATATATATATATATATATATATATATATATATATATATATATATATATATATATATTTATTGTATCGATATTTTTAAACACTATCAATATTATTGCGTGATTAATATCGATATATCGTCATGTTTTGCATGATATAGTGGGATAAGGACCAAAATTTTAGTACTGGACGTTTTGAAGACGAAAAAAACATGACTATTAATAGTAAAGAACTCTTTTCTTTACTATTGTCGTGTTTATAACGCTATGGGTGAAAGACTATTTAAAACTTAGGTAAAATAACTCAAATATGCGGATTATCGGAGTTCTGGAGCCCAATGAATTTCGAATACCTGAGAGTAGGGAAGAGGAGTTAGAGGAGCTATTAAGTTTAACTCCTTATATCAAAAAACAAAATACGGTTTAAAGAAAAAGTGTAAGTGTAGGCATAGAATATTAGTGACTTTAAGATTTCTAGTGATTCAAGTGCGTGTATTTGTGTGCGCGCTTTGTGTTACAAAGAGAATTAGCTACTACCATAATAATTTGTTATTTAGAATTTTATGACAGCTAAGTTATTTAAGAATATTTGAACTATTAAATAGCTTCTTTACCTACATCTTAAAACTAGACTGATGTTATTTTGTGAAGACTAATATAAAGCTAATTTTGTTTTTAAACATAGGTACTTACTAATATTGATTAAAACCAAAAATACACAAGTATATAATACATACTAAATATACCTTTTTACTACCTACTAAGTTTAGTAATCATAGTTGACCCAACCCACCAAAGAGTTAGCAAAACAAATTCACAAAAGTAATTTGTAACAAATCATTTACTCTGTTTCGTCCTGCTAACTCGAGTTTAGTTCGACTTGCATGAATTTCAACTCAAGTGACCTCCAGTCGTAATTTTTCCGAGTAAGCACATCTATAGGATGCAGCATCGCTCATTAAAACATGGAAGCTTATGTTCGACACATTGAATTTTTCGATGTTTTTATCACCATTTAAACACACACACACACACACACACACACACGCACACACACACACACACACGCACACACACACACACACACACACATATATATATATACATATATATATATATATATATATATATATATATATATATATATATATATATATATATATATATATATATATATATATATATATATATATATATAATATTAGGAAGTTTTACACTATTTATTTTTACAAATTTATTTTTATCGAATTATTATCAGAAAACAGGATTTTTTTACTTTTATGTTTATTTCTTTCGAATTGAAATTTAAAATAACAATTTTAACAATCTGGCGCCTAGTGAGCGGTTTCTCCAGGGTGATTGTAGATCCCGCTTCTGAAAATAACCGCTCACTGGAAACCGAAGTTGCCACGGTAGGGAAATAGATCTTAGTTAGGCTATGAAGCCCGGGAAATAACCCTTTCGTGCCATCCCACATCTCCAACGCATGTAATATATAAAACTCTTCTTCTACTTTAGTTTTATTTCTTATGTTTTGGTGCGTTACTTCTTTATGGTAGTTCCATATGTCACCTTCAGTATTATCGCATTTTCTGAATACATCTACTAAACTATACCGAAGTACAAGCAGTTGAATAACCGTTCATCCATCAAAATCAATGTTTCAGAAAAGTGATTGTAACGGAATACGAAGTACCGTAAGCCGATAAAATAATTACCAATACAAAATAACTAGTACTCTAAAAAACTGTACCTACTTAAGCTTTTGATTAAGTTAAGGCTCAAATAATATAATTATTAATAAAAAAATGAATAAAACCAATCCAATCCATTTTCAATATTAATTGTAAACTTATGTTAATTCATTACCACAATAAAAATAAACCACAATTTTACATCAAAAATAAAATAAACGATTGAAGATAATTGCACTTCTGAAGTTCAAGTATATTTGAGTCGAGAGTACAATTTATTTTCGACTGAAAGACCATTCGCATGTTTGTTGATTCGTAATTATAATTTTCAGGATTGTGATATTTCTGCTAAATAAACCTTCTAGCTTTAAAAATTTAGACATTATCTAACTTTGGGATATATTTTTTGGTATATTTATTTTTCGGCGATATAAGATTCGTGATAATCATCGTTTGCAACTTTTAACATACGGAATTTTATACCTTCAAATAGTTGGTTATTTCGAAACCTTTGACGGCAAGCCAAAATCACATCGTTCACAAAACATCGCTCATGAATAACCATATTCATGAACGATATATCGATGTTTGAAAGAATTGATGTATCGTTTTCATCCCAAAATACCCTAAGTTATTTATTATATATTGTTATTACACTACATGGTGGCAAGGGCACTGCAGACAGGGTGCACTTTGTCGCCCTAATTAGGGACCCTTACTCCCTTTCTCTTATTACACCACCCTGAATCAGGGCATAGGGAGCCTGATTCAGGGTAGTGTAATAGGGGTATTACGAGTATCGTTCAACGTAGTGTACAAGTCGCTTCTACAGATTTTACAAAGCAGAAGTGACACAACTTTGTACTTACTACAAAATAATACTCTGCCTTGTCATTAAATAAATAAAAGAAGTGAAATAAAAGTATCGTTGCAATTTAATATAAACTTTATTTATCACACATTCTAAATAATTCAACACAAATTAATATTTAATTGTCTTTAAACACTACATAAGTTTAATGAGTTTTGGCGTTTGTTCGTGTAATCATTTGTTATCCTTGCCTCGTGGTGCAATCGAACAGTTATATATAGATATAAATAATATATTTTTTGTCTCATAATATATGTACATAATTAGCAAATGACAAAGTAAGAAATTTAAAATAATAAAAACAAATTTTATTTGGAACTATGTATGTAGAAACTACACTTACCGATATTATTATGGTGTTTTTATCGTATGGTACAGCAGTTTTCTTAAGATAAACTCGTCCTGTTTTTGTATAATGCTTACCCTTATCCTTAAAGTGGAATGAACATACATTTGTATGAGGAGTCAGAAGCCATGCTTCTTCATTCCGATTATTTTGCACAAATTTTATCCACGTTTCTCCTTTCTCATGACACGACCGTAGAAACTTTCAACATTATTTAGGTTATTTGGATAAAATTAACAATTTACTTATTTTACACAATAATAACACACAATAATAATTAACACATATAGGTACTATTGACAAACTGAACAACAAAATAGGCACTAATGTATGCGTATGGAATGCGTATCTGCGTCTTTTGTTTTCTATAGTCTATGATTAGTACTGCAAAATGGCGGCGGTCGACAGCCCGATTCTCGGAGCATTGTAACAACGCGAAAAACTATAAATCAAAGTTATAATGTCTACTTACCGATGAAATGTTAAAATGAATCTTATAATGTTAAACCACCACTTTTTTTTAATGTTCTGGAGTGTTTACTGCAGTCTTTAAGAACACAACCAGGCATTTTGAAGTTGTTATCTATGCGAAGCGAACACGACTCGTCTGTGCGGGCGTTGGACACTCACTAAACAGTTGCGGTACAGTGTACCGCAATGCGTAGCGCAAAATCGTGCAAGGCGATGTCTACTCTATACGTAGTAGTAATAGGTACCTCAATATCATGGATGACCACTTTGATTATAGACAGGCTTTGATTATATACCTATCTATAATCAAAGTAGGCAGGTGTATAATCAAAGGATGACCATTAACTTCTTAAGGGTATTATAAGGAGGATGAGATGTGAGTATATCAGATGACACTTCTCTTTTAAAATAATTGGTCTGTGGGTAGTCCACGCAACGTAACGAAGTTATGACTTACTACGAAGAAGATCGACGCTGAATGCAATATGTAAACATGTAGGTTGAACGTTAAAAAGAAACGTTGTGTGATTAACGGATGATCCCTTCCATGCAAATTGCTCCAATGCATGTGCAACCAGTGCCGTCTTTAGGATCAACGAGGCTATGGGCCAAGGTACTGGCTGGGGCCTATGTAAGGGATGGAAAATCCTTAAATTTTATATCTAATTTTGCTGCGAAGAAATCGAGAAAAAAAGTTTTTTAAGCTGTATATAATTACTGTTATTTTAGTGCAAAAATAAATTTTTAAACAAATTTTCTAAATCTTGTTTCTATTTTACCAAGTGTGTGATTTGATATTTTTCTTATTATGTTATAAAATTTGTTGTTGTATATCGAAAATTTTCAGAATTGTGGGGCCCCTGCCTACCTCGGGGCCTCGGGCCCGGGCCCTGCGGGCCCTGCCTTAAAGACGGCACTGTGTGCAACAGAGCGATAATTAAGCGAATGGTGTGCGAACTGCGAAGCGAACCGGCTTTTTGTGCACGCTTGAAACTCGTGATCATATGGGCACGGCGGTAGTTGGGGGAGACGCGCGGGGCAAGATTCGTACATGCGGTGGGCATGCGCTCTCCACGTGCTCGTGAGACTTTATTGCTGTGCAATTTCATTTGACAAAAATAATTTTGATAAATAAATAATAACTTAAATTTTTTTTAGTTTTGTCATGTTAGATATATCAGATAAGTTTATAAAATTTAAATAAGTATCAATTTACTTAAATTAAAAAATAATATTTTTATGAAATCTTCTGAAAATAGAGCAGTAAATTATTTCAATTTTAAACATGTTCTTCAATTTGACATCATCAATTTGACATGACTACAATTTCGAACTAAACTATTAAATTTGCTTCTAAAATTTCAAGATAATCTTAATATTAATCCACCCACAATATTTCATATGATATTCTGTAGTGCACACTAACAAAGTCCGAATGTCACAGACTAATCCCAAGTCAGTATTCCTAAATAAATATACATCTTTTGTTTGAACATTTGTAAATAAATTTTCGTTTTATCTTCGTTATTACATATAAAAGAAATGTTAAATTTGTATCAATTTAATTAATTTGAACATGACTTGAATTTTAAGATTCCATTGTGATACTGAAATGTTATTTTATTTAGTCTGTGGTATTATATTCACGGGGGGAATGAAGTGGGGCGGGGTTTCAACTATTCGATCGTTCGTTGAGGCAATTTTACGTACATCGGTGTGTTAGTTACGTCCTAGTGCAGCTGCAGTGTAATTTTAGCAGTAGAGGTGAAATTGGCTCCTCTGCCAATCTAATGGAACATCGTTCCTACGAGGTACCACCAGCGACCGTACTAAACATATCAAACATACGTCATATACGCGACAATTGTAGAAAGCAACAAATTCTGTTGTTGCTATTATGTTGTTTAAACGGATCATTGAAGGAAAGTCGATGTTGAACTCCGATGTCAAGGATAAGTCTCCTGAGAAATGTTCTAGAAGGAAGTCGGAATGCGACGGCTGTGGCGAACATTCCACGTAAGTAAACAAACAAAGCATTGCGCCTAAATAATACTAGGTACCTACCTGCTACATCGCAAATTAGCCAATGATATCGTATGTCGTATTGTTTGGGTTGTGGATTAGTTATGAATATAGGTACCAGTACGTTAACAAAAATAATAAACAAACATAGCTTTTTATACCATTGAATAGTGATTCAATTTTTTGCTTCTGTTTTTGAGAAATATAAGTAATAACTTGTACTTGAAATTGTATATTTGTGTAACGTTTTTCAATTAACTGAAATAAAAAAAAAATCTTCCTTGACCTATATTATGATTATTGATAATTGGAATATTTCATTTCGAGCCAGTTACTGAGTTATTTGAAAGTCACGCGAATATCAACCTTACGACACTAGTAAGAAAGAGATTTAAATGGTCCTTTCTATGTAGATATATATTTATATCCTTTTCAACTTCATAATAAGCCTTTGACCTTATGTATGGTCATTGGCCTTGTACTATTTTTATAACTTGTAACCATTTGTAACATTGTCAACTATTATATGACTATTTTATGACTTAAGTTACACAATTACTCATCATTTTATAGGTCACTATTAAAATTAGTTCAATGAGTTTTTTATTATTGATTGCAATGATAAGTTTTGATAAATACGGGAACTAATTGGTAACTTCTGGGCAAACATGTAATCATGAGGAAAAGGTCTTTCCAGTCCCTTCCCATGTATCGTTGTTACTCGTCTGTAGAAATGGGTCAGTCTAACAACTTGCCAAAACGCAGTTCAAGGACAATATTACTGATACAGCTGACACTAATACTACATAGTACCTACTATTAATTCTGTGCTAACACTACAGATCGAACTAAAGGTGACGAGACACAGACAGATTATGATTTATGACACACCACATCCACAGTAGGTAGTTGGTAACTTTCGGTCATCGTATCTTTAGAAGGGAATAATTTTTATTCAATATACCTAGATCACATGTATATAATTCATATAGAAAAAAAACTCTGTCCTGGGAAGAACCACTTCCCAGTATTTTTTCTGAACAGGCAAGAAACCCAGCGGGACATTTTTAAAGTAAATTTTACAATATGTAAGGTTGTACAAAAAATTTGAAAATTTACTTTAGAAACAGCTTGGAAGCGACCAAATTACGCTCAGGGGTTATTATCAACCCTGTATTCATTTATATTATAACAACATGTATTCAAGTTCATTGCAACATTGACCTATATAAGTAACCCTGCAAGTTTCATCACAATTTATCCAGTATTTGCGCAGCCTAAAATTTTCAATGTACAAAAATTTTTTGGAAGTAGTTTTAACATAATAGTTAAAGTATATAATATTTATTAAATAATATTATATTATTGTTTATAATGATGATATATTATTATTAAACTCCTTCACAAGTCCACTGCACTACATTACATAGGCCTCTCTCAAGAAATGTCCAGAGCCACCTGCAGTCATTAACTTCCTGTATCTCTTATCAGGTCATCATTTCATCTATTGGGAGTGCGTTTCTTTCCTATAGATTGTCGGTTCTTCGAGCCATTGGGCTATATCTGTTACTCTGGTTCTATTGGCGATATCCTCATTTCTAAGTTTATAACGCCGATATACTCCTAGCTCTTCTCTTAATAGCTCGCTGAGCGACTTTGAGCTTCCTCATTCGGCCAGTAGGAAAGGACCTCTCGGTTGAAGTTGCAGTTACCTAATCGGACAATTTGCCGTAGTCAAACATTCTTGTCGACAACTTCGAGGCTCGAAGTTCTACCGACATAGGTGGGACGTTACATAATACGAGCTTTGTGACTTTGTGTTTTGTTCATGCTCATTTTAAGAGCTATCTACAGTGATACACTATTGAGGTCTTCCAGCGATTGTGCTATAAGGAATATATTGTAGGAAAATCGAAGGTGAGTGATGTACTCGTCATTGATTCATTCATTCAGGTTAATAGCGTATCCTTTCCGGTTCAGTAGCTTCTAAACATTTTCAAATGAAACGATTAAGAGTTTCTGGGATGAAACGTCGCCCTTCTGCATTTGAATAGGTTTCATACTCTGGTTGTGTACTTGGTTAGCCCATCGTAACCCTACTATACAAGTGCATGAGCATATCGGCATACTGACAATCTACTTGAAACCGCTGAAAGAACTACAGCACCGCCCACATTTCGACGGTATCAACTAGAAGGATGGATCCAATGTTAGATTTATTGTAATCAAAATAATAAATCCAAATTAAGACCAAACATGAATTTACTCACTAATCTTAATTGTTCATTGTTTGATCAGTTGATTTTATCAAAATCCTACGACTGTGGATCTTACTAGTATTTACTCTTGTAGAAACGAGTTATATTATGTGCCTGTGTATAATGCTGGAGCATACTCGGATCTCTTTAAACCAGAACATAACAGCGAGGTTGAGCGGCCTTATTTTACACAGAAACCATGGGTGGAAATAAATCTCTACCATCTAGTATTTCGTATTTACGTAAGGTCCCTTTTACAATAACCACCACAGACTGGGTTGAGTTCTTACAGTCATCACTGACAATAATACTTATTTTAAGATTTTCTACTAATTTCAAAACAGAGAGAATGTTCTCGTTACTTGTGTCATAACATTGCAAGTTTTTGTCTTTATGTAGAATTTTGTATTGCAATGCATGGCTTTAACGAAATGTCGTTTCCGGTTTCTAAAAAAAACATTAACGTTTCGAAATCTTGTTTTTTTTGGTCTTTTTTCAAAAGGAATAGAACTTTAAATTAATTTATCTTTTATGTTTACAAGTCTACGCGAGAGTACACATTTATGTAATAAAAACACATTACATTAAGTGCATACTTAAATATATCAAACATGGTATTTATCAGAGCCGGATTAACCACGTAGCAAGAGTAGCAATTACTACGGGCCCCGCGTATCACCGCCTAAGCGTAATTTTTTGAGTGAAACTAATGAAAACGTAGTTTATTGAATTGCACCTTTTCCGTCTAAGAGAATCCACGTGAGACAATCGGTAAAACACAGAATTTCATACAGTACGCACACAAGTTTCTACGCCCACCACGCCGAACGACTCAGTCCTCGTACTACCGATCATGCCGGAAGATCTATTTGTGACTGCCTTGGCATATGGTTTGATACAACTGGTCACTTCGCCCACGCAGTTTCCGGAGGTGAAGGATCTTATACGTTCCCCGTTAAACCTTCTGCTGACCTCTTATCTGGACGACTCCATCTAAGCCCCTCTTGGCTCTTCGGATCACTGTCTGATCCGGAGTACAGTGCCCGATAGGAAGGCTGCCGCCGTGTGTGGCACTATAACTGATTGGGATTGGTTGCGGGCTTTTTTCATGTTGATCCCAAAAAAATCGTTGCTGAGTTTGTCACCGGAGTGATGCTTCAGGGGATGGAACTTTTCATCTCGTCATCTGTAGTGCCTATCGGTGGCAGATCCCACCCTTGATTTGGACGCCCCTGCAAGATTGAGTCGCGTCAAAATCAGGACGTGGAAAATTTATACGTTCTAGAGCCATACTGCAGTTATATTAGTAGTATAGTTATAGCACGAATGGGTCGGCTCGACCGGGGAATAACCACGCCTTCACAGCTCAAGGGGGCCCTTTATCTGCTCGATAGAATTTGCTACAGGCACCGCACTTGCTTAATCCGGCACTGGTATTTATCTATGTTTAGATTCACCAAAACCACTCTAATCACTGTTCAGTTAAGTTTATCTTGAACCTAATAATACATATTTGAATGTATTGGGAATTCCTTTATATTAAGACTTAGATGAAGTATCTGAAATGCTGCATTTTAACTCTATTTAAATTTTGTTATTGTAATATTGTTATTTCATATCAATATCCCTTGGTTTTTGGTACAGATCAGTAAGCTGAAGTGGCAATGGGCCGTATAGTTGAAATGACCGACAACCAATGGGGAAGAAAGGTTCTGAAGTGGTAGCCTTGTAGCGGTAAGCGAAGTTAAGGGTGGCCCCCGATCACAGATGCAGGTTGCTTAGGACTGTGTTTTGACGGAACTTCTCGGACTTGGCATTCCTATATCCTATATGTATACAGCGGTGAACTTGTGAAGGAATGTAGTGATGCCAACAAAACAAAACAAGAGTTTCCAATGACTAATGTATACAGGTTTTTGTTTAACGGTCAATGTCCTTCAAAGAAGTACCATACAATTTAACGTACTATTAGCAACATCAATAAATTGTTAACACCACCGACGTATCTACATGAAGTAAGGTACCTACCTACCTGAGTGTAAACGTATAAAGTTGAAATAAGCAATCCTCTCACGTTAAAATCACTTTTGTTCTCCTCGGTTGTGGTAGGTAAGTTAGTAAAACGATAGTACATAAAAAATGCAGTAAAATCAAAACAGATATAGGTACCTATGTGTAAATTTCTGTGGTGGCCGTATAGTCACAAAATTAGAATTAGATATTAAATAAAAAATAAAAGTCCATTTCAAAAGAAACTAAAAAGAATAAAATAATGTTCGCATAACAGCTTTTAGCGTCGTATCGCTAAAAGCTGTTATTCGTCGTGTATATTTACTATGTCTTATTCTTTGTCCTTTCTTTGAAGTTAAAGTTCTTTTGAGAAAACCTTTGAGTGAACATAATATGGAATATTAAAGGATGGAACGTGGTCTAAATAATTACATTAAAGACTTCATCCTCATTCAGAACTATATTTTCCACATTTAGAGGTGGAATTATTTCTCAAAATTTCTACGGGCCCACCTCTGAAAAATTACCTAATTCATAAAAACCAATTAAAAGAATCATTCAAGTTGGTCCATAATTGACGAAGATATCGAGTAGCAAGTGAACTACGCATAAATTTATTAAGAAAACTTTAAGAAAAGTTGAAACTGCATTGGAAATCTGAAACCAAAATTCAAAAGTTTTTAAAAACTTATTATTAGGTTATGTTTTTTGCTTATGAAAAACAATTATCATATATAAAAACTATATTAATATATAGTTTTTAAGTCACATAGTCATTTAACGCTGGAAAAGACTCTTAGGGCGTGGGTACGTTTGAAGCTGGGTGCAGTCAATGCGATATTGTGGACGCTACAGGGCTACTGAGTACATCTATGCGGACGTCACTGAGGAAGATACAGGGTCACTACTCACAGAAAAGACCGTTTCCTGCAAATATTGTAAAGAAGCAGTCTCAGATCACAGCTCGCCAGTTGGTAGGAAGATCCCAATGTCAGCTTATTAGTGACCAAATGCAAGAAGCGGATAGCATTGTAGCAGTAGTCAATCTTCACACTCACAGACCGTTTAGGATGTTATTGTAGGGTAACGAAAATTGACGCTGGAGCGACACTCAGTTGGCACGTGTTCCGTTTGCCAGTGAGTGACGTTTGTTTTTTCATCCAGATTCAAGAAGAATGCCTGTTTTGCATGTTCCGGTCGCCAGATTCGACTCAAGAATCCTGAGGAAGATCATTCCTATTAAGACAGAATGATCACGGTATAGGATAGAATTCGCCGTGGTGGAAAAACTGATCTACTCGTAGTTTCGATACGATGTTTTGCATGTTCCGGTCGCCAGATTCGACTCAAGAATCCTGAGGAAGTTCATTCTTACTAAGACAGAATGATCACGGTATAGGATAGAATTCGCCTTGGTGGAAAAACAGATCTACTCGTAGTTTCGATACGATGTTTTGCATGTTCCGGTCGCCAGATTCGACTCAAGAATCCTGAGGAAGTTCATTCTTATTAAGACAGAATGATCACGGTATAGGATAGAATTCGCCGTGGTGGAAAAACAGATCTACTCGTAGTTTCGATACGATGTTTTGCATGTTCCGGTCGCCAGATTCGACTCAAGAATCCTGAGGAAGTTCATTCTTATTAAGACAGAATGATCACGGTATAGGATAGAATTCGCCGTGGTGGAAAAACAGATCTACTCGTAGTTTCGATACGATTCAACATACGAGCAATACCGTGACGACGTGGTGCAACACACACCGACGGCAGCTTAGCAAAATTTCTGGTCAATGTACAATAAAGCGCGTGTACTCATCGAAAAGGTGTTGATGAATATGTTCAGTGACTACAATATTACGGTGTTAGAGTGGCCTGTTCCGTCCGCCATCTCAATCCCATTTGGGCATGCATGGGATTTGCTCGGGAGAAGAGTTTTCAATAATCTTTCCAAGTCTTGTTAACCAGGATAATTCATAATCTAATCAGTATGCCACACTGCTATAGAACCGTTGCTCATGTCGTGGGAGTGTGGGAGGTCCAGCAGATTATTAAAAGTTTTTAGGAATGTTCTTTGTAATAGAATTTTACTTGTTGTGTTACATTTTCTTAAAATTTACAATTTGTTTTAGATTTACCAACAAGCCCATTAGCCTATTACTAAATTTAATAATTAAATGAAGTTTTAAATTACGTTTATATTTATATAAATTATATTCTAAAACAAAAATCTAAATAATTTAAACAATATCTTTGTTTTTTTAGCTCAGTTCATAAAAATCAAATAACTAGTTGTGATGGAAGATCGGTTGTCCCAATCTTGTTAGCCGTATTCAATGCATTAATTTTACTAATCAAAATTAAGGTTGTGTAGGTATTGTAATGACGTCGACAATTGTAAACATGTATTCCTGTTAAGATTGAGGGGCTCGCCCCAGCTTTTGTGTTACGAGTCTGTTATTGTGACATTCATGACGAAATCAACAACAAACATGTTAGGGTCACATTATCATGGCTCCAAGTGATAACCTAATGTGGCTCTTTTATATATATATCGACAGTTCAAACAATATTAACCAGTTTGACTTCAATACGTGACACTAGTAGAATACATGTTGGTTCCAAAAATTTTACGACGGTTAGATATTCTGTAGTGGTATGTACAGTAATAGAATTGGTGTTGTTAGTACAACTGATTTATTTGTGTTTGCAGTATTTTGGAAGAAATGACGAAGATGGTGCTTCTCGGTTTCGTACTGTGGGCAGGCGTAAGTTTCGGAAACCACGTTGCACCATACCCGCTGAATTTGATAGTGACATCAGGTATATTTCGTTTCTGAATCGTAATTCTGTGATACCAAACGATAGTTGTTAAGAATTTATTTGTTTTAGATATAATACACCCACCGCCGATGTATGACTTCCCGTTCCCAAGTGCCGAGGTATTGAAAACGTTACCGCCTGTGACTCCTGCCCATACAAATAAGTCGATAGCCTTCGGTAAGATGACAGTAGAGTTGCTTGAGCGTTTTGAGAACAATATTCAGGGGGCCAATATTACACCGAAACCCGGAACAGCTACTCAGGGATTTGCAATACAAGGACTTCCTTCCAGCGATGCGATGCGCTATGAGAAGTCGTCGATGATTATCACTAAGGCTTCCCAGAATCTAGTGTGGACAAAATGCGTAAAGTAGGTCATCAAAACAAATACAATACAGAACAAATACTCCAAAAAGAAATTTGTTAACAGATTTGTTATGTTTTAATAATTGATATTGAATGTTTTTCTTTAACCTGTCATTTATTTTTAGGTACGGTTTGCCTACGGACGAGTGCGCAAGTTTTATAAGCACATTGAACCTGCGTGATAATGAATATGGGCCGGAATGCGCGGCGTTAGAGCGCTTCACATGTCGCACGAACAAGATGTCATCTAAGTATCGCACCTTCGACGGCTCTTGTAACAATCCTGTGCGTTCTTCTTGGGGTCAAGCGTTGACAGGCTTCAAACGACTTTTGCACCCGAGATACGCCGACGGCATAGAAGAGGTTGGTTTAGTTTTTAAATCCGGTTCAATAATAGGATGCCTTTACCTTATTTTAAATAAAAAAAGATAAATAAACGTTGATTTATAAATATGAATCGTTACCGTGTAGTGGCTGTGTAAAAATATCCACTACCCCATATCGTACATATTGCCTGCCAGTGTTGGAATCCTCGGCGTCGACATATCGAGTGACTTGCGTCGTGGTCACTTGGAAGAGAAGGCCAAATTAGCCTCTAAAAAGCTTGGCGTGCTCAGCAGAGTGGGACAGCATTTCATGCCGGCTCACCGCCTGCAACTTTACAGGGCGCAGGCTCGGCCGCACATGGAATACTGTTCCCATCTCTAGGCCGGGGCTCCCCAGGGCCAGCTCCTTCCATTCGATCGCATCCAGCGCAGAGCTGTTCGAATCGTCGGCGACCGAGCTCTTTCCGATCGGCTTGATTCACTGGCACTGCGAAGAGATGTTGCATCTCTTTGCGTATTTTATCGCATCTACCACGGGGAGTGCTCTAAAGAATTGTTCGGACTAATTCCAGCCGCACAATTTCACCATCGCACATCGCGACATAACTCACGATATCATCCATACCATCTGAATGACTGGCGGTCCACCACCGTGCGATTTAAAGAAGTTTCTTCCTCGCACAACTTCCTTGTGGAATCAACTACCACCAGAGATTTTTCCGGACCGATACGACTTAGGGACCTTCAAGAAAAGAGCCTACTCCTTTTTAAAAGGCCGGCAATGCAATTCCCCTGGTGTTGCAGTTGCTCATGGGCGGCAGTAATCACTTACCATCAGGTGAGCCGTAGGCTCGTTTGCCACCTCTCCTATAAAAAAACCACATATCGTCTCGTAGGTGTAGTAAGAAGCAACATTGGGTAAGGAAACAGGAGATGAGCAGTAGCATCTTCCCACTAACAACTCAACATTATAATAAACTGTGTTTGTCAAGCCGCTTGCAAAGCGTAGCAACTGTTGTAAAATCCCCCCTATCGGGCAATTTATAGAGAAAACCTATGTTCAGCAGTGTAATGAAATGTATTCAGAGAAAGCATTTTTTTGTTAATAATAATCATAGTCCATATTGCTGACCGTGTGGTGGCGGTGCGAGAATAACTACAACTGCATATTGTCCAGTATATGTCGTGAGTAGCGGCGAAGTGAAGGAAACCAGGAGATAGGCAGCAGTGCTCCCAATAACAACAAATAAACGAGAAAAATAAAATGCGGCTGCTATCCCGGTATCCCGCCTATCAAGCGCGCTAACTATGGAAAATATCCCTCTCTTGACACAGTCTATAAGGATGCCTATGTTCTGCAGTGGACTTTGATAGAATTTAATGAATGAATATATGGACGAGTCCACAGTAAATTTACACTATCAACATTATTAAGAAACATATTATTGATTAATGTCATGCAACGTATTATTTTCATTACCTCTGCGTTTTGTACGCTTCTGTCGTAATTATATAATTGTGATTAGTGCTGTGAACCGGATGTTTACTTACCTCACAGCAATTAATTATTTACTATCAAGTTCAATAACGTATACACAAGCTTATTATTTTGTTAAATTGTAATAGAAAGTTATTTAAACCCAGTCACGTAAAGACACTTTCACAACTACTATACTAATTAGACGTGGGCGTTATTTCACGTCACTAGATACAGTAACTGGCTACGCGGCATGTAACCGAATCACTAGTTTCGAGTCATGTTACAAGTAGTGATTTTTGTAAATGCGTGATTAAGATTACTGTTAACCGTGATTATTGCGGGAGTCGACTGTCGGTCGCTCGAGCGCAAAGCGCACATGTGGCATACTACAATAAACAAACCATCGTAAGTAACAGTTTTATTGTACGTTTAATTTTCATACGTAAGACTATAGACATAAACAATAAAATAGAGTAATCTCTGTTTGTAGATATTTAACGGTTTGTGATTCCGGGAAGCGAGTCACATTGAATTTAACTAAAATAATTTTTAAAACATTTTTGACGGAGTCATGAACTCGTTTATTCATAAAATTAAAATAAAACTAAAAAATGAGTATAAAAAATTTAAAAATTTAAATGTTTATAATATTATAAAACTTAAAAACTGTGTGTAAATAGCCAAACAAACAAACAAATTAATTGTACATTGTAAATAAAAGTGCAAAAACAAATGACAGTGAAAACATTGAAAAAGTGTAAAAAAACTGTAAATATCAATAATCATTGTATATACAATCAAATTGACTTGTAAATATGCATGCATTAATAATTTTATGAAAATATTAGTGTCATAGTGAACGCAAATCAATCATAAATACATTTAATGCAGTCTGTCCTAAACCTGAATAAAGTATGAAGGGAAGTTAATTTATTGATTCAACAGAAAACAGTTACTGTATAGCTACAAACACGGATTGTCATTTTCGTTTCGTGTGTAACTGTATAGTTGGTGGTGATATTTATGCAAACAATCACAGTAGCCGAATAAAAATAGCCAGTTACAAAAATCACTAGTTTTGAAACAGGTGACGCCGATCAAGTCACTGGTTTCGTTACGTTTCTTGAAAATGACGTAATGACCCACGTCTAATACTAATGTTAAACACTCGCTGCCCGCAGTACAATAGAATGTGGAAACAGGACGCCTCCTGTTGTGCTCTCTGTCGCACTTACGAGCAGGCATAGTGCTGTCGTGTGTATATAATGAAAAAGTAAAAAATGCGAAATAAAAATAAAACTATTCAGTAATTGCATTAATTTACCAAAGGTAGACTGGTAGAGAATGCCTTTAGGCATTAAGTCCGCCGTTTTGTACATTTCTTTTATGTGTGCAAATAAAGCTTAAATAAATAAATAAATAAATAAATTATTGGTCGAAATACATACGTACACGAAATACAATGTATAAAAATTTAAAATAGGTATATAATAATTAACCTTCGTCCGAGTCTGAGTCATTGTCGCTGTCGCTTATGACAACGCGCATACATAAATGTGCTATCTGCAAATCTTACTCTAGAAGTGCTTTGGCGTGTAGAACACATTTTCGACAATTTCCTCAGTAATATTTGCTGTTGTGAATTAATTGCTCTACATCAGAAATTATGAACGCATATTAAAACAACGTAATTATTAATTACCTTTAGAGAGTGTGAATACATACTTTCTAAATACATATAGTTAATAATTATAAGTAAGGCACGCAAATAAATGTGCTTTTTCTACAGAAGCACATTAAAACAGGTATTTATACCCTTTAAACGTATTTAATAATTATTAAATTACACGCACCTATTAATAAACTACCGCGCGCCAGTGCAAACTATTCTTCATCCTTCTAGGAATCAATAAGCGGTTATCGATAAGTGACGCACCGCACGCGTCTGTCCCTAGCGCACCGCTGATTTATGGTACCGCGGGTAGCGAGTGTTTAAAATTAGTATAAAATTCAATATTCAGATCAAATATCAGATGATTTCCTTTATTACCACAAAACATAATTGAGATTGAAAGGAAATGATATACGTTATTTTTTATAGCCACGCCGAGCAGTAAACCCCAAGCCGTTACCCTCAGCTCGGCTGGTTAGTACCGAGCTAGCTGGCAATATGGACAAGCCGGATAATAGGAAAACCATTGCCCTAGCTGTTTGGAGTCAGTTCGTGCACCATGATTTAGTCCACGTTCCCGTCAGAAAGACGAGTAAGTTATCATAATGTATTTTATTTGTTATTTTGGATTTTGTTGAATAATAGTAATGGATTATTTGTGATACGCGTTGTTTATAACAGCATATAAAAACTTGAATCTATAAAGTAAAAACTCTATCGATAGAGTATGCATACTGACAACATCACTTCACTCTTTCAGCTTCCGTTTAAAGAGAGCAAAGGTTTCTTTACTCATGAGACAGTACTACCTACAAACAATATTTTCTCAAGAACACATAACAACAACATTTTGCAGATTTAGAAATCTTTTATAATTTATATAAGATATATAAATTGATTTTTTTTATGTGTCAAAAATTGATATTTAAAAAAAATCAATTTATCTCTCACACGGGTGTTTTCTGGATCTCGACAACAGCGCTAATTAGCGGGTAAATTTAACCCACTATCACACACAAAAAAAAAAAAAATCATCATAAAATCGGTCGAGCTGTTTAGGAGAAGTTTAGTGACACGTATGTACAGAAGAATTTTATAAATCTAGAAGAAATTATCTTCTGAAGAGACCTTGAAATTAGTGCGTAATGCGAAGCCAAATGTTATCGTGCACGCATAGTGGGATGTTACCATATGTGTTTAATACATTTACCTTAGTTTCGTTTCAACTTTCCTACCGTGTTTTTTAATCTTATTATGATTTTAAGTTGTAATTAAAAAAAATAGGGAAAAACTTGTTTCTAAAGCGAACGTCTCGCTCACAGTTCACACAAATCAACCGATCCGCTGTTGCGATGAGTCCGGCTACGATCTTACTCCACGCTACATCCATCCGAGTTGCATGCCAATATCGGTGCCAAGCGACGACCCATTCCTCAAGGATAAGCGGGTGACTTGTATGGAGTACACTCGATCTATCACCACGTACAGAGGCGACTGCACCTTCGGAGCTGCGGAACAGGTAAATATATCACTTAATATATCACTTTATACGCTGTACCTTTCTATCGAATTTTTACTCATGGGGAAATGCCTACGTCTACTTCCCGAAGGCATGACCAGATTACGTCCTACTCGCATCGACATAAACTAAGATAGAAAAAAGCATTGCCTTATTAAATATGTAGTTTTAAAGTTAATGTCTCAATGTTATAAAATCTATGTGGCCTCTACTGAGACCGCGTTACGCAACAATACAAAGTCGGCTTGTCCGGAGTGTTCTGGAATATGGTGCAATCACCTGGTTCCATTTTACGCCGTATATATTGACCGCATTGAGAGCATTCACACAAGATTCTTGAGATGTCTCCCTTTTCGTCTTGGTTACCATCGCAAGTTGGCTTCCTACACCATAGAATACTATAATACATAAATAATAGAACGGGGGAGTTGCGTAGCCACTAAAATGTCACTAACACGTCAATTTACACGTATAAATGTCAACACTAGATGTGTTATGACGTTACAATCGTTTCCAAATTTTGCATGCAAATTATTTAGAAAATGCCAAATTGCACCCTATTTACAAATAAATTTGTATTAAAATTTAATAATAATCTTGGACATTAAAAAATGTCTAAAATGTGTAAATTTACTCAGTCTGTCAACACAGCGAATGGGTTTGGCGACGTCAATCCTCGTATAAAATAAAGTTAACAGCCATTCTATTGTGTATTATAGTATTCTATGTCCTACGCAGATAGGCTGCGGAAGTTTATAATGGTTACTCTGGAAATGAGATGCAATGGGTTGGGGCTTATATATCTATGTACATAAAATAGTACACTCTATGATTGATTAACATAAACACTCACTACAGGACACGTGATCGCAAGCCTATTTGTTTTCACTCCAAGTGTACCATAACAACACATATATTACAACCCGGTGGTTAGGATGTGTCGCCTCTACAATGATATATGCCAGCCAGGACTATCCAAATGTTGATATTCTAGGTTCAAATTCAAATGTCTTCAATAGATCTATCCGAGATATTCTGAAATAGTTGGTCTCGTCTGTTTTATGTTTCTACTTACTTTTGCTCTAGCTTTAAATCTGTAACAGGCTTCTTGTAATCTGCTAAACGGGTGATTGCAAAACTACTGTATGTTAAATTATTTATAACTTTAGATGTAACTCATTATAATGTACTTCATAAACACATGTTTTGCCTTAAAGTTAAGTACTTAATTTTAAGAAACTTTTATCTCCACAACTGTAAACTGTATTGTGTTAATAAACAAATAAAAAAAGTTAAACAAATTAAAATGTACGGAAGTTTAATATAGTAAGGCCAGAGTTCCATTTGGCCGATTCTTGATTTAATTGCCATCGAAGTCACTAAGTATAAGCTTTATCGGGGAAGTAAAACCAAGTTTGAATGCTTTCTTAAATTTATTTATACACTTGTTTTTTAGCATAGATTTTTTTTAACTTAGTATCGTGCACAAATTAAATACGAAAAAGGAACTTAGAAAATAGTTAACATTTAGGTACTCTAACTTATAAAGACTGCGAACTACAATGATAAGGAAGGAACGAGGAAAAGATACCAATAGTCACTTATCATTCAGAAAATGGCCAAACATATCTACGAGTATGTAAGGCACCAATGGATAAAGTAAAAAATATAGTGCAGTACGTCCCACTGCTGTGCAGTGGCCTTTCTTTATTTCTGAGTGGGATATGATTATGAAGCAGTAAGTCTGCCGCACTGCTCCAGTGCGCGTTGGCAGACTTAACGTGTCCTTGAAATATTTCATTCCTCAGTAATATAGGTTTCCTTACAATGTTTTCTTTCACCATTGAGCACGTGCAAATCGCGTACCAAATAATGACGGCGAGCGCTTAGTTACTGATCTACCAGGACAAACATTACAAAAAGTGTTCGTCCCGCCTTTTAGCGCAACACTAAAAATAAACCCATGTTGTTATATCAAATGTGTCTATATAAACATTGTAGAACATTTCATTTTTGGTTGTTAAAAAATTGGGCAGTATCGGCGATATGATATCGCTCACACACGGAGAGTTGACCGAGTGAAAGGCAACTGCTCGCGAGGTCCACGCCTTGAGAGTTGTTTATTGTCATTGCAAAGTAAATATTTACCAGTACCTGAATACGTTTTAACGAAAACGGGTACCTAATTATCAAGAATTAATGTTATTTTTGTGAATAAATACTCCTTTCATCACGTTACTTTAAGATGCAAATTACTTGAGCAGAGTACCGTCATAAAGGCTTTGAGATTTGTAATTAAAATAATTATCAGTGAACAGTGACATCTGTCAGTAAATATTATAATAAATGACCACCAACGACCAAGTTTTACAATCTTAAAGTAAACATATTATGTAGCGATACTGAATCCATATGGTTCATTATTTGAAGGTAGTGTAGAGGTACGTAGTACTATTATTTATTCTGTGGTAGAGGTAAGGAGAACAATCTCTCATAGGAGAGTTGTTAAAAAAGTCTCCACAACAGCGCTGGAGTAGCTACAGGAAACAGCTACATGAATTGAACTTAGCAGTTTTCGACGGTGTGAAGTGTGCTGCTAAACTCAGTAGCTCTAAAATAATTTTATTTAGTAAATGTAACCTTGAAAAAGTCGTCTACCCCAGTAATATTTTTCGACGCGTTCTTTAAAATTTACCCCGTAGCTATAGTGGCGCCACCCTTACTTAACGGTTTTCCACATACGGTTTTCTACCTTATTTGACACTTTTTGATACACATTCTGTACTCCTTACCTCTACACTCCATATTTGAAGGATCGAGATTCGAGATTAAAATGGATCGAAAGTCCTATCCAAATTCGTTGACAGATTTTTGTGATGCGCATTTAGACAGACGGACAGACAGACAACGTTTCCAAATTCTGCTGCCTTAGACCCAAATCTTTTTAATCTTGGACATATAAGTTCTAAATCCACTGCTGCGAATGTCTATGCCAAGTTTTGAATGAATGAAACATTCATTAAAATAAACAATCAATTACGTCAACAGTACCTACATACGTACATAATAACTTTCAATTGGTCGTAATAATATTTTTCTACATAGCTTACTCATGACATACCAACTTTAAGGCGTAGTAGGTATGTTTTCCTTATGGTTTAACACGTGAACGATGCGTGCGAGTCGAGATTGCATTGGTAAATAATTATAAGTACTTGAGGTTCTTTAAAACTGATTTAACATAATGGGTATGTTCCGAAATACAACACAGTACACTGTCGAATGCGAATGACGTCATAAATGGACGCCATATTGGTGATTCGTTGTATCGAATATGGTGGAATACGACGTCAATTTATGACTTCATTCGCATTCGACAGTGTACTGTGTTGTATTTCGGAACATACAGTAAATCTGTGTATTGTATGTGTTGTCAATGTTTGCCGACTCATGAGATTTTTCCCGCCACATAACGCGATAAATATTTATATACGACAATGTATATAAGTACTGTATGATACGATAAGTTTAACCTTTAAATATCACTTACCCGTATAATATCACTTGATAGTCGTTCCAAAATAAATTAACCCAGAACTGTCACAGATATTTGTGTTTGTTTTATGAAGATCTAAAAATAGATTTTTTTTCTCTCAAAAAACCTTCGTCGTTTATTATGGACTCGTTTGAGTGTATAACTCGCACATCATCGATCATTAATATAAAACTATTAGTGATCGATGTCGCACATGGATAAACTTTACTATACACTAGACCTGAAATAGTTATTTTTATTTGTAGGCCACATTTGTTCAGAGTCTGGAGGTTGTCTGCAGTGCCGCAGGGAAACAGCTACTGCGCTATCAGTACTATCCAAAATACAATACCATCGATAGATTTATAGTTTTTTTTTTAATTTTTAAGATATTTTTTTTCATGAAATTTATTGAATATCTAGCAACCCGCTCGGCCTTCGCCTGAGTAAGATCCATCAATGTGGCGTGATTTAGATTTAATACAATCATCGTCATCATCATTACAGCCCTTCACAAGTCCACTGCTGAACATAGGCCTCCCCAAAAGATTGCCACAAAACACGGTCCTGAGCCACTTGCATCCAATCAAAACCATTTATTTAATCATATTTACTTCTTTAAAAAAAATGTTTTTCTTATAAAATATAGCCAAGATCCCTTCTAGCATTGCTCTCTATCTATTCGTAAGTTTCGTTAGAACAGGTTCGAAATTCAAATTCAATTAAAAAAATGTGTTATATTTGTTTTTATACTTTACTAACTTATATTGTAAGTAACGTTTGAATGGTATGCAAGTAATAGCTCTCTGTAAGGTAGACTATACATAATTAGATATTAAAACCTACAAGCAGGCGCTTTAATTTTGACTGTACTTTTGACTTCTCCCTTTTACCGCTCTTTACAAATTAAAATAATATTTCGCGGTATGAATTAAACGTAATGTAATTTACACGTAAACGTTGCATGTGTAAATATTGATTTCCGATAAATTAACGCGGGAGCAAATAGATTTGACCTATTGGTTTGTTATTGAAATCTTTATCGTTCTTATTGACTCCAATGTTCAACTCATTTGAACTTACAATGAATAATAAATTAACTTTAATTAAAAGTTTAATTATTACTTACCGCGCGCTGACAATTAGTTCAAGTCTTTCGTAAATATGTTTTTTATTTATTTAGTTAGGAAAGGAAACCACAAAAGTGAAATGCAGTTTATTGTAAAATAGTCTTAACACGTTCTTTGTACAAAAGGATGTATTTAAATTTCCACTAAATACATTTTGCAAACAATTGACGTACATCTTTTTTATTAAGTACTATACGTTTTATGTGCTTAGATAGCAGGCAAATACTAAATGGATCAAGCAATTAATGAGCTTGTTAAGGATCTATGCAAGGTCTTGGCAATGGAAAACAATGTAATCCAGAATACTACTTTCATAAGTGCATTTAATTTTTTATTTTTGAATTCTGGCCAGTTTTTATTAATGACAGTATTTCCAACTCTTGTGTTTTTCATTTTTTTTTAATAAACGGGCACACCGTCCACATGATGGTAAGTGCACAGCATCTACTTACCATAGTTGTCATTTACATTTTTCTCAATTAAGAAATAAGATGCAGGTGCGTTGTCATCCCTGAGGACTAAGATGGGATGCCTCGTTTCCGTCTGTTCCGTTTTGTCTTCGGTTCTCTACCTCACTATACGAAACACAGCGGCATTAAGCTGCTATTTTACGCTGGTATTCTGTGAGAGTGTAAGCAACCCCGGTCAAGCCGAACCATTCGTGCTACATCCATAATATAACTGCAGCGTGGCTCTACCACGTGAAAAATTAGTTTATAAACAGCCTTTTATTTAAATAACGTCATGAAGTGTACCGATTGCACTGGCTACCAAAATAGATTTAGCATTGAGATTGGAATGCACATGGGATGAGAGTTATTACGAGAACCAAGAATGTTTTTAGAACTGGATGTTTATGCATTACAGATTGAATACGAATTGTATATATTTAGTGCAGGCTCATCACTCACATTAATTAACCTACACGTGCGTATTTAGGTACTTTTTAAAATAATAACTTATTAATATTAACCATCATAATAAATTATTTTAAATGGACAATCGCAATAAAATCCGTTGTTTTGACCGCAACTCCATATTTGCATAAGTATACTCGTATCTATCGTTTTTATTGCTAACGTTGTGAAAGACTCAACAAATTTATAATATTTTTTCTAGAGAAATGTTTATGTCTGTAATTTGATAACTTTGCAAAACATATTACTTTATTCGTAAATATGTTGCGCAATAAAAAAAAAACGCTGACATTTCGTTACTACCACATGCTTCATCATCATCATTACTGCCTTTCGTAACTTCACTGCTCAATATAGCCCTCCTCCATAGATTCCTTGCCAGGAGATATTTGCCATTGTTGCCCCGCTTGGCCCGCTTGGCTTGGCAACCGCAGTCATTTATTATTTTGTGTTATTATCAGAAAGATGCTGCTGCCCATCTCCCGTTTCATTTCCCTCAGTCACCTTTACGACAAATTACACGAAATAATATGGGATAGTGGAAATTATTACACCGTCAGCCGCAACTACACGGCGACTCCACATTTTCGTCTTAAAATATATTGAAAATAAAAACGCAAACACAAAACAAATAATAATTTCCTCCAGACATAATATCGGTCAGTCAGGATAGGATTACAGTGGTTCTGACGGCAATCCAACACTACCGGAGTGAGGTCAGACCAACGGCTTTCCTTGCGTTCTAAGGTACGGGAGTAAAACACCGCCAACTTCCTGACTGCACTGCTACTGAGAATTTCTTGAAAGAAAATCTCAATCTAATTTTTTTGTCCTGGCCCGGGATTCTAACTCAGGACCACATGATGAACAGCCGCATTAAGGTCCACTAGACCAACGTGGCAGTCACAAAATATCTAATAGGTACTTACAAAACAAAGTACCAAGCATTTTAATTTAATTTTTTCTGAATAATGTTATCGTCGATGAACGACAATCGTTCATCGACGAATCGTTATGTCGAAGAACCGACAACCGTTGGGGAAAAAAGGTTCTCGAGTGGCAGCCTCGTACCGGTAGACGAAGTGTAGGGCGACCCCCCACTAGATGGAGTGACGACCTGGTAAGACATGCGGGAAGTCGATGGATGCAGGTGGCTCAGGACCGTGCTTTGTGGCATACCTTGGGGGAGGCCTATGTTCAGCAGTAGACTTGTAAAGGGCTGTAATGATGATGATGATGATGATGAATGTTATAAATATGAAAGTTAGTACGTTGTCTCTCTATCACGCTTACGAGTAATAAGGCTGAACGTGGGTAAATTGGTAGAGGTAGACGTTAATGATTACAATAGAATATAGGATTATTCCATTTGTGGCTTTGTGCGTGTTCCATGTTATCCGTGTGGTATTTCAAAATATCCTTGTATCGTTAATGTGGTAACAAAATACAGATAAAAGACTACTATACTAATCGCAAAGCTGATAAACAAAATTGTAAACAACTTAATGTGTATAGTTAACAGATATTTGATATCCAACATAAAGCGAAAATTCGATCGGAATGTTTTTGTTTATAGAAAAGTGCTAATGTAATTTATTTACATAATTTTAAATTATTTCAAGTAATTTAAAGTTATGTAAATAAATTACTTGCCGTGTAGTGGCGGTTGAGAATATCCACTACCCCATATCTTCCCGTGGGTGTCGTAAGAGGCGACAGAGGGAGACAGGCAGGAGATGGGCAGCAGCATCTTCCTGATAACAACAATAACATAATAAAAAACTGTGGTTGCCAACCCGCTCACCAAGCGTGGCAACTAAGGCAAATATCCCCCCATGAGCAACGACGTAATCAAACGGCCCCCAGTCCCCGGCGGCCCCGCTATTCCTAGCTACGGTGGCGACCATGGTAACGGCGGGGCAGGGGGTGCTAAGAATCTCCGGTGGAGGTTCGGTTGCCACCTACGACGACTCGACCGGGCAACATATAACGCACGCACCCTGAGGATTGACGAGAAGATACTGGAGCTGGAAGAAGAGGTAGACAAGTTGCGCTGGCATATTATTGGATTATCCGAGGTCCGAAGAGAGGGGGAGGACACGGTAATACTCGAGTCCGGCAACTTGTTCTATCACCGGTAGGGCGACAATCTGTCCCAAGGAGGTGTCGGATTTATCGTCCACCCCGGACGTCAGTCTGTGCGAGATTAGAATGGCTCTCCACCACTTTAAAAACGGCAAGGCCCCAGGCGAGGATGGAATTACAGCGGAGCTTCTGAAAGCGGGTGGAACACCGGTAATTGAAGTCCTTCAGAAGCTCTTCAATTCCGTCCTCCATGGTGGCACTACTCCGGAGGCGAGGAACAGAAGCGCGGTGGTCTTGTTCTTTAAGAAAGGCGACAACACTCTCTTGAAGAACTACAGACCGATTTCCCTTCTGAGCCGCATCTACGTGTTGTTTCCGAGAGTCATTACGAATCGTCTCGCACGCAGACTCGACGACTTCCAGCCTCCCGAACAAGCCGGTTTCCGAAAAGGCTTCAGTACCATAAACCACATACATACCCTGCGGCAGATTGTACAGAAGACCGAAGAGTACAATCTGCCACTTTGCCTGGCATATGTGGACTATGAGAAAGCCTTTGATTCTGTCGAAATTTGGGCGGTGCTACAGTCCCTTCAGCGGTGCCAAGTTGACTGTCGGTATATCGTGGTGCTGAAGTGTTTGTAGAGTAGGGCTACGATGGCTATCCGAGTACAGAACCAGAGTTCGAAACCTATCCAACTGCAGAGAGGTGTAAGACAAGGTGATGTTATATCTCCGAAACTCTTCACCGCTGCGTTGGAAGACGTTTTCAAGCTACTGGACTGGAAAGGATACGGTATTAGCATCAATGGCGAGTACATCACTCACCTTCGATTTGCCGACGATATAGTCCTTATGGCAGAATCGCTGGAGGACCTTAGCACTATGCTCAATGACCTCAATGGTGTCTCCCAACGGATAGGTCTTAAGATGAACATGGACAAAACAAAGATCATGCTTAATGTCCATGTCACACCTATGCCGGTAGTTGTTGGGAGCACTATGCTCGAAGTTGTTGACGGGTACGTTTACCTGGAACAAATAGTCCGACTAGGTAAGTCCAACTTCGACCGAGAGGTCAATCGGCTGGGCAGCGTTTGGGAAGTTACGACACATCTTCTCGTCAGGTATACCTCAATCTCTGAAAACTAAAGTGTATAAGTGTATAACCAGTGCGTGTTGCCAGTGATGACTTTCGGATCTGAGACGTGGTCCTTCACTGCTGCCCGTATGAGGACGCTCAAGGTTGCTCAGCGAGCTATGGAGGGGGCTATGCTCGGAGCTTCTCTGCGTGATAGACTCAGAAATGAGGATATCCGCAGTAAAACCAGAGTGACCGACATAGCAAAACAGATTAGTAAGCTGAAGTGGCAATGGGCCGGCCATATAGCTCGAAGAACCGATAACCGATGGGGAAGAAAGGTTCTCGAGTGGCAGCCTCGTACCGGTAGGCGTAGTGTAGGGCGACCCCCCACTAGATGGAGTGACGACCTGGTAAGACATGCAGGAAGTCGATGGATGCAGGTGGCTCAGGACCGTGCTATGTTGCATTACTTGGGGGAGGCCTATGTTCAGCAGTAGACTTGTGAAGGGCTGTAATGATGATGATGATGATTTCAAGTAAGAAGTATTTTTACAGATTTTAGTTGCATTGTTAAAATATATTTTGCAACATATTGCAGATTTTTTGGTATGGCAGCTTGATATTCCTATGCTTAATTTTTATAGAATAAGGGAGACATGCCTAATTACAAGTAAAATGAGTTTTCGGTTCTCTACACTTACATTCGTAATCATTACAGCCCTTCACAAGTCCACTGCTGAACATGGGCCTCCTCTAAGGAATGCCACAAAGAACGGTCCTGAGCTATCTGCATCCATTGACTTCCTGCATGTCTTACCAGGTCAGGTCGTCACTCCATCTAGTGGGGGTCGCCCCATACTTCGCCTAAAGGTTGCCATACAACAGCATTTTTCTGTTGTTTTACGCAATCTGTGAGAGCATGGTCTTCTACCCCGGTTGAGCCGACCTACTCGTGCTGCACGGTGGTTCTACTACGTTAAGCATATGGTAATTCGGAATAATTAATAATTTTTGTATTCGAATCGAAGATAGAACGCAGTGTGATAGTATAATGCTACAACCATAACAGAGCCACGTTGCAGCTATATTATAGTTGTAGCACGAATGGGTCGGCTCGACCGGGGGAAGGACCACGCTCTCACAAAATACCAGCGTAAAGTAGCAGCTTAATGCCGCAATGTTTCTTATGGTGGGAGTAGAGAACCGGAGACCCGTTTTACGAGTACTGGAATCGAGGTATTCCATCTTACTCCTCAGGGGTGACAACGCATCTGTATTTTGATTATTAATCAAGGTTAAATGTGTATGTCTATGGGCCGCAGCATCCGCTTACCATCGGGTGGACTGTGTGCTCGTTTGTCACTCCTATTGTATGAAAAAAAATTATAGGATTTTAATTAAGTATGTACTCAGTTAGTGGTTAGTAAGTTAATTGTTGCATATCCGACATGGGTAAACTGTTGAGACTAAAACTATATGTTTTTTTACTAAGATCATATTGTACAAAATTATTCAATAAATGTATCTTTATCTTTAAGTATTCACTCCAACTATTAACTCTATTACAGTTTATAGGATCATTAAATATGTAAAATTGAAATCACGCTATTTTGGTATGGGGATATTCTATGTACAGTAGTAGGCTATAACATGTTTATGATGATGAAAGATTGCTGAATGTCTAGGCAAACAATATATAGTTTCTGCTTTTATGTTAGCTAACCAGCATATTCGCAGCTTTTGAGACCAGGCGCACGCTGGATTTCACTTAGGGAGTATAGTACTTTCCTTGCTGTTCTTGCGTATGCCCTTAAAAGCAGATTAGAGTATTTAAATGAAGGCAAATTGAAAGAAATAAGTAATGAAAAACATTGATAATGGGCAACATCTATGTTTTGGGTAGGATAAACATCGAACATCGATGTCAAGCTATCTATACCAACATCAATGTCATCATCAATGTTTCTGTAACATCGATAATCTCTATTATATAGCAAGCTATACATTAGGGATGATCGATGTTAGATGTTAGATCATCGAAAACGATATTTTAAAAGAATCTCTTTCGAAATAGTTATTGCCGTAAAGCATTTATCTCAATTATTATTTTGGAACCTTTTCTCTTCAATATTCTGAAATTAAATTCGTGGCTTTAAAGTGAATTTTTGTTTTAGATGAACCAGGCAACACATTTTCTTGACGGATCTCTTATCTACGGAACAAACAGCCGAGATGCGGCAGCGTTACGAGAGAAGACCGGCGGCCTTCTTAAGACCTCACACATTGACAATGAAGAATATTTGCCCCTCGCTGCTTCTCCTTCGGAAAAATGCTTAGTGGAGAGCAATTCAGACGCTTGCTTTAATACTGGTAAGTTTCATTCTCTTTATTTATACAATGAAAATCATGTCTTAGGCATTGGTCTATTAAAAATGTTGTTCGTATTTGTAACATTAAACTTATTAAAATCATAGCATAAAATTGAATGTTGGGCAACATTTTTCTTGAGGTTTAATTTTTCAATCATTATTCATAGGATAATTTTTTAAAGGTTAGGGTGACAAACGATCACACAGTCCATCTGATGGTAAGTGGTTGGTGTGACCCATTCATAGACATCTACATCTATCCTCGATTAGGAATCAAAATGCAGATGCGTTGTCACCCGTGAGGATTAAGATCGAGTGCCTCATTTCCAGTAAAAAGGGTCTCCGGTCTCTACACTCACCATACGAAACACAGCAGCATATTAACCCACTATTTTACGCTGGTACTCTCTGTGAGAGCGGGGTCTTTCCCCGATCGAGCCGACCCAGTCGTACTACAACTATATAACTGATATAGCTGCACCATGGCTCTACCACGTATAACATGAACAAAATAAAAATGACAGTTGTATGAATAAAATAGCTTAATTGTTTTACTTTTGTATTCAGTCGGATTTTAATTTAATTGATGAATAATTTTTATCTGATTATCGAAAAATCCGCTCTAAGGTGATAATATTTTATTGGGAGATTGATGTTTTACCTCAATATATGTATATAATAAATAATAACACATTTGATAAATGCACATTAAAGTTTTAGGTGGGGAAACTTAAAACGTATTTTATTATTTTACAGGTGATGTTCGGTCAAACATGCATCCATGGCTAACCGGTCTCCACTCACTATGGCTGAGGGAACACAACAGAATCGCGCGAGCCCTCTCCGCTCTCAACCCTGAATGGAACTCCGATCGCTTGTATCACGAGGCTAGGAAGATTGTCGTCGCTGAACTGCAACATATCACGTACAAACACTGGCTGCCTGCTCTCACTGGTAAGTTTCAAGGGGATATAGTAAGTCAGCTCAAATTCTAATTTCGCCCCCACTTGCCCGCGCGTCGTATGCTATGTACCGACCGACATGTATATAGTTAGTTCTGTTAGTATGCAAAGTTTCATGGTCTTATTTAAAGTATTTTATGAATAACAGCGGTTTATTGTTTATTTCGGAGGTAACTTTGGATTTTTTTTCTATCGAGAAAATTTTACGGAATCGTGTTTTCGTCTAACATAATCCTTAACATTAATCCTCAACTTTACCATATATTTATTTCAAAATTAATGCTGCAATACTTTCGGCATAACGGAGGATATTGCTAAGCCATTTGAGGTTATATTTCCCCTTAATATATATTGGTAAAAAATAGAAATAAGTAAATTGTTCAGTCGTTTTGCTTAAAGTAATATAATGCTTCTGTGGATCCGTGGCTATTATTTACTTCGCACAGTCAAATTATCGATGAAATGATTTTCCCGATTCGTTTTGCCACCGACTGAAGATGATACGGGTGTTTAGAATGTGTTTCCCATTTTTCTTACTCTAGTTTCCTAAAGTTAATATGGTAAACTAATATCATGATATTTTTAGTGTTACATTGCAAATTGAGCCAATATGTTCACTATTCCTTAGTGTCTGTCACAGATGTTTATTCTCTTAGAGTTTTACGTTTATATATTTGAAATTCGGAATTGTTATCCAATACCAGCTGATACTCGGCTCGATGCTACCGCAGAAGTAACAACTGTGGAAATATCGTTTAAAATTTGGAATAGTCATATTGATTTCTTATATTTACGCGAACACTACACATTGAAATAATACTAGTTTTTACGGAATTTATCGCGTATATTTAACTTTTTTAATTACCGGACGTTTCGAGAGCTTTACAGCACCCATGGTCTCGGGAAGGACTGAGATGTTCAACGTCCAGATGTCATAGTTAACCGCGGTTACCATAGATTAAAATTTAACTTTTGTGTAACATTTTTCATACTGTGTAGATCGGAACAAAAGTTAAATTTTAATCTATGGTAACCGCGGTTAACTATGACATTTGGATGTTGAACATCTCAGTCCTTCCCGTGAACATGGGTGCTGTAAAGCTCTCGAAACGTCGGGTATTTAAAAAAGTTAAATATACGCGATAAATTCCGTAAAAACTAGTATTATTTCAATAAATAGTCATATTGTTTAATTATGAATGGTAATTGAAGCTGAATGATATATTATGACTTTTAAATAAATTAGTTGTTACGATACACGTGCACCCCACTGTAAGTTAATTGCACTATGCCCATAACCTTTGCACAAGTACAAGCAATAAGTTGACAAAGTTTTAACGCAATCTAATGAAGGGTATGGCAGCACATAAAACACGAACAAGCAAACATTAATTTTTACATTATCTAATATGTATTACACAAATATTCATGTTTGGTTAAAAATTTTAATTTTTGACGTTATATGGAATTTATTTTAACGACGTAAAATGGTGGCACGTGATATTGTACCTAATTAACCGATTTTTTTAAATAAATATAAGATAAGAACTTTTCCGTAGATAAATTATTAATCACCTCGTAGTAGTCTAACCTTATGTATACGACGTGTGTTCTGTGTTCTTCTTTTACATCGGTCCATAAATTCTACAGCTGGACATTGTACTCTCGCATTTTTTTTATAGTATAGGGTGACAAACAGAGTCATCTAATGGTAAGAGGATGCTGTAGTCCATAGACGTCTACATTTATCCTAAATGAAGAATCAAAATGCAGACCTAAGGGTCTCAGGGTGACAACGCAACGCAAGTTACATATATGTAATGCCTCGTTTCCAGTAAAAAGGCCCTCCGGTTCTCTACACTCACCATATAAATTATGCTGCTGTTTTACTCTCGTATTCTGTGAAAGCGTGGTCCTACCCTAGTTGAGCCGATATATTCGTGCTACAGCCATAATATAGCTGCAGCATGGCTGTACCACGTAAATAGTTTGTCTCAATCGCCACGCTAGGCGCTAATGCGATGCCATGTTGCCTAGTTATAATACCCTTTACGTAATGGAGGTTATAGACTCTATTTTACTATATTTAGTATAAATAATATACATTAACTTAATATTTAATATTGCTTTTGTCTTTTAGGCAAAGCTTTTGATGAACTGTATGACGGATACGACACCGCCTACAACTCGGACATCGATCCTACTGTCACCAACTCCTTTGCAACGGCTGTTTTCCACTTTGTCAACAGTATTCTTGATCAAGACATTGAATTTGTGGACGAGAATAACAATGTAACGTCTTCAGAGAGATTAAAGCACAACTACTTCAAACCAGAGATCGTTACGGAGAATGGTGGTCTTGTAAAGCTTTTGCGAGGAATGACTAGACAGAAAAGCCAGAACCTCGACTTGAATTATGATGATGATGTAAGTAGTTAATTTGTTAATTTTATACCTAGGATTTTGACGTTTTCTATATTATATGTACGAACGTCGATGAGTAATGTTTTAAATAAGACCGTTTTTACTGGAAACGAGGCGTATATTATTCTATTTTAATCCTCAGAGGTAACGACGCATCTGTCTTTTGATTCTTAATTGAGGATAAATGTAGAATTCTATGGGCCATAGCATCCCCTTGCCATCAGCCCGACTGTGTGTTCCTTTATCACCCTATTCTATATAAAATAAATGTTTATGTAAGGAATAAATAATAAGAACAATAATAATAAATATAACTATAGAACGATAGTAATCACTTATTATTTGAGTAAACGAGTTCTGGGTTTGAATATTAAACTGGAATTAATAATTTGTGGGAAAACACAGTTTTGGATTTTGGGTATGGCTGTGCTTTGATTGTCTCTGCATCCGTGTTTAACTTTAGGTTCCATAAAAGTAACAAATATTTTTGGTGTTTATTCTTTTAGTAGATATAACTTAATGAGCAACTTATATAAAATTATAAACTCAATATTGTAATATACTTGGTAAAGCCACGCGGTTCATCCGGGGTAGGACCACGTTCTTACAGAATACCAGCGTATAACAAAATAATGCTGTGGTTCGTATCATTGATGTATAAACTTATAGATACGTTGTCCGCACTCTAAAATGGCAACATGAAATGAAGCCAATTGGCCACATCGCGCTTAGTCACGCATCAACCTGTCGCGAGACGCTACGTTTGTTTTTAATTTATTATATCGTGATTCGTGTGTGTAAACCTGTGCAAAACATAAAGAAAACATGCCGTCGTGTGTTTTCAGACGATGTACAAATTATACCCCAAAAGTTAAAGACAAAAATGTGTCATTTCATGCGTAAGTTCACAAAACTACCTATTTTAATTTCATTTTATTCGACGACGCCGTCTAATGGCGGCCGGCGCATGCAGCTAGTAGTCAAGCAACAGGCATCCCGCCGTACGGTGTCATATTTTCTTTCTCTTTCTTCACGCGTATAAGTAGTTCAAGTATTTTCGCCGTTTTTAAATGCCGCGATGTTCGTTCATGACGTGTCTATATATAATACGTCATTGGTTCGTATGGCGAGTGTATAGAACCCGAGATCCATTTCACTGGTAACAGTGAAAAAAGTCTTAGTCCGGTAGACATCTTAGTACAACGCATCTGCATTTTGATTCTTAATCGAGGATATATGTAGATGTCTATGGGCCGTAGCAGTCATTTACTATCAGGTGGACTTTGTGCTCGCTGGTTGCCTTTATTCTATTAACAAAAATGTTTAGTGAATATTACGCGAAATATGTTTGCACAAATTATGGCACAAATTACAGGCTTTTGTTATAGTATATAGGTAGAATATTCAATATCGATATCATAATATTTAGAAAATCTCCCAAGATTCTCAATAACGAAGACTTGGAACATATGGTCATAAAATATCATTGTTATTTCGGCATTCTTGGCAGAATATATTTTCGAGATTCACATAGATGTACATATGGTATGAGTATTGCATTGCAAAGGTTTATGTTATTCGTAGTATCCTCATTATATCCTCATTAATGTGTACCCTCATGTAATTATTTATCTGTTGTGTGTTATACAAACATATTTAAATATCTTTGGTGAGCGATCAATGTCAGAAATAAATATATTTATATATATATTTATTCCTGACATTGATCGTTCACATAACTCGTATTACTCACAGTCATTTATTGTATTCCAGACAAGGTGACTGCGTAATTTCGACCTCCGCCTGTGTTTTAATGCTTTTATGCAAAATGGTTTTTATTATGGATTTTCCTCGATAATTGATCTGCGTATTTTTCTATATCACGTGTCTAATGTCACGTTGTCTAAAGTTACATACTTCTTCTATTATGTATGCTTATATTTTTTGTTTACAGTACCGACGTCTTTGTAATGTATTTGCATCGTAAATTTTATGACCAAGATAAGGGCACACATTGAGTTTCAAACTAATTACGGATATCGATATCACATACGCAACTGGTGATGTCTGATATTCTTCATTGTTGTTGTAATGAATTAAGGCATTGTAAATAATAAATATCTATGTGTGTCTTAAATATCTATATTATTGTTAGTTATAATTCTCTAATGCAGGATTTCCCAACCTCTTTATAAGCTGTTTTATTATAACAAGCTTTTTTGTTAGTTTAGGTTAAATCTTGCAAATAAATTTTAAAAATGTTATCCCCAACCAATATTAAGTCAATGTCCCCAACCTATTCAGCTGAAAACACGACATTCTAAATCCAAAATGGCGGACTCCCAAAAATGGCGAAGTAGTTATTTTTATGTACCACTATAACCATAAGTACCTGGATGACCGATCGGTTCTGATCTGAACGGTTTTTTTTGAAATTACATACTGATGAAACATCAATAATATTTTTTGATCTTATTGACATAATAGAAAAAACTGAACTGGTTATTTGAATAAAAAATCGTGAGTGCAATTAGTTTAATTAAAATTTTCGTATTTTAAAAAATACTAAAAAAAAGGGCTCGAAATAATAGATTTTCTCACAAAAGAAGTGAACTTGAAAAAAAAACCACAAACCAAGGCATTACGATTTCGCGACCGCTCGATATCCACTTGAGCTATTACGATGATTAACACAGTGTCAAAATTTACCTTCTTATATTGTAACAGTTTTTCATTGCCTGAAAACACGGGCAAAAAGACATTTTATAAAAATAAATCTTAGCTAGATCGACTTATTACCCCCGAAACTCCCTGGATTGAATTTTATGAAAATCGTTGGAGCGGTTTCAGAGATTTCGATTATATATATATATATATATATATATATATATATATATATATATATATATATATATATATATATATATATATATATATATAAGCATTGCTCGTTTAAAGGTATAGGATATAGGTATTAGTTAAAAGGATTTGCTGAGAAGAATACAGATAATAAAATGACGTCATACTAGATATGGACTAAGTATGGCGGACGTTACAAGATCTCGGAAAAAATTTTTTTATCTACCTTCATGATATGGGTATCAAATGAAAAGGTTTCCCTAAAAGAATATGAAAAATAAAATGACGTACCTCTAAATTCAATACGGTGGATGCATCATGAAATGGGTATAAAATGAAAGGGTTTGCTGGGAAAAATAAGCTCAAAGCTCTTCGCTGCTCGTCAAACATACATAGCTTTTAGTAGAGTCAAATTGCTAGAAGGTCTCCTTATTAAAGAACTGCACTGTAGAAAATCAACGGGCAAACGACCATGAAACAATGAGGCATTAAATTAAATGAACGGACTTTGAAGCATGTCCAGCGAAAACTGAAAAATAAACTTATAGTAAAATAACATTTTTACAAACAAGCTTTTATTTACATGCTTTAAAAAATAAAACAATCTTAAAATTATATCAAACCCATCCATTTATTACATCGTACACATTGTGACAAATGTATGTAACGCACGTCGCGAGATTGTTATACATATATATTACATATCAAAAAGTTAAATCCGGCACTGCATATCACATACCAAACAATTTAATATAGGTATGGATATATTCATTGTCCAGAAAGTAAAAAAGACGTTTTTCTTTCAGCTCCGCCAATATTGGCTGGGTGGTTTGGATGTACTGGCAGTTGACATACAGCGAGGCAGAGACCATGGTCTGCCTGGATACGTGCAGTACAGAGGCTTGTGCGGTCTTTCCCCAGCAACCACCTTCCAGCAGCTGGCTGATGTCATTCCACAGGAGGTATGTCAAAAATTTGTTTTATAATAGAAAACTTTTTGGCAATAATTACTTAATTTTAGCCGTATCAAAAAGTTAAAGTTACAGCCTATATACGTCCCACTCATGGGCACAGGCCTCCGCTCATTTCTGAGAGGATTTTAGGCTAAGGAATTGTCCGCCGCGCTGCCCCAATGCGTTTTGGCGAACTTCACATGCCTTCGAAATATTTATTTCTTATTTCTCAGACATGCAGATTTCCTCACGTTGTTTTCCTTTACCGCCGTGCACGTGGTAAATCAGCACTTTAAATTGCAATTAAGAACTTCATTGGTGCCGGCGGGATCAAACCTGGTTTGTTCGCGTACTATTAAATTTACAGCGAGCGCTAACCATTAGGCGTATTAATTCATCATTAGTTGATTACAGTTCATAAAAAGTCTACTGTTGAATATAGGGATCCGCATAGACTGTCATTATGGGCAGTAGCAAGGTTTGGCACGCGGTTAGTCAAGTCGTCGCCGATCCGCAGCCGAGAATACTTATCATCATTCTCTAGACCATTTCCCATTATCTGGGGTCGGCGCAGTAAATCTTCTTGTTCCATTCCTCTCTATCAGCCGTCATTTCCATACTTACTCCTTTCATTCTCATATCACTCTTCACACAATCGATCCATCTTTCATTCGGCCTTCCTCTGCCCGTGTGTCCCTCCACATTCATATTCAACACTCGTTTTGTGACATGACTTTCATTCCTCCGCATCACATGCCCAAACCATGCCCATCTGCTTCCTCTCACCTTTTCTACCACTGGCGCTACTTTCAGGCTTCCTCTTATATACTCATTCCCTATCTTATCCATCCTTGTCACACCACACATCCATCGTAACATTCTCATTTCATTTGCATGCAATCTATTTTCATCCTTCTTCTTGCAGCAGAGAATACTATAATACACAATAGAATGGCTGTCAACTTTATTTTGTACGAGGCTTGGCGTCGCTAAACCCGATTCGCTGTGTTGACAGACTGAATAAATTTACACATTTTAGACTTTTGATTAATGTCCAAGATCATCATTAAATTTTAATACATATTTATTTGTAAAATAGCGCGCAATTTGGCTTTTTTTTAATAATTTGAATGCGAAATTTGGAAACGATTGTAACGTCAAAACACATCTCGTGTCGATATTTATACGTATGAATTGACGTGTTAGTGACATTTTAGTGGTAACGTGGGTTCCGCCCACTCCCCCGTTCTATTATGTATGTATTATAGTATTCTATGTATAAGACAGTTATATCAACATATATTTCTCATAGTTCTTTTACATTTTTTGTTCTTTTTAGTTTAAAAGACACACATTATACGTATATGATATACATACACAATGACTTTCCCATGTATCGTAGAGGCAGTTTACATACATAAATTTCACAAGGACAAACAACCGGACCCCGAACAATTATTTGTAGGCTATATTATTTGATCCATGCGTGATTCGAACCCGCGGCGCTCAGCATAGCAACTTGTTGATAAGCCACTGCACCATGTAACCATCACTCTTTTACAATTGATTTATAAACAGACTAAAATGAAATACTACTACAATATAGGAATATAAACGAACTGATGAGGTAGGATTAGGACTAGGATGTAGGAGGGGAGAATCCTAATAAAGTACGTCAGGGTAATATGGTCACCTTAAGCTTTCCCGCCCTATAAAATTAAAACTAGGACGAGGACAGAGACAAAAACACAAAGTTGTATAGTATAACTAATATATTAAGAAAACGGGCATTGGAAATAATTAGGAACACATTGAAAAATGAATTAAAAACGAACTTACTACATTACACATTACTAAAATCGACTAAAATTATTTACTATGTCTACTGTCAAAATGGCGTCGACAGAGCATTGCCCCTTTGACCTTTTATTATTTGACGGACTGATGAAGAGCTATCGTATCACAAAGCCATCTGTGATAACAAGGCTGTAGTTTTTGAATTATAATAAAGTGATCATATTAAGCGGATAATCATATTACCCTCACGTACTCTACTAGATTTTTTTTACTATCTACTAGATTTTTTTTACTATCTACTAGATTTTTTTACTTTCTACTAGATTTTTTTTTACTATATACTAGATTTTTTTTACTATCTACTAGATTTTTTTTACTATCTACTAGATTTTTTTTACTATCTACTAGATTTTTTTACTATCTACTAGATTTTTTTTACTATCTACTAGATTTTTTTTACTATCTACTAGATTTTTTTTTAAATTTAGTATAAAAAGTAAATTTATTTTGTTTCCAGACTGTAGATAAGCTGTCGACCTTGTACGATCACATTAACGACGTAGACCTGGTTGTGGGCATGATGGCTGAACGACCACTACCTGGATCGCTGTTAGGACCTACTGCAACTTGCTTACTCAGTAAGTATCTGTCTACCTACTGTACATTTCTAAGTCAAAACCTTCAATTCAATATAGGCTTGTCGAAAGCTCCTTTGAACGTTAAATAAGAATTTTCCGACCTGGTGCGGTGTAGATTTTTACGAGGTCTTTTTTATTACTATTTTTAAATGCCATGTCCCCATTATATTAAAGTATTTTATGGTAGACCTTTTTAACGGAATTCCCGGAATTTTAAATTTAATGTCAGATTATTGGACGACATTCAGACATTTTATTACACAATCCCAACTGCGGTGGAGCCCAAACAACGCAGTTGGTATAATATATATATACAAAACCTGTGTGTCTGTCTGTGGCAATGTAGCTCGCAGTGGACGAACCTATTTAGATTTAGTTTTTTTTTTGTTTGTAAGGTAACTTTATGACAGTGTTCCTAGCTTAAAGAATTTTTTTCAGCCCCTAAAAGAGCTTTTTTTATGTTTCGGAATTTAAAAAAAAAGTTATTTTTATTCAAAAGTCAGTAGCAATTATTCATACATAAAAGCAAAAGGAATGCGACAAAGCAAGCTCTAACTTGATAATGAATATATGTTTATATAGGTTTCGCATAGCAGTGTATCGTGACAAATACTTACACAAAAAAGTAACGCTTCGTTGTCAGTCTCTCTCACGCAATCGTTTTTCCTTATCTGAGAATATGTTGGTAATCATAGAAGTAAATATAACAAATAAAGATGGGTGGGTAGAGGAAATGTGAAAAATAATCAACGATATGTAGGGGAGGAAAGTTTTTTTATTTTTATAGAATAAGGTTGACAAAGGACCACACAGTCCACCTGATGGTAAGTGGGTGCTGTGACCCATAGACATTTATATTTAACCTTGATTAATAATCAAAATGCCTCGATTCCAGTAAAACGGGTCTCCGGTTCTCGACACTCACCATTCGAAACAGAGCAGGATTAAGCTGCTATTTTACGCTGTTATTCTGTGAGAGTGCAGTCCTTCCCCGGTCGATCTGACTCGACCATAATATAGCTGCGTGCTTCGCGTGGCTTCACGTATAAAATTATTGTATAATTAGTATAATTTTAAGGAAAAAAATGAGATCAACAAGGATATTAAACCATAATAATTTATTTATTTTTATATTATTTATTACATTTCCTAAAATAAAAGCATACAAAGGGTGGACTTAATGCCTTGAGGCATTCTCTGCCAGTCAATAATAATCAAGCTTGAAATAATTTAAAGCGATTGAATGCTCCAATAAGTTGCCCGATTTGTATTAATTAATATAGACATACAATTCTTTATACTTCAACAGAGGAACAACTGTGGCGTACTCGTACTGGTGATCGTTACTTCTACACGCACACGCACGAAGCCGGCGGGTTCAGCAAGCGACAATTAGCTGAGTTGAGACGAGCTTCTCTCGCTAGGCTGCTGTGCGACAACGTCGGTATCAAGCAAGTGCAGAAAGATGTCTTCCAAATGCCTTCTGAAAGGTATCCTTATTACATATATTTTTATTTCGCTATGATAACAAAATAAATATTATTAATAAATTAATCCGCAAGGAATAGAGTGAATGGGTCATGAAGAATTAGAATGTGACAAAAAAGGCGCGTATGGTAATTCACAATGTTCTGTTAATCCCTACTTTAATGTATGGTAGTGAAAATTTGGTGTAGCAGAAGAAGCATGAAAGTAGAATTAAATGCTGTAGAAATGCGGTCTTTATGGAGTATGCTAGGGTTGAATCTAAACGACAGGGTGAAAAATTGCGTGACAAGAGATAAGTGGTATGCAAGATGATGTTGTGACCAGGATTAAGAAAGGAATGCTTCGGTGGTTTGGTCATGTAGAAAGAATGAAGCAAATTAATATGGCAGATGTGAACAGCAGAGTCGGGAAAGGACTCCCTAGAAGAAAGTTTATCGACCAAATTGGCGATATTTTGAAAATGGGCCACATTAGAAGTACCCTTAACCGACGAGCATGTATGCGTAGATATATGGATGTATAGGAGGCGAAAGAGTTACGTCAGGATCGTGCCAAATAGAAGTCCGTAGTCTCTGCCTATCCCTCTGGGTGACAGGCGTGAGTGTTTAAATTAAATTAATCCGCATAGTGACGGAGTAAGACTATCCACTACCCAATGTCGTCCCTCGGGTGCCGTAAAAAGCGACAGAGGGTAACAAATTAGGAGGTGGGCAGCCTCTAATTACAACTTAAAAAAATAAAAATAAACCTGCCTGCGAATTGTGGCAATTATGGCAAATAACCTCCATATGAGGCAATCTATGGGGTAGGTCTTTTTTTTAATTTTTTTTTAATTATAGAATAGGGTGACAAACGAGCACACAGTCCACCTGATGGTAAGTGGTTGCTGCGGCCCATAGACATCTACATCTATCTTCCATTACAAATCAAAATGCAGATGCGTTGTCACCCGTGAGTACTGAGATGGAATGCTTCATTTCCAGTAAAAAGGGTCTCCGGTTCTCTACACTAACCATACGAAATACAGCAGCATTAAGCTACTATTTCACGCTGGTATTCTGTGAGAACGTGGTCCTTCCCCGGTCGAGCCGACCCCATTCGTGCTACAACTATACTACTAATATAACTGCAGCATGGCTCTACCACGTAAAAATGTGCAACAGTACATTTCATTGTCATAATTGGTAGCCTGTAACGTAACGGTACCGGGTACCTACCTAGCTCAGTTTACTTGACACGAGTGTTTTCACAAGAATTACCACGGTTCCTCCGTTTATAATGTGCTTGTAAATTTTTTGGTTAAAATAGTTTTTTATTTATTTATTTATAGTAATCCAATCGTATCCTGCGAGCTAATAAAGAAAGTAAATTTGGAGGCATGGCAGAACCCTTCCCAGCTACCGGACATTCTGACACGCACCAATATGTGGATTAAGAATAAAGTGGGGAGCGGCGGTAACTCCACCAAATAACGTAATTTCTCAATGTGCTTAAGTTCTATAATTATGTTTGATTTCTACAAACTTTTACTAAGTAGCCCATCATGCAAATTACATGTTAAAAGTTTCGCATACGTAAGAACTTGCACAAATTTAGTTTATAGCATGTGATTCTTAATCGTGCGTAGACTTTACTTACTTTAAATTGAGAATAAAAATAAAGAAGAAGATAAGTGTGTGATTAAAAATAAAAATACAAACTAAATAAATCGAAGAAGTGAAAATAGCAAATTATTCCGGTTTGCATTATGGACTACGCTTGGTATGATTCAATATTGTGTTTGATTTTTAAAAATTTAGTTTTATGTTTTAACAATGTTGCTCGAAGGCATATATGGGAGCTTCTGTCCGTGCGGCATAGCGTCGTGTGGACACCATGTTGCACAGTGGCTGTGATATGTCAACGTGGAGCCAAGTTCACACTTTTCACGTAATTATTTTTTGTTTTGGTTCCAAAGATCCATATGTTAAAAGATCCAGGGACCGAATATTTTTATTGTCTGTACGATTGATATAAAACTAAGTATTGTGAGAAAGAAGAGATTGTGCTTAAAGTATTCAGTAGTTTTAGAATTTATAAATGTTGTCATCTTAATGCTTTTTTGTTCAATGTATCGATCAATGTTTTTATCAAGAATTTATCCAGCTTTTATTCACATTTTTATTTAGATAGGCGATGTGAATTCTAAATATAAGTAAATTCGGTGCAATCTAAAGCTACATGGTTCTGTATTTCTTGGATAACTCTGAGTACTTACTTATAAAAATATACTTGATTAAATAAAAATGAAATTGTAACATTGTAAAATTTTATCATGTAAAATTGTAGTAACAATAAAATTATCAATCAAAAATTAACTTAAGCATAGTGTACTTAGGTACTATAATTATATTGACACCAAAATGTCCTAAGGGCATGTGCATATTAGTAATTTTTAATTGGTAACATTTAGGTAGTGAAATATAATTAAAATGTTTTACAGCTACGAAGAGGCGTTAAAAGCATTTGGCCTAAAACATCCACTAATATTAACTTACGTGCCTTATTTTACTTTTTCTTTTATGGCCGTTGTTTTACGAAAACTATCGAATTTATTTTTAGGTCTGATAATGTTAAGATATGGACACACCTTTAATGATGACACCTTTTATAATAACGGTTTTGTGAACTCGCGGATGTGTGTTATCAATACCAAAGACTGGATTGCAAAATGTAACGGTTTGCATTTACTTTGTTTTGAGCTAGCTTATGTGATTGAGATGCAATATTAAACAAAAATTAAATAAACCTGCTTCTGTAATACATAGTCTTATAAAAATAAGCTGAAAGCATGACACACCATATTACATGTGATCAGGTATTTTATAATTTAATTCAAGCTGTATATCTAGATAGTTGAAATAATTAGTGCTAAGCTTTAAATGGCGGAGCTAAATTATAAAAGGAATAATTTATTTTCTTTACAGTATAATTGGGACTAAACACGCAAAATTGATTTTTCTAATATTATATTAAAGTTTTTCCATTACTTTAAATGTTCTTGCATATTTTTTTCTTTACATTATCGTTTTGGTATTATAACTTTAACGCACAGGACAATTGATTTGTGTTCACTACAAAGCATTTATGTATGTACCAATGCAGACGTTTAATTGTTCACTCCTTTTTAATTGGTTTTGAGAATAAATCTAAATTATGTTTTTAAATGTAACCGGCCATGTTTTATAAGTCTGAGAGTGTGTAATTAAAAAAAATATTATTTAATTAATTATTATTTTTATATAGAGTTGCTGGTTTAAATACTTGATGGCACTTTAAAAATTGTTTATTTATACAATAGTGTTTTTAAGTCAGAAATGTTTTAAACTGTTCAAGAAATTTATTAATAATTACAATTACAAAGCCACAATTTGTTGGTACCGTCAATCACCAATTAACGTGTTCTGTTATTTAAGATAATATTTTATCTTTGGCACTGAAATCATTCTGCTGATTATTATGAGGTTCAATTAAGTTTCGTTTTTACTCCTCAATAAATTTATTTATCAATTCAATTTTTGTTATTATTCTTCTATTAAAATCCTTTTGTGTGTAATTTTAAAGTTAAACCATCGTAATCATTTAAGTCCGGATATAGTTTAAAAAGAACGTTACTTGTTACCCATGGGCTTCGCGCAGCAGTGAGTGCGTGGGGAATTGCTATTTACATCTGCACCCACCGTGTCAAAAATACAAATCTACCTATTTAGAAATACCAACCATAGTAGGATGAAGTGCAGCAGTATTTGTAAAATAGAGAAATTAGTAACGTCAGGATGCCAAATTCCGAATAATTAACAACATTATAAGAACCTACCTATTATGCAGAAATTATAAAAAGAGCAAAACATAGCTAACACAAAAGTTAAAAAAGAGAGTTACAGCCTATATTCATCCCACTGCTGGGCACAGGTCCCCTCATTTCTGAGACGGTTTTAGGGCAAGGAAGTGTCCGCTGCGCTGTCCCAATGCGTGTTGGAAAACTTCACATGTATTCGAAATATTTTTTTTCTTATTTCACCAACATGCAGGTTTTCTCACGATGTTTTCCTTCACCGTAAATTAGCACTAAAAATTAAATCCTGTTTGCTTGCGTATATGAGCGAATCTGAGCTACCACGGCTGAAGTAACACAAAGTCACAAACATTTACCAGTGGGTAATGAATGAATGTTATCGCATTGATAGGTTCCGAATCTAGTAGCTGTGATTAAGCCGAGTAAGTCATGAACTGTAACTTAAAACTGTTAACGATGCAAATGTAAATTACATAGATTTCAGATATACATTTATTTGAGGTGGAATAAACCATCGCAAAGAAATCAAGCGAGTCTCTAAATCTCGCTTGAAGAATAAGTTAGCCTGTACAGTTAGGTGTAGCATCTATGTAGAGGGTGGCAAACACCTCCAATGAATGTTCGGCAAAAGTATTCGGCCGGGAAGGAAGTAATGTTTTTTATTCAGAGCGTCTATTCTCGGAAGCTGGAAGTGTCTACGAGAAAAAAAATTAGTAAACTTCCGTCTGAAAATGCAGAAAAAAACATATGCTTGTACTACAGATAAACATCTTACTTAAGTAAGTATTCGGTATTTAGCCGAATACTATCCAGAGGTCAGTTAGGTATTCGGCCGCTAACGTTTTTATGAATAAAAAAATTGGTTGACCCTGCAGGCCATTACCGGAACTTCTCTCCAATCTAAAATGCAAAGCGCTCCAAATTTCATCTAATTATGACGTTGAATAGGAAATATCGGAGTAATTTAAAAAAATCAATTATTTCAAAATTTTTCGTTAAGAGGGCATATGCGTTTCTCGTCGAAAACTACATGTTTTATGGTTTTTCCAAAGGCGATATCGTAACGATGTGAGGAGATTATTTGCTGAAAATTAGGGCTTTAGAAAGATGAAGTCTTTATTTAGTACATAGCAATGCAAAATCATAGTTTTAATGACGGTTTTTTAGGGCGAAGACAATCCCTTCATAGCGTTTTACGAAAATATGCATCAGAGTTATCTTTCAGGTTGAATACAACCATTATTATAAGCTAAAATACTTTATTTTAAGCGTTATTATAATGGAATATATAGTCTTTTAGTGTATAGCAAAACCTAAATTACGAAAATATTTCGATTTATTATTATAAAATAATATTATAAAATCACCAAAACTGTCTACTTCAATGTAATTTTTTCCATGTATTTGGTTATAAACATATCTATTTTAATTATTTTATCCAAATACATGTAATGTTAAATATCCAAAAAAAAAATTTGCTCGTTTTATTTTGTCAATTATTTTATATAATTATTTTAAAAATACTATAAATCATCATGCGCAGACGCCGTTCGATTCAGTACCATTATAAAAAGGTACTATGAGTTCAGTAACTTCAGTACGCTCCGGTCTCTAGTATATACAGAGTAATCTATGGCTCCGGGTAATCCCAACGACAGGACGTATTACTTTTTCTCACCGACACCGCGCGATCGCGTTGATATACGAGGTGTGTTCAAAAAGTAAGGTGACTTTATATTTTTATGAAAAACTATTTATTTATTCATCAATATTTATGTTGTCCCCTTCAAAGTAACCCCCCTCAGATATAATACACTTGTGCCAACGCTTTTTCCAATCGTCAAAGCATTTCTGATAATCACTTTCTGGTATAGCCTTCAGCTCTTTCAGCGATGCAGTTTTTATCTCTTCAATCGTTGCAAATCTTCGTCCCTTCATAGGTCTCTTCAGTTTTGGGTACAGGAAAAAGTCACATGGGGCCAAATCCGGTGAATATGGTGGCTGAGGCATGATTGTAGTGTTGTTTTTGGTCAAAAAACCTCTCACAAGCAACGATGAGTGAGCAGGTGCATTATCGTGATACAAAAACCATGAATTGTTTACCCACAATTCGGGACGTTTCTTACGTATTGCTTCTTGAAAATGGCGCATAACTTCAAGGTAATACTCCTTATTGACCGTAAGACCTTGTGGCAAGAACTCATGATGCACCACACCCCTACAGTCGAAGAAAACTGTAAGCAAAACCTTCACATTTGATCGAACTTGGCGTGCTTTTTTTGGTCTTGGTGATTCAGTGTGCTTCTACTGGGACGATTGAGTCTTAGTTTCGACGTCATAACCGTATACCCATGTTTCGTCACCTGTTATGACCCTTTTGAGCAAATCTGGGTCGTTGTTGACATCATCCAATAGCTCTTGAGCGATTGTCATGCGACGGTTCTTTTGGTCGAAATTGAGCAATTTTGGAACAAATTTCGCTGACACACGTTTCATGCCCAAAATATCCGAAAAAAATTCATGGCAAGAGCCAACCGATATGCCAACATCCTCCGCAACTTCTCTGATAGTGATTCGACGATTTTCCAAAACAATTTTCTTCACTATTTCAACGTTTTCATCGGTTGTTGACGTGCTGGGGCGTCCAGAGCGAGGTTCGTCATTGGCATCTTCTCGGCCATCTTGAAAGAGGTGGTACCACTTATAAACGTTTTTTTACTAAGAGTAGACTCACCGTATGCCACTGTCAACATTTCAAGTGTTTTGGAGCACGTAATCCCATTTTTTACACAAAATTTGATGCATATTCTTTGATCCATTTTTTTTGATAGAAGAAAATCGTCGAGCACACCAAAGTACGTCTGACCTTTGTAACTGTCAAAAATAAACTAAACATGCTATACACTTCAAACTTGAAACATATGCTCAGGACATGTGTACCAACGCAACAAAATACAAAAATCGAAAATCGAATGTGTGTTGCCCGCGAAATTCAAAAAGTCACCTTACTTTTTGAACACACCTCGTACCGAAAGGGCTATACTACACTATACTATAACTAGATACCTATAGCACCACCGTGCATTTTAAACGATTGAGACTTTTATAAGCGATATTTTTGATAGTAAGTAATTTTGAAATATGTTTATGATAGGTAGTAATATTTAAATATGATGTAAAGGTGGCAAATTTTCATTTCATACATATTTTTTTTAGAAATGAGTAATGAACGTAAGCAATTCGGATCAAGTAAAAATACAAAATCGTTGGCTTTCACCTTTGGCTCCGTGGCGGAGTGACTTGGTAATGAGTTGTAGCGCTGAGCGCCGCGGGTTCGAATCCCACATGGAACAAAAATTTGTATTACCTACAAATATTTGTTCCAGGTCTGGATGTTTGTTCTTGTGAAATGAATGTATTTAAACTGCCCTCACGATGTACGTAGGAAAAATTCCTAGTGTGGAGATAACGTTATGATTAAACAAAGACATGCCATCAAAAACATAACTTGTAAAATAACCAAGTCTCGCAATGATGATACGGCCGTGCCGCTGTTTTTTTCGACTTGGCGGGGGCACTGCCGTGCCGCCAAATATAAAACATATGAGCCGTGCTTAAGTTGAGTAGCTCAAGGGCGTAGTTCTCGCCGTAAACGCGAACAATCCGGGTTCGACCCCGCTAGTGTTGCCAGGTGTCTCGATTTGCGCGGGACGTCCCGATTTTCAAGGGTCTAGTGACACGTCCCGATTCACCAACCTTCTTATTCTATACTTTAATCCGTAACTTTGACAGCAAAAATGATTACATCTGTTAGCTACCACCACATTAAAATATTTTTACCACGACATTGTCTTACCAGTCGAAAAAAAATACAAATGTTAAGGATACCACAAACGTTAACGACACGGACAGGCAATAATGGACCAGTTTAAAGGAGCGAGACGTCTGGTAATGGAATGGAATCGCTGGGCTTTGGGTATGCCAGAAGGTTCGTATGGCTTCCGATAGATGGCGGTATAATCAGTCCCTTACAGCATACGTAAAATACACCAATGCGGAATAGCAAAAGCAAAACGTCATATGCTAGAAGGTTCTTATGACTTCTGATATGTGGCGCTATAAACATCTCGATTAAACCATAATATGTTAAATATACAGACTGGCAACGGGGCAAAATAGGTAAAGAGCGAGACGTCTTGTGCTTCAATCACTAGGCCAGGGCAGGGGGGATACGCCAAAAGGTTCTTACGGCTTCCGAGACACTTATATATCCGATATACTCATGTATAACTCGATTCACTGGCGCTCCGAACGGATATTGCATCCCTTTGTATTCTCTATCGCATCTACCACGGGGAGTGCTCTGAGGAATTGTTCGGATTAATTCCAGCAGCCAAATTTCACGAATGCACATCGCGATAAAACTCACGATACCATCAACACCACCTGTATTGGCGGTCCAACACTGTTAGTTTTACTAGGAGTTTTCTTCCTCGTACGACCACTCTGCGGAATCGTTTACCATCGGTGACTTTTTCTGGACCAATACGACCTAGGGACCATTAAGAAAAGAGCATACTCCTTTCTAAAAGGCCGGCAACGCATTTGCAATTCCCTTTGTGCTGCAGTTGTTCAGAGGCGGCGGTAGTCTATTACCATCAAGTGAGCCGCATGTTCGTTTGCCTCCTCTTCTATAAAAAAGTAGTCGTGTGAGGTAGAGAAAACTTGTAGCGATGTGCGTTGGTGAAATTTAGCGTCTGTAATTAATCCGAACAATTCCTTAGAGTGCTACCCGTGGTAAATGCGATAAAAAATGCAAAAGGATGCAACATCTCTTTGCAGTGCCTTTGATTCTAGGCGATCAGAGGGAACTCGGTCGTCGATGATACGAGCTGCTATGCGCTGGATTCGGTCAAGTGGAAGGAACTGGCACTGGGGAGCTTCAGCCTAGAGATGACAACAGTATTCCATGTGAGGCCGCAACCACGCCTGTGCCAGCATGAAGCACCCTGTTGAACACGCCTAGCCATTTAGAGATCAATTCAGCCTTCTCTTCCAAATGAACACGAAGGTCACAAAAATGTTGTAATGGCCTGCTTATTGGCAGAGGAAGAAGAAAATAAAGAAGAAGAGGAAGATTCTGGATTCATAATATTAATTCAAAAAGGCAGTTGTATGAAGAATATTATATTTTATTTAAATACCTACTTATCAAATGTTGATGAACGGTTTTTCAGATATTTGCATTTAACATACAAGAAATTTCAATATTTGCTACATATACTAAAATTTTTTATACAAAACTCAAGATTTAGAAGACGAATTGAAACAGAGGAAAGACTTGTATGTTTGAGGTAAGTATTTTTTAATTAAGTAATCAGGTACGAGGGCGGCACTGAAAATTTCGGGAATCAAGGAAGTGACACAACATTGCTATTTAAAAATGTATTTATTGCTTTTCCAAGTACTCTCCGCGAAATTTGACACATTTTTCCATACGATGGAACCAATCATTGAAGCAACCATTCCATTCGGAAGTTGGGGTCTCCAAAATGGCCGTTTTGTAGGCGTCCACAGCTTCTTCAGGTGATGAAAATCTCTGTTCACGCAATTTATTCTTTATTTTAGGAAAAGTGTAGAAATCATTAGGGCTTAGGCTTAGGTCGGGGCTGTACGGCGGATGATTTAATAATTGTAAAACTATGTTTTCTTGCTCTAAAAACTCTTTTGTTCTGTGTGCGGTGTGAGAAATCGCATTGTCGTGATGGAGGATGATGCGGCGGTTGCAGTTCTCTTTACGGAGTTCAGAAACGACCTGTGGCAAACAAATGCTATAATAACGGTTCTTTGTCCCTCAAGAGGAATAGTCGTAACATGGCCGGTTTTGGAGACAAACGTGGCCACCATTTTTTTTGCAACACTCCGTGAACGAATAATTTTTGTTGGCTTTAACTCATTTTCGAACACCCAAACTCATGAATGGTTTTTTGTTTCGGGTTCATACGCATATATCCAGGATTCGTCACCTGATACAATGTTGTATACAGCATTTGGGGATCCTGCGTGGAATCTTTCGAGAGTTCTGACGCACCAAGTAACGCGAGCCGCTTTTTGCTCTTCACAGAGCGAATGCGGTATCCATCGGGAAAACAACTTTTTTACACCTAATTGTTCATGCAAGATTATTTGTATTTGACTCATGCCAGTGTCTAAAGTTGCCTGAATTTCGTGGTATGTTACATGTCGATCTTCCTCAATCAGCTTACGCACAGCATCAACGTTTTCTTGGGTCACTGCAGTTTTTGGACGACTTTGACGGGGATCATCACTGAGCTTGACACGTCCACGTTGAAATTCAGCAAACCAGCGATAAATTGTGGTTTTGGATGGGGCTTTATCACCAAATGCAGAAATCATCCGGTCAACACACTGTTTTTGTGTTAAACCACTTCGAAAGTCATAATAAATCATCGCTCTTGAATTTTCTCGAGTCAATTCAATTTTCTCAACGACTGAACAAGTTTGACAAAACCTTGTGACAAGACCATTGAAGTAATATGTACTTACGTACTAGAACAGCTATCTCAAACAAAAAATGTGCGCTACTCTGTGTTCGCGCGGTTGTTTTATTTATCATAGAATAAATATAGGTGGAATGACCCGTAAGTAATAGTAAATTGTATTGTTAAATAGGTAAATTATATCGCGAACAATATTTAAATTTTGTCATTTATTTTGTATATTATATTTGCTTATTTAATATAACATGATATTATATCACAATTACGTTTCAATGATATTTATATCTCAATATTTTAAAAGGTATCTAAGTCAAATATAAAAATCATACTAAATGAATGTTTAACAAAACTTATTAATATAACATTAAAATTACAAATATATTTATTTAATATAGAATAAAAGTCGGTCATAAATGCTGGGCACGCGAGAGTTAAAAATGGACGAATTTATACCACTTTGACTTTGATGTGGAAACCTAAAAATAAAATAAAAGAATAATAAGCAGATTTAAACATGAAAGATTTTGCCAAAATTATAATAAGTTATATACGTTTCTACAAAAAAATGTGTATAAAAATATATTAGTCCTATACTTAAGTACCCACAGAAATGTCGCATCTGAAAATATTAATTTCATAATCTATATTCCCTGACACGAGATGGCGTCTTAGGAATAATTTGTTTTATTATTAATACATAATACTTTTCTATTGATTAAGTATCTTATTAACTGATGAAAAGTAATTCCTTGGTTTTTACTGATATTTCTTGAATTATTTGTGCAATATCTAAGTACACACGACGGCATATTTTAATCAAGAGATTTTTTTTTTAAATCAACACAACACGTGAAAACTCTATAAACGCCTAGCGAGTGACTGAAGTACGGTGTATGCACCGCAGTTGAGTGGAACAGAGTAGCTGAATGCAGTGTCGCCTCTAGTACGTAGTACATAATAGCTCAATGGACAAGACCGAGAATCTTTTTTTAAATAAATAAGTGGTATTCGATTTTTAAAACCAAGGAGTTTTCAATTAAAAAGATTTTAATATGACAGGAACAGTGGAAATATTCCATTCCCGATACTTTTAGTGCAGCCTAAGTATAATTGTGATTTCGAACTAAAATTAATTATCAATTTTCCACGGAGTAAACAATTTTCATTGTATTTAAATTATTTTGTCGCTAGGTAAGTATGAATATTGATAATCGGTATAAATTTTTTTTAATTATCTATGTGTTATTAATTACGTTTTAAATAGAAGTTATAAAAAGCCTTGTGTGACGACTCATTGTTGCCTACACAGTAAAGAAAAATACTCCTGAAATGACGTTAAAATATATTTCGAAACGAAAGTCAAAATCACCAATTTTATTCGAAAATCCACCAAGTTGGAAACATTAAACGACACTGAGTATTATACCTCTATTACACTACACTGAATCAGGGTCTCTAAGCCCTTAACAAGGGTGGTGTAATAAGAGTAAGCGATTAAGGGTCCCTAATTAGGGCGTCAAAGTGGACCCGGTCTGCAGTGCCCTTACCACCGTGCAATGTACTAAAACTAAGGGCGGTTAGGGCACTTATTCGATGCGCGACTAGGGACGCAAACGATACATCAATTCTTTCAAACAACGGTACATCGTTCTTCATGAACGATGTTTTGGTTTGCCGTCAAAGGTTTCAAAATAACCAACAAACCAACGAATGGTCTTTCAGCCGAAATTAAATATACTCGAATTTCAAAAGTGCAAATGTATACAATCGGTAATTTCATTTCCATGTAAAATTATAATTAATTTTTATGGTGTAATTATCACAATAAAAATTAACTACGATTTTAGTTACAAATTTTGAAAATGGATTGAAATTGTTTTTTTTATTAATAATTATATTGCTTGAGCATGAATTTCATCAATAGTCTTAAAGGATAATAGTTATTTTGTAACGGAAATTGTTTTATCGGTTTACGGTACTTCGTATTTCGTTACAATCACTTTTCTGAATTATTGATTATGACGGATGAACGGTTATTCGGCTGTTTATATTTCGGCATAGTATAGTTTCGTAGATGTATTTGGAAATGGCGATAATACTGAAAGTGACATATAGAACTACCATAAAGAATAAACACACCACAACATATGAAATAAAACGAAAGAAGAAAAGGAAGTTTCATATATTCAAGTAATCACCTGTCACTTCTATATAGGGAGATGAGTTGGAGATGTGGGATGACATGAAAGAGTTATTTCCCGGGCTTCATAGCCTAACTAAGACCTATTTGCCTATCGTGGCAACTTCGGTAACCTGTGAGCGGTTATTCTCAGAGGCTGCATCTAAAATCACCATGGGCCTTTTCCACCGAAACATCTAGAATGTTCCAACAAATACCGGTACCGACCGACTAGGTGTAGAAAATTCGAGTGTGGAGTTTTCTATAAACCTTAGTTCTAATATTAGATACTAGATGGCGCTAATAATCACCCGCCATATACCGGGCATTAATTATGGCGCGCAACAATATGTTTTCAGAAATCTAATATCAAAAGCTTAATCGGCATAATTCGTGATCAACATGTTGTTGTAAAATTATGGCTAGTTGCAAACATCGTGTTTATGAATAATCTAATATCGAAAGCTTTATCAGTACAATTTGGAATGAACAGGTTTTGTTTTATGATATTAAGGCTGTTTCAGACTGCATGTTAGCAAAACAACAAAAAACAAGCTTAAAACAAAACGCTGTCGTGGAGAGAGATCGACGAGAGAGTTTTCAAATATAGCTTCACCGCTTTCGCACGCACGATAACCAGACGCGTGCTGCCGCGATCTGAGATTCCTGTGGGCAAGCGGGCGCGTATTTTGAACTACTCGTATAGTATCGTAACTACACGCCTCGCGAATAATGTTCGTTCTGCGCGTCTCACTACGCGCTTTCGCCGCTCCCGGTCACGTGGATGGTGTTCTGTACCCCTGGGTATTGGTAGAGTTGATATGGCCACAGTAAAACAAGAGTGAATGTAGTACTATGTATTATATATTCTGTGGTCAAAGTTAAGTAAATGATGAGTTGTCCGATTTCCGAGTTTTGCCCGGGGGGCGGCAAGTTCAGAGGGCCTTAAGCCCCCTTGCCCCCCCACCTAGATCCGGGGCTAATATAGCAACAATAATAGTGAAACATTTTTATTCTGCTAAATAACTTATTTTATTTTAATTTTATACTAGAATTAATAACAATTTAAAATGAATAAAAAATGAAACGACAAAAACCCTTGATACAAACACACAATTTGGCATATCCACCACGGACCATGCTCATTTCAAAGTTAGATTAATAAGACGAATTTTTTTTTATAATTAATGAATTACCTATCATTGAAAAATAAGAAGTTGCTGTATAAAGTCTTCAATCAATTATAATTATTTGTCAAAATGCGGTTAAAGTGAATTTTAATGTTGTCCTCAAAATTCAGCAAGGCGGACTGTCCACCCAAGTCGTTACTTGGGTAAACAGTCCGCCTTGCTAAATTTACAATTACACCAACTAGGAACAAAAATAAACTATCATTCTGTGTATTTTTTACATAACGGCAACACGCTTAATCTATTAAAAACATACTTGGTCCTTATTTGCCTTATTTTTGACGCAGTTTGTTATTTTGTGTAGTGAAGTTAAAAGGTCAAAGAAATACCATTAAGAACGCTTCACTATCAGGTAAGTAATAAGTTTTTCACTTTTTCATGCTTCCAGATTTATTTTATAGTTATCAACCAATACTTAGAAAGATACAATTTCGATATATTCATATTATTTATTATAAAATCAATACCGGGAATTATTCAAGGCAGCACTTTGTAACGTCCACTAAGTAACGTTATGTTTAACCGGAATGAGATTATTAATCAATGGAACTGTAAAGGCGTGTTCAGCAGTGTGTTGTCGAATATTATGTTAAATAATATAAGCATAAGCAAAGCTACGGCTTAAAGCTCTAGTAATAAAATAAAATTGATTTTAAAAGTACAAAAAAAATACATTAGCTTTTGTTCACGGATTTGCTGATGCGGGTTCAGAGGCCAGAAATTATTTCCCAAATTTATCAATTAAAAATAAAATAGTAAAGATATTTCATTTAGTTGTGAAGATTATAGCATTGAAGACTGTTGAAGGCGTTAAACGCTGTTGCAACTAAGAAAATGGTCCGTACATTGAAGCCTGAAGGATACCCACCACCAAATAATGAGAGAAAACACGCCATAAAGAAAATAAGCGTCGAGTATTTTTACCATCAAACAAGTAGAAAAATTTGCTGTTTTGTTTGTCACTGTAAAAGTGATTCTTTAAGTTTGACAGAGATGATAAAATGCAACGTGTGCGAAAATTGGATTTGTTTATTCAGTACAGATTTTTTCGATTATATTTGTTCAGTTTGCATTGATCCAGATGATAAGTTCTCCTAATTATTGTTTTTTACGAAACTTAAAAACGATGAAAACAATAAGTGATCTTAATTAATAAATCAGTAAAATTCAAATTTCACCCTGTTTAAGTAATCAATTAAAATTTGACAAAAGTTTATATATTATATTTATATTGTATATATATTATATTTACTGTCCCACTAAATGGGATTTCAATTTTAGTTGTATAAAAATGTTTAATTATAACAATTAAATCTCTTGTTACCACTTCATTAATGATTATTTAAACTACAGTCAAACCTGGATAAGCGAGAGTTCATGGGAGCACAATCTCATTCTCGCTTATAGAGGTTTCTCACTAACCCGAGTTTCTCGCTAATGCAGGTACATGGGTAGCGTTTCTCTCTTACAGAGGTACGCAGCAATAACAAGTCACAGCAAGTACCAATGTAGTAAATATGTAATATTATAAAATTAGGTGAATAATATGCACAACGTATATTATGTACATATATATATTTTTAATAGTGTGTATATGTTACGTTCATTACATTTCGACATATAAGTACTTTATAAGGTTAGGTATCAAGATGCTTACGAAAATAAAACAAAAATTCATGCACTATGTAATTTTATTTTATTATGAACTTATTTACACTTAAAAAATCCGTCAATTTCATTTAGGTTTCTGTTTTTGTATTTTGAATGTTTTTCTTTTTACTATAAACTATAAACTGAGTAAGTCCGACAAACAGGACGGTACACAGGCACACCTGTCCATTCGAAAAGAATGCGATAAAATAACAGCGTTATTTAGTTCCACGAAATAGAATAGGTACAATATTGACGAGAAAACAATAAAAAACAATGGTAACACATTTCAAGTGTGTCCAAAAAACCGACAACAACCCGATTGCGCGCCACGATTGACATTCATCGGCCACTATATACCATTACCCCTGTACACAATGGCGATGGCATGAAGTGGGCCAGCATACGCCATTGTGTATTGGGGCCTTTACACGATGGCCACAACATTCGCCACTATGTTGGCCTACGAGTAGAGCCGCCGTAACGTAATTAACCGTACACCCACTGCATGCTCCGCTAGGTTGAGACAAATATTGGACTACGTTCCTGTGATTGTGGGGTTGAAATCTGTCGAATTTATTTATTTAATTCAGCTTAACAGATTAAAGTAGTCTATATAAACTAAATGTTAAATGCCCATGGAGTCAAAAAAGCAGATTGAATACCACCCAAGTCTACTTCTGAACACAGGTCTTCCCTACAGATAGCCTCATAGAGAGGTTTTGCCGTAGCTGCTATGCTGATATGGGGTGTAACAACTTTATGCTACCATTACATAAAAATTACTTATGGTCGTTTGGGCATAGCGTGACAGCACTAGATCTTTTAAAACGTATTCTTTAAAATATTGCAGCTCTGATATCTCTCTAAGGGTTATTTATATTTTATATACAAATATTAACTCCGGTTAGGTGAGTTTCGAACTCACTGTGTGTAATTGTACTATAGTTTTTAACAAACGGGTATATTACGACAGTGAAATCAGTTTGCTCTATCGGATTGCATTAGTCTACAAGTCACACGCAGTTTCACGCGCGGTTTCGTAATGATTGTCAACTTGCGATATTACAGACAGATGGTTGTAAAATCATTGCACTGCCGCTTCTACCTACGTTTTTGTAAAAAATTATTAACTCACTACACGAGAATAACTCTAACCCTTAGATGAAATATTTACTTCATCTTACTTACATCATACTTTATTTTTCTGTCCACCAAAATGAGTGAATCTAACGAGGAAATTTGATACATTCTGAAGTTTTATTACAGAAAAGGGACTGCAACTCAAGCCGCGAAAATATTAAGAGTAGCACAAAGTTAGTTTCAGTCAAATTTTTTTGATTTCAAAGACGCATCTTGCTCTGGTCGCCCGCATACGGATAACGTAGATGGCATTTTTGAAAAAAAAAGGAACAAGATTGGTTTATTAGTAGTTACGGCATAGATAAGGAATTAAGGATTGACCACAAAACAGTTTAGACCTATTAAAAAGTTTGACTGCACATAAAGCTCGATATTTGGGTACCACACGAGTTCACTGAAAGAAACCTAATGAAAACGTAACGAACCATTTTTGACATCATCATGATAACGCTAGACCACACACACGTTTGGCGACTCCGTAAAAAATAAGAAAGCGTGGTTGGGAAGTGTTAATACTTCAGCCATGTATCTGACCTTAGACCCTCAGATTTTCACCTGTTTTGGTCTCCTCATTAACATCAACTCTTTGGGTAGTGTTAGGTTAAAATCAAGGCGGGACTGTCAAAACTACTTGTCGCATTTTTTTGATCAAATATCCCAAGATTTTTAGAGCAACGGGATTATATCACTACCTACAAGATGGCAACAAGTTATCCAACAAAATGGCAAATATATATTATAAATAAATGTAATTAAACTTGAAAAAAAATGTCTTGAATTTGTATATAAAATACGAAGAAACTTTTCCCGACTTTATACAATATTTTACAGTAAATTCAACATCGTCATCATCGAAACAGCCATGTACAGCAGTTTGCTTCTGGACATCGACATCTCCCCCACAAGGAGTGCTACAAAACTCACATAATCCTGAGCCATATTCATTTATCGAATTTCTGCATGTCTTACCAGGTTTGCACTCTATCTAATAGATGGCCGCCCTATGGTTAGTATGGTCACTTTCTTATAACTTAAAAACTACAGCCTTGTTTGCATAGATGCCTTTGTGATACGATAGCTCTTCATTGATCATTCAAATAATAAAGGGTCAAAAGGGCGCTGCTTTATCGACGCCATTTTGACAGTTAACATTAAAGTAAATATTTTAGTCGATTTTAGTACGGTATGGTGTAGTAAGTTTTTTTTAAGTTGACTTTTCGATGTGTTTCTATATATTGCCAAAGCTTGTTTGTTTTTTCTTAATATACTAGGTATAGTGTACAACTTTGTGTTTTTGTCTCTCCTAGTTTAGGTTTTATAGGGCGGCATAGCTTAGGATGACCATATTAGCATATTACCCTGACGTATCTTATATTACTTACAGGCGCGCAGCTGCCTCTCAAAAACGTTTCTTCACTATCGGTTGTTGTTTTTTTCGTACTTTATTGAGCTATGTTGGTTATTCTGGTTCTATTGCGAAAAAAACTTCGTATCGAATTATATCACACAGAAAAACTCCGAATATAACCCCCGCCATAGTTTGTTGAGCGACCTTAGACTCTACCATACGGCCAGTGGAGAAGCACCACGTCTCAGATCATGTCAGGAACGTCATAACTAGCAGCACGCAGTGTTTGTACATTCTTCTTTTAAGTTTGAGGTATCTTACCTGACGCAAATATATATCATAATCTTTCGAACGATGCTCATTTTCTTGGTCGTAGTTAAACTTACCTAGTCTGACAATTTGTCGTACGAGGGCGGAACTGAAAATTTCGGGAATCAAGGAAGTGACACAATATTACTATTTAAAAATGTATTTATTGCTTTTAGAAATATTCTCCGCGAAATTTGACACATTTTTAAATACGATGGAACCAATCATCGAAGCAACCATTCCATTCGGAAGTTGGGGTCTCCAAAATGGCCGTTTTGTAGGCGTCCACAGCTTCTTCAGGTGATGAAAATCTCTGTCCACGCAATTTATTCTTTACTTTACTTTTATAGAAATCATTAGGGCTTAGGTCGGGGCTGTACGGTGGATGGTCTAATAATTTTCTTGCTCTAAAAACTCTTTTGTTCTGTGTGCGGTGTGAGAACTCGCATTGTCGTGATTGAGGATGATGCGGCGGTTGCAGTTCTCTTTACGGAGTTCAGAAACAACCAATGGCAAACAAATGCTAGCATACTGTTCTGCATTAACCGTTCTTTGTCCCTCAAGAGGAATAGTCGTAACATGGTCGGTTTTAGAGACAAACGTGGCCACGATTTTTTTTGCAACACTCCGTGAACGAACAATTTTTGTTGGCTTTAACTCATTTTCGAACACCCAAACTCGTGACTGGTTTTTTGTTTCGGGTTCGTACGCGTATACCCAGGATTCGTCACCTGATACGATGTTGTATACAGCATTTAAATATATAAATTGTGGTTTTGGATGGGGCTTCATCACCAAATGCAGAAATCATCCGGTCAACACACTGTTTTTGTGTTAAACCACTTCGAAAGTCATAATAAATCATCGCTCTTGGAATTAAAGGTCTCCGTATGAATGCTAATAAAACTAAGGTTTTGGTATTTGAAAAGGACGAAGAGAGAACGAAATGTGAAATATGGGTAAATCAGGAATATCTAGAACAGGTAAACGAAATTGTATACTTGGGGAGTGCTTTCAGCCGGGATGGAAGATGTGATTTAGATGTGGACAGGCGTGTCGCTGCCGGGAATAAAGTCAACGGTGCCCTGAATGCGTTAGTCAAAAGGCAAGGCGTAGTGAAGAGTGCACGCCTTGCAATACATAACGCAGTGTTGGTACCGACCTTGTTATATGGCAGCGAAACCTGGGTATGCCAGAAGAAGCATAAAAGCAAGTTGAATGCAGTGGAGATGCGATCTCTTCGTAAAATGTGCGGCGTTACCATAGCCGACCGAAAGCGAAACGAAGAGATTCGCAATATGGCAGGATTGAAAGATGACCTTATCACAAAAATTGATAGGGGCGTACACCGATGGTTTGGGCACGTTGAGCGAATGAGTGAAGACCGAATGGTGAAGAAAATATACAGCGCGAAAGTAAATATTAAAAGGTGGCGAGGTAGACCGAGACTAGCTTTCGAAGACCATGTAAGCAAATTACTCGAAGAGGGGAAGGTCAAGAGTATTTGGATACCTAGACGTGCATGTATGAATAAGATAATGAACCTGAAAGAAGTGGAAGAGGTATGTAAAGATCGTGACACTTGGCGATTTGTTCTCTCTGGCTACCCCGTTAGGGATCGTGCGTGAAGATAAGTAAGCTCTTGAATTTTCTCGAGTTAATTCCATTTTCTCAACGACTAAACAAGTTTGTCAAAAGCTTGTGACAAGACCGAGAATCTTTTTTTTAAATAAATAAATGGTATTCGATTTTTAAAACTAAGTAGTTTTCAATTAAAAAGATTTTAATATGACAGGAACAGTGGAAATATTCCATTCCCGATACTTATAGTGCTGCCTGTGTAGATACACAATATACTCGTTAACAATGTCACATAGACTATGGCACATATCACTGGCGCATATGGTGGTCAGTTTGAATAGCATGAGTATGGGAAAATCTCAAGAATTTTTCTTGTGTGTACTTGAAAGGGATGTTCACGTGACGTGACGTTAACGTATATCCTGATAATATCCTGCGTGCGTCCTACTGCTCGAAACTCCTCTTTCACACTCTCTTTCCTCCCTGTAAAACTTACTACTCGAGAGTTTTGTGGGAGCAATGTCCTTATTGCGAGGTCTTATGAAGAGTCGTTTTTCAATACAATTTTTGAGTATTTTTAATTTCAACCGGAACGTGTAAATAATCAATGACACATGTCAAATGACAAATGTGTTTCAGTTTAATCTGGCAATATGGCTAGTATATTGCTAGATTAAACTAAAACACATACAATAGCAAAAAATATTATAATAAAGGTTAAACTTTTATAATCCTCAGTATTTACATTAAAACCCTTTTCTCTAGAGGTTACTTTTCAAAAAGGGTTACTTAAAACAACAGAAAATGTTTGTTGTTTTAAGTATGTATGTATGTTTGTTTAGTTAGTAATGTATGTTTAGTTTTTGTTTTATTCTGATGGAATTACAAAAACAGTTGCCTTGAGTCTTAACTAAAAATAAACCGATAGGATTTTAAAATAATGGATTGAAAACATGATAATATATTTAATATTCTAAGAATATGTTACCATAAACTTCGGTTATGCTAATGTGAAGAGCAGTATTTTAGAGTTGTTAATTTTTTGAAAAATATTCTAATATATTTTGATTTTTGAGGCTAAAATAAGAAATTTTTGTACTCGCATAAACCATGCAACTGATGTTTTTTTTGTTAGTTCATGCTAGTGCAATTATCTGATATGAGGTTCAAATAATGGCTAATTAAGCAATTATATCGACGTAATATAATTAATATAACTTAATGTCTTCAAATGAATAAATGAAATGAAATGTCTCTACAAATAATTATTATTTGTACAAACATTTTTTCTGTGCGGGATTCATACGTGCGGCCGCAGCGCCGAGGTCACGAGCTTAGCAACTATGCTACCGAGCAATCTCTTATCGTTAATGTTATTCTTCATTACTGTTCTGAATTAAGTGGTGACGTATGCCTGATTTATCGCGAATAAATTCTTCACCTAAGTTTCTTCGGCCACTTATTCGGGTCTTATAAGAGCAGTATCACTGCGAGCTGTTTAATCTATAATATTAACTGATTTGGCTAACGTTCTCTGCTAAGCTCTACACTTCTAATGAAATTCAGGATTACATTAACTGTGAGATCTTTCTTTTCTTTATTTTTCTTCTCTTCTGGGCTTAGTGATTGTCCAGATGGATGCTACGCTAGCGCATTAGGTACATGCGGGTAGATTTTTTTTATTTAATAAACGTGACGAGAAAGCACAAAGTCCACCTGATGGTAAGTGCTGCACTTAAACTCGATTAAGAATCAAAATGCAGATGCGTTGTCACCCCTGAGGTCTAAGATGGAATGTTTCGATTCCAGTAAAACGGGTCTCCGGTTCTCTATACTCACCGTATGAAACACAGCGGCATTAAACTGCCGCGTGACCCTTCCCCGGTCGCGCCGACCCATTCGTGTTACAACCATAATATAGCTGTAGCGTGGCTCTACCAGGTATATATAGGTAAAATTAGTATTCTATCAAAAGGATTTAAAAAAAATATGGTGGCGTTGGTGGAAACTAATTGTGATAATAATCAGAATCTAATATTCTATAAAAGTAATTAAATGCAAATAGAAGCGGGTAGTGCCCCTTTTTAAGCTCGAAGAAAAACTGACGAGTTATGGAGCACAACGTATCTGATATTGCATAGCAATGTCATGTCGTGATACAGTATTAAAATAAGTTCATAATGCCGATCAAGAACCTTGTAGTGGTAACGCTTTCGGTTCAAGTGCGTTTATTGTGTTTAAAAGCTGTTATGTTGTGTAACATGGCACTATCGACGGGTATGAGGGTATTCACTAATTCCTATGTCGAAAGCCATAAAAAATAAGAGCGATCCCGTGCTCACAGGACCAGACTGACCTTTAAGGCTGTCTCAAACTATTAAAAAACCCTACCTTCAGGATAGGTATTTACAGCCGATACACAGGATATGTCCCAAATAAGTCCTTATACTTAAAAGAACGGTCCGACAAAAAAGTTTGATTTCTTTTTATGCAGGTGGCTCAGGATCGTGCTTTGTGGTATTCCTTGGGAAGGCCTATGTTCAGCAGTGGTCTTGTAAAAGGCTGTATTGATAATGATGATAAGGGGCGTGACCTGCGCAAAACGTTACTCCAGCGTTAATATTACGCAGATCGAATTTCAGTCACGGCGGGCAGTCTCAACGGAGACCAGCCTATTTGCGCAGGATTACTGTGACCAAGTGTATGCGTAAGCACAGGTGCACTCCCTATTCCCTCACTCTCATAGTCCAATGAGACGATAATTTGACATAACCGAAGAGAGACCCGGCGCAGCAACAACAGCTTTACGTGCTTTCCGAGGCACAGGTACGAAACACCGCATACTTCCTAATTCTTAACTTAAATTACTGATTTTGATTCGACTCCGGATTCGAACCCGGGAACTCCAGATCAGCAATTTTGTTTACGACCACTAGATTAACGAGGGCCGGGCCAAATCTCTCAAGAAATCTTTAAAGCTAGCAGTGGCAAAATTTCAAAAGCAGACAGTGCGTAAATCTATAGATTCGTGACTAGAGAGACAATAGGTCTCTATCAAAGGCTTTAACTTTCAATAAAACTGTCTTTAATATATGTCTTAGATCGATAAATGTTATGTGCTTATAAGTTTTGAAATAAATACAATGTGTATAAAAAAAAATTTGCTTTTAATTGTTTAATAGAAATTATTGCCATCATCATCATCATCTCTACAACCTTCCCCCAATGAATGATACAAAGCATGGTTCTAAGCCACCTGCATCCATCGAATTCCTGCATCTCTTACAAGGTCGTCACTTTATCTAGTGGGAGACCATACTACACTTCCTATTATGGCCTTAAGTACCTTCTTTTACAGTAGGTACGAATTCCTTACCGATCGATCGTTTATATTTCGCGCACTTGCATAAATATGTATACGACTTAGGGACCTTCAAGAAAAGAGCTTATTCTTTTCTAAAAGGCCAGAAACGCACCAGCAATTCACCTGGTGTTGCGGTTGTTCATGGACGGCGGTAGTCACTTACCATCTGGTGAGCCGCACGCTCGTTTGCCCCCCTCCTATATTTAAAAAAAAGAAAAAAAATTGACTTGCTATTAAACACAATTTTATTTGTGGTGGCGTTGTCGTCGCGCCATAAGCGAAACAAACAGAAGCCTAAATCGCGCTATCAAAGTTCCGAATCATAAACAGTATATATAGTACAGCTCCAAACTATCACACGGAGCGTTAGCCGCTCCACGGGCACGACACCTTGCTCGGCGGGAGATCTCCCCTTTACCTTCTACGGCCACGTATTGTTTTTTTATATTTAATATATGAACATTTTATCCACTATATTGAAAATTTTAGATGTGCATGATTTCCATCATGCAACTGGAATAAATATAATTGGTTATAAGTATATAAATGGTTAAATATCCAAAGGACACCGACAATGCTGACATAAACTAGATACCCACCGAAAATTTGAAATAAATTATTTATTCTTTATTACAATTACCTATCAATCTTTTAAAAATTGTTCACCTAAAACACATAACATTGTTCCATACAGCTAAACCACTTGAAAATACTTTAGACTAGTAGACACTTGTAGACAAACCTGTAGACACAAAATTTCAACATTATACGCAACTAGCGGTCTTCTTTACTTTCAAACCTCTTGTCCTTTAGTTTTTGGAAACAGGTAAAATTACATCATGTAAGGCCAGGAATATCGCAAGTGATGTAGGATACACAAATTAAAAAAATTGAGTTTTCTGGCGGAAGTTTGCGGCGTTGTCTTAGTGCCATACATATATTATATTTCGAACACCAACTGTCACATACCACTTAGAGCTAAACCTTCTTTGATCTTTAGCTCTACTGTAGCACAGTGGTTCGTCTTGTAGAAAAATGAGGTGACCATTAATTTGTTTCTGTGAGGTTTGTGCACGACTGTTGCTTTGTTCATCAATTAGAGATCATAGTTATAATCACGTTTCATCATTATGATTAGTAATTTATTACTTAGCGGTCAGCCGCCGTAGTCTCCATCACCTGAATATGCCTAGTGTAGAGGTGAAACATGTCTCGTGTTATCGTCGATGGTGTGTCTTTCCTAGAATAGTGGCGTTGGGAGTAGTGGTGCTGGGATTACTGGTGACGGGATTAGTGCACGCAATTGAGGGAAGGTGGGAGGTGCTCTTTAAACTAGGTAAGACACATCATTTTATATAATTTGAGCGGGTGGTTGCAAAGTAACTATTTATATCTTTATTAAAATATAAACATTTTTATTGGATGTTGTAAAATTTTATCCTTATTTATAAGTAATAAATTCCAATTAGTTCTCCTTCCGTAAATAATCGATTTAAGTTATTTAAATGTATGTTTCAAGTAAACACGATTTTTCGACGTTTAAAGTTTAAGGTCACATTACCCGAATATAATTTTTAGTAGCTCATTCATTTAATATAGAAGCTGCATTTGGTAGTGTGTATATGAAAAATAATAATTAAAGCCTACCCACTAGGAGGGGTTGTATCACCACTCCTTCGAAACTTAATATCGAAAAAGGTGATAAATTATCTCACCAGGAAATTAAATGTGTTATAAAGAAGTGATTTTCTTAATAACAGGATATGAAGACGACCGCTATGTCCGCTATCTCCAATATCGCAAGGAAATTGACCGGTATGGTTTGTGATTAAGCCAAAACAGCCTTACGTATAGTAGAATGAAGGTGTAAAGTATACAATTTAAATGTCAACCGAAATAAAGCAGTTTTAGTAATGTTTACACACAAATAAGTGCTCAAGAGCTATAATCTACAGCTATTTTCTGAGGTTAAGTATTTAAGTATAAAAAATATGTTATTCAGTAAATGATCATACATAAATTATAAACGGGGATGGGATCTTTTAAGTATAAAAACTTGTGTTGGGAGATTACACTCTTCCATAGCATTTACATACATTACTATTTGCATTAAGTAACATAATAATTAATTATAAAATTAAAATAATAAAACTAATAACATTCACGTCAAAGGTGTATATACGCATACATACAGCAGTACATACAAGTTATAAGTACTTAGGCATAAAGCGTATCAGTTGCTTGTGATGCAGTATACACTACTAAAATAATCCTTTTCAAGTCCCATTTCTATTAATATAATGCTTTTACTTATTTGAGACCTTCCACTTCCATTATTTGCTTTATTTCATAAACCTTACTATTATGTCCTTAGTATATAGGACTTCAGTCCATAACTCTACTATTAAAATGCTTATGCATCAAAATGATCTTCGATAATAAAGCTTTTGTATCATAGACCTTACTATCATAAGCCTTTAATATTTGGGACTTCAACCCACAACTCTAGTATTGTAATGCTAATTCATCATAAAGACCTTCTATAATAGTGATTTAGTATAATAGACCTTACTGTCACAAGTCCCTAATATAAAACTACTGTGCAACAGTATGTACTATAAGTAGTCGGTCACCCGACTATCCCATATATATATGTACGACCTTGGGTATGCGTCTCTGGCAGCTCCCCCATACAAGCAATCTATACACGAACACCCTCCATAAGTTTATACGCGAACACAATTAGTTAAACAATTTTTTTTTATACACGAACTCCTTCTATGACTTGACTATGAATTTTCCAATTATTTTATAAATGTTATTTATCTTTATTTTTATAATATTTTCGGCTTGTATTTTTATTATTTATCACATTTTTAATATTTTAACAATGTTTTTAATGAATTTATTGATTTTGAAAGACAATAGTAAGCCCTTATTTTATTATAATATTTAATTTCTGAAATGTCTTTATTTTAATTTTATGCTTATTAACGTATTTTATTGTTTAATATATTTTATCTAAGATATGTTCAATAAATACATTTAAACGTAAGCTTGAGGCATGTTATTTAAAATTACTTGATTAATTTTATTGATTATGTTTATTATAATTTCGTATACTATATTGTATGCTTTATTGGTTTAGTATATATTTTATTTAAATATATATGTATGCATGTATATATATATATATATATATATATGTATGTATGTGTATGAGTGTATATATGTATAAACTAACATATACATAATATTATATAATGCGTTTTGAATAGTATGAATAAATAAGTTAGTTTTTCTTTCTCTCGCGGCTCTACCCATAGCTCTCACCACACTACAAAAGGTTAGCTGGCAGAGAATGCCTTTTCGGCATTAAGTTCGCCTTTGTACCAAATTGTTTTGTTTGAGTGCAATAAAGAATTTTCTATCTATGTTTTAAAGGCTTAATATAGAAATTATTTATTAATTGTTTATAATAATAATGGGAAGTCACACTATCAACGTTTAAATGAGATATGTTAATTCAACATCGTAGCTTCACTAAAGCCTAATCAAAGGTCACAGTTCAATAACGTGGCTGACGAGCTGGGTCAGAGGTGGATTAACACTAGGTGCCATGGAGTCAGAATCCGTATTATACAGATAGCTTTTGGGCATGCTCGTTTACTAGTACTTAAATATAACGATTTCTTATATTACGCACGCAACTACGAAAATACTACACATTTAAACATTTAAATAATAATCGTTTTTATTCGAGCACTTTACAGCACCGTGGGTGCTGTAAAATACTCGAAACGTCGGGTATTTAAAAAGTTAGTTTAATACGTGGTAGAGCCATGCTGCAGTTATATTAGTAGTATAGTTGTAGCACGAATGGGTCGGCTCAACCGGGGAAGGACCACGCTCTCACAGAATACCAGCGTGAAATAGTAGCTTAATGCTGCTGTATTTCGTATGGTGAGTGTAGAGAACCGGAGACCCTTTTTACTGGAAACGAGGCATTCCATCTTAGTCCTCACGGGTGACAACGCATCTGCATTTTGATTCGTAATCGAGGATAGATGTAGATGTCTATGGGTCACAGCAACCACTTACCATCAGGTGGACTGTGTGCTCGTTTGTCACCCTATCCTATAAAAAAAAAGTTAAATATACGCGATAAAATCCGTAAAAACTAGTATTATTTAAATAGTACGTAAACACTTTGTGTTTATCACACGCTCAGTAATGGAATAACCACGAAAAGTGAAGATTGCAGGTAGGCTAGGCAAGTCCAGTCTGCAGTAAATAGTCAATCCTCCACGTCATTAATACGATTAATGAAGCACCAGATCTGGATGGTAACTGATGCTGTTACAGGAAAATGTCCTGTAAGAGCATTAGTTACCATTTTATACTGTGTTTTTTAACATCTGTGTTGTTGATAGCCTCTTATGCAGGACTTGCATAAGGGAAGAAGGTATAGTGGCTTTCATGCGCTTATTAAGGTCGTCACTTTCAGGTATAAATATCTCGACTGACTTCCACTCGAAAACCTTTCTTCTCCATCTGTTTATGGGTTCTTCGTGCTACATCACGGACCCATTGCCACTTCAGCTTATTGTCTCGTTGCGCTTTGTCATTTAATCTGGTTCTACTGCGTATATCCTTATTACGATGTCTATCGCACAAATAACTACGAACATTAAAAAAAAAAAAACTATATCTCAGATTCATATGCCATCACAGGCACCACTCACTGTTTGTGCACTCTTGTTTTCTTATTTTGTTTTTCATTTAACGTATAGGTAGGTACCTACGTGAATTTGTATTGAGAACTCTAAGTTACAGAACTTCAAGCTAGCCAGTATTCGAAAACAACAATTTCATAAAAAAGAATTTAATTTTAATTGCAAATTGCACTGAAGCATGATCGAATCGTGCTGATGACAATAAAAGTTGCTAATTGATAAATGTGTTTAGTTAGAATTTATAACAAGGTTGTTTATGAATAAAAAATTATTTTTGTTTGTTGTTTATTATTTAAACAAGATTTGAAAATATGGATTATATAACAACCAATTAAAATATTTTCACGAAAATATTTAAATTGGAAGTTGGTGTTTTTAGAGCCGATCTTTTTGAAGTTTAGGATCTTATTTTCAAGTTTTAAGGAATAAGTGAACAGAAGATGTGTCGTTATTTCCTGAACGCGGACATGCCGAGTTGTATCCATCGATTTATCTCTCGTTCGTAAATGGACTTACCTAGTCAAACTTCGAGCGTTGTGTGTAGATGTGACATGTAATGATTCTTACTCATAAAATCTTTGTTTTGTCCATGTTAATCTTAAGACCTACCCATTGAAAGGCAATATTAAGGTCATTAAGCATAGCGCTGTGTTCCTCGAGTGATTCTGCCACAATGACTCTATCGTTGGTAATTCTTAATTTGGTGATGTACTTACCATTGTTATTGAAACTCATTAAGATATTATGTGCTACGTAAGTACATTATACTTCAATGTTGACATCATATCATTTCCAGGCCAGAAGTTTGAAAGTCTGAAAGTCTTGAATGTAGCAGTGAAGAGTTCAGAGATCAGTCACCAAGTCTAACACCTCTCTGCAGTTGAATAAGTTTCGTTTTGTGGTTACTACTGTACTACAACACTTCATTCCCCCCCCCCCCCCCCTCCCAGATTTTTCTGTTAATTGTACTCCATGTATGTGTTTATCAGGGGTGACAACACATACGCATTTTGTTTCTTTCATCATCATCATCATCATTACAGCCTTTCACAAGTCCACTGCTGAACATAGGCCTCCCCCAAGTAATGCCACAAAGCACGGTCCTGAGCCACCTGCATCCATCGACTTCCTGCATGTCTTACCAGGTCGTCACTCCATCTAGTGGGGGGTCGCCCTACACTACGCCTACCGGTACGAGGCTGCCACTCGAGAACCTTTCTTCCCCATCGGTTATCGGTTCTTCGAGCTATATGGCCGGCCCATTGCCACTTCAGCTTACTAATCCGTTGGGCTATGTCGGTCACTCTGGTTTTACTGCGGATATCCTCATTTCTGAGTCTATCACGCAGAGAAACTCCAAGCATAGCCCTCTCCATAGCTCGCTGAGCGACCTTAAGCGTCCTTGTAACTACTTACTTATAACTTACGTACTTGTAACTTTTGTTTCTTAATTGAGGATAAATGTGGACATCTATGGGCATCCACAGCACAAACTTACCATCAGGTGAACTGTGTGATCGTTTGTCACCCAATGCTATAAAAAATATTTTGGATATGTGGCGATTTCAATCTTCCTTGTGTTCAATGGACACCGAATGGTACACTAATAAAAAAGGGCAGTACCGATTTGCAGGACTCTGCAGAGAACCTACTAAATCAGATTAATATTCTTGATCTCCACCAACATAACTTACATGTATTCTTGATCTCATAATTACCAACTTTATTAATAATGGATTTAATTTACGGATTAATACCCAGTTGCGGATATACGGTATACGGTAAACAGTAATATTATTATGCAATACTTACAACATCGATACAGGTAAAGTATATATATGCTATTTCTAAAGTATATATAAGCTTATATACATATAATATATATATATATATATATATATATATATATATATATATATATATATATATATATATATATATATATATAAGCCATTTTATGATATACACTGTAAATTATGAGTTAAAATTACTAAAGAAAAAAATTAGTAAATTAGTAAAGTAAATTAGTAAATTAATAAAGGCTTCTTATATTTAAATTTTTTTCCTTCTTTTCTTTGCACCGTTTCCCTTCACCACCGAAAGTGATATAAATCTAATTTTAAAAGCGTTATTAACGATTACGTTGATTTGGACGAGGATTGAACATAGGTTTTCGCGTACTATGCGCGGACCGCATTGCACCGATAATTATTTCTTAAGCTACGTCAGCACTCCTTTTGTTATTAATATACCTATGAATTTATTAAAGTACGCATAATCCCTATGCTCTCGACTATGCTGTTAAAATATAATAGGCCTAATATGTGTTAAAACAGCTAGATTAGTTTATTTTAGTTATTTCTATAGCATAATTAACATATTTAATATCCATAGCATAATGACATATGAAATCTTGCTATATGGTAATGCGACTGACAAGAAACTATCTTTGTTTTGCAGAAGAAAGCGATAAAGAAATGAGTTTCTCAGAGAAGAATTTAAACAAATAAATATATTAATTTTGACCTCTTAGTATATTTACGAAAATTTAATTCAAAAACAAAAACAAAACAATTTTATTAAAAATAGTGATGTACATTCTGTAAATAATAGAAATCATCATTACAGCCCTTCACAAGTCCACTGCTGAACATAAGCCTCCCCCAAGTAATGCCACAAAGCACGGTCCTGAGCCACCTGCATCCATCGACTTCCTGCATGTCTTACCAGGTCGTCACTCCATCTAGAGGGGGGTCGCCCTACACTACGCCTACTGGTACGAGGCTGCCACTCGAGAACCTTTCTTCCCCATCGGTTATCGGTTCTTCGAGCTATATGGCCGGCCCATTGCCACTTCAGTTTACTAATCCGTTGGACTATGTCGGTCACTCTGGTTTTACTGCGGATATCCTCATTTCTGAGTCTATCACGCAGATAAACTTCGAGCATAGCCCTCTCCATAGCTCGCTGAGCGACCTTGAGCGTCCTCATACGGCCAGCAGTGAAGGACCACGTCTCAGATCCGTAAGTCATCACTGGCAACACGCACTGGTTATACACTTTAGTTTTCAGAGATTGAGGTATACCTGACGAGAAGATGTGTCGTAATTTCCCGAACGCTGCCCAGCCGAGTTGAATCCGTCGATTGACCTCCCGGTCGAAGTTAGACTTACCTAGTCGGACTATTTGTCCCAGGTAAACCTACTCGTCAACAACTTCGAGCATAGTGCTCCCAACAACTACCGGCATAGGTGTGACATGGTCATTAAACATGATCTTCGTTTTGTCCATGTTCATCATCTTAAGACCTATCAGTTGGGAGACACCATTGAGGTCATTGAGCATAGTGCTAAGGTCCTCCAGCGATTCTGCCATAAGGACTATATCGTCGGCAAATCGAAGGTGAGTGATGTACTCGCCATTGATGTTAATACCGTATCCTTTTCAGTCCAGTAGCTTGAAAACGTCTTCCAACGCAGCGGTGAAGAGTTTCGGGGATATAACATCACCCTGTCCTACACCTCTCTGCAGTTGGATAGGTTTCGAACTTTGGTTCTGTACTCGGATAGCCATCGTAGCCCTACTGTACAAACACTTCAGCACTTCGATATACCGACAGTCAACTTGGCACAGCTGAAGGGACTGTAGAACCGCCCAAATTTCGACGGAATCAAAGGCTTTCTCATAGTCCTTCTAGGTCTTCATAGGTCTTCTATACAATCTGCCGCAGGGTATGTATGTGGTCTATAGTACTGAAACCTTTTCGGAAACCGGCTTGTTCGGGAGGCTGGAAGTCGTCGAGTCTGCGTGCGAGACGATTCGTAATGACTCTCGAAAACAGCACGTAGACGCGGCTCAGAAGGGAAATAGCTCTGCAGTTCTTCAAGAGAGCATTGTCGCCTTTCTTAAAGAACAAGACCACCGCACTTCTGCTCCACGCCTCCGGAGTAGTGCCACCATGGAGGACGGAATTGAAGAGCTTCTGAAGGACTTCAAGTACCGGTGTTCCATCCGCTTTCAGAAGCTCTGCTGTAATTCCATCCTTGCCCGGGGCCTTGCCGTTTTTAAGGTGGTGGAGAGTCATTCTAATCTCGCTCAGACTGACGTCCGGGATATCATCGGAATAGTGTCGGATAAGACTTGCTCTTGGATCTTAACTCACACTTTCGTGTGGCTCCAACGATGATGTGTACAGCTGCCCATAGAATCTCTCAATCTCGCTCAGAATCTCAGGTGTCCCGGAAACGATGTTGCCACACTCAGTCTTCAGCTTTGACAGTTGGCTCTTCCCGGCAGACAGATCTCTGGCAAAGAATTTGGAGCCCTGGTTCCGCTCAATCGCTTCTTTAATACGAGCAGTATCAAAGTTGCGTAAGTCTCGCCGCATGCATTTGGAGATCTGTCTGTTCAGTTGCCTGTATGCTGTCAAATCTGTAGACGATTGCAGCCTCATCTCCCGTCTAACAACCGTGAGATTAAGAGTGTGGTCGGAGAGTTTTTGTGTTCTTCTGCGGTGGGTCTTGCAGAACTTAGTTCCGACCGCATGGACAGTTTCCACGAGCTTGTCATTCATATCGTCCACTGCATTGCAATCTTCTAGGCACTAAAAGTGGTTACGTAACTCGAGCTGAAAGGTTTCGGGATTCTGGATTAGAGCACGAGGGGGACGGTGCGTTGACTTCATTAGACGAGACCTCTCAAACTTAACGTTTAGGTTCAGTGTGCCTCTAACCATTCGGTGATCGCTGCCAGTTTTCACCCTTGCGATCACTGAGACATCACTGAACAGTTGGCGTCTGGTCGTCATAATGAAGTCAATCTCATTTTTTGTCGAACAGTCGGGGCTCGACCAGGTCCACTTCCTGTGGGGCCGCTTCTGAAAGAAAGAGTTCATCATAAAGAGTCCCTCTTTCTCCATAAAGTCGGCCAGCTGCTGGCCTACTCCAAATTTCCCTACCTTCAGCTCATTGCTTTCTTTTGTGCCTAGTTTTGCGTTGAAGTCTCCCATCAACACCGTGTAGTGGGTTTTGGAGGAATGCATGGCTATGGAAATATCCTCATACATTTCCTCCACCTCCTCATCGGGATGTGCCGAGGTTGGTGCGTAAACTTGTATGACCTTCAGCGAGTACCGCTTGGTGATTCTGAGTATCAGGTACGCGACCCTCGTCGACACACTCCCAATCTTTACAACGTTGTTGACGATAGACTTGTGGACGATAAATCCGACACCTCCTTGGGACAGATGGTCGCCCTCCCGGTGATAGAACAAGTTACCGGACTCGAGGATTGCCATGTCCTCCCCCTCTCTTCGGACCTTGGATAATCCAATAATATGCCAGCGCAACTTGTCTACCTCTTCTTCCAGCTCCGGTATCTTCTCGTCAGTCCTCAGGGTGCGTGCGTTATATGTTGCCAGGTCGAGTCGTCGTAAGTGGCAACCGAACCTCCTCCGGAGATTCTTAGCACCCCCTAATAATAGAAATATACACAAGTTAGTCATACCAGTTACTCGACTCTAAATAGTCAGATATTCCTTCATAGAGCAATATATACCTACGTTTTTACAGCCAAGTCTCTGAAATTATGCAGGACTTATCTATCAAAAATAAACCAAACTGCGTGGTAACCATGGCATATATCCCCCCCCCCCATGAGGCAATCTATGGGTGTCCCCATTAGATTGCCTCGTAGGGGGTGCCTATGTTCAGCAGTAAATTTTAATAGTAGTAGTTTTAGTAGTAGTAGTAACTGTAATTAATGAATCCTTTCAGATATAAGACAAAACCTAGTTGTGGGGCGTACATAGACTAATTAACTTTTAAAAATTGTTACTAACTTTTATGAAAGAAAAAACAAACATTGATATTTATGTTAAGGTGAGATTCGCAGTATGAGGCTTTATCGTAGTGCCCATCTTTAGTTTGTGCGCAATTAACAACGGGATGTTGAGACTAGAATTACGTCATGACGAATCTCTGACAGATTTTAATTCTGATGCCCCTCTGATTATAAATAACACTCCTAATCGTATCGTTACAATTATTTAAAAATTTCTTTTTGAGGCTCATAGTGTTATTAGCACAATACGTTAACTCGATTTGGTTTAACTCTAACGTTTTAATAGCGTTGTTATATGTTACAGCGTCATTTTGATCTAAATTCCCATTTATACTACGAATTATCGTAACAAGACCATCCATTAATCTTCGCTTAAACCTATTTTTACTTAATGAATTAATTTTTTTTCAATGGAATCAAATGCATTTCTTACATAATCATATAAACTAGTAAATCTAAACCCTAAATCCTCGGTAAGGTCTTTTGAAGCCGCCTCTAAAGTTTCTATTTGACTTTCAATTTTTTCATTTAGATTCACATGCAAAATTACGCGATCGATTAGGCGAACTTATGCGTGTCCTAACTTAAGGGGAAAATACTGGGATTTTTATTGATTTGAGTTACCATAGTGCTAGGTCCCACAGCAGCATCTTGTAACGTATAACCTGTAACATGTTATGATTTTCGGAAAATATTTAAAGTCAGGGAGCCATATCAGACACTGTATATCCAGTCGAATATAATGTTTGAAAAGATAAATAATAATTTCCCTAAAATTATCTAGATCAATTTGAGCGCTAATATGATTCATGCCTGAAAATATTTCTTTTACTTCCGGTTTTTAGGGAGAGTGCAATACAAAAGATATTCCCATTCGATTTTTACAAGCATTTACACACTCGTCGTTTAAAGGAATCCTTATGATTGGTTGTTCTGCAGCTGTGTGAGTGGTGGATTGTTGTTCAGGCTCAACAGTTTTTGTGGGCGTGTCGGCTTCATTATCACATATAAATTTCGACTAGAGAAAGGGTATTGCCGTTTTGCGCAAACGTAACACTCATCTGGGAAACTATGTACACTGCCCAGAAGAAGTGAATTTGCTCACGGCTAAGCAACTCCTTCTATTCATTGAAGAAGGGTTAGCAGTGAACTATAGCCATAGCAGCGATCACAATAGATCTTTTAGGTCGCAGTTATACTGGTCTCCTTCCCAAAACCTGCATAGCTGCTCGCACAAAAAAAGTATTATCAGCTTCCAGAATCACTTTTAACAGAACAGAAACACCTTTTCGGGGTCCGAAATTTATCAGAACGGAAGCGGGTAAACCAATAACAGATGGTGTAGTCGCGTTGGCGTTAGTATTGTTTTTTTCCTCTTTTCCAAATAATTTCATAATCGAATTCTTCTGCGTTCTTGTGGCCGCTATGGATAGGATTTTCTATGCTGTCCAGTTTAGCAACAATGGATTCAAAGTTAAAACCATCTGTGTTTGGCAAGGTTGAAAACTGGTATATGACTAGCTAATGATATGCTTATGTCATCGCTCGTGGGGTTATTACACGTCTCATAAGTGAAGCGTTGAGGTTGTGCTCTACTCTCACCTAATGGAAATCCAGTGATTTTTTGAGCTAAAAATGTCTTTATTTTTTACTATTGCACTTTTAGAATAATAAAAATACTCATATATCGAGAAAAATCACTCGTTTTCGTGTTTCTATTATTTTTAAAAGTAATTTTCTGTATTAAACATAAAAACAAACTGATTGCAAAAAAAATTATAAGTCAACTTTAGCTTTTAAATTTTGTGAAAATCTATGCCTAAGACTATTGGAAATGTTGTGAAATATATAAATATTAAATTTTGTAAATTCACTGTCGTTAAATTCGTCAAAAAACAGAATTTTAATGGTATGTTAACGGTGTGTGGTGGAGTGAATGTTGGTAACTGAAAATGGTTCATAGTTAATTCTATATTGTGGGAAATACCAAGCAACGACATCAGGTGACAAAATGATTGATATGCTCTCGTGTCTAATAACAATTTAAGCGGAGGGTTCTTAATTTGAATACCTATAAGGAAGTTGCCGCTTGGCATAGATATTAAGTTTACTAGATTAAATATTCTTAGTTCTCAGTCTCGGGAAAATCATTCGTATGGTCACTGGTTACAGTCTCAGCTTGTTCGGCAGCTGAAGCTTCGTTACTAGTATGTTCACAATAACCGTAAGTAACATCGAATTCCGTCATATCGCTATTAGGATATTGATTTTGATCGACTTCATTATTGTTAACTTCCTCGATGAGGTAATCGGGGAAATATTCTACATTGCAGGAGTAATTAGGGTTATTAAACCCATTTCAGCGTCTATCTAAAAGTTTCATGAAATGAGTCGAGATATTGTTATTATATAGCCATGGTTTATTTTAAAGTTAATATTTCCGTGTTAATATTTATAGTGGAAGGTTCTGGCTTTAGAGGAATGTATTTAGATTTTCGATCGAAATAATTCTGTTGCGGTCTACTAAATCTTTTTTGTTGAAAATTGAATGTTGTTTTTGCCATTTAAGGAAGAGATGTGTTTCTAGAGAGATTACATTTATTAGGGTTCTGATTAAGAAATACGTTCTTGGTGTATTCAAAAAATGGGATATATAACAGGTCGTGTCTGTAAATATTGTATATTCACCTCTTCCTTAATATACCTACTCTAATGCATTCAGGGGGTGCTAAGAATCTCCGGTGGAGGTTCGGTTGCCACCTACGACGACTCGACCTGGCAACATTTAACGCACGTACTCTGAGGACTGACGAGAAGATCCTGGAGCTGGAAGAAGAGATAGAAGAGTTGCGCTGGAATATTATATGATTATCCGAGGTCCGAAGAGAGGGGGAGGACACGGTGATTCTCGTATCCGGCAACTTGTTCTATCACCGGGAGGGCGACCATCTGTCCCAAGGAGGTGTTGGATTTTTCGTCCACAAGTCTCTCGTTAACAACGTTTTAAAGATTGGGAGTGTATCGACGAGGGTTGCGTACCTTATACTCAGAGTCACCAAACGGTATTCGCTGAAGGCCATACAGGTTTACGCGCCAACGTCGAAACATCCCGATGAGGAGGTGGAGGAAATGTATGAGGATATTTCCAGAGCCATGCATTCCTCCAAAACCCACTACACGGTGTTGATGGGAGACTTCAACCCAAAACTGGGCACAAGAAAGACCGGTGAGCTGAAGGTAGGGAAATTTGGGATAGGGCAACGGAACCCAAGGGGCCAGCAGTTGGCCGACTTCATGGAGAAAGAGGGACTCTTTTATGATGAATTCCTTCTTCCAGAAGCGGCCCCACAGAAAGTGGATCTGGTCGAGCCCCGACGGTTCGACAAAAAACGAAATTGACTTCATTATGACGACCTGACGCCATCTGTTCAGTGATGTCTCAGTGATCGCAAGGGTGAAAACTGGCAGCGATCACCGAATAGTTAGAAGCACACTGAACCTAAACGTTAAGTTGGAGAGGTCTCGTCTAATGAAGTAAACGCTCCGTCCCCCTCGTGCTCTAATCCAGAATCCCGAAACCTTTCAGCTCGAGTTACATAACCGAGCTGAAAGGTTTCAGAGCCTAGAAGATTGCAATGCAGTGGACGATAAGAATGACAAGCACGTGGAAACTGTCCATGCGGTCGGAGCTAAGTTCTGCAAGACCCGCCGCAGAAGAACACAAAAACTCTCCGATCAACTCTTAATCTCATGGCTGTTAGACTTGAGATGAGGCTACAATCGTCAACAGATTTGACAGCATACAGGCAACTGAACAGACAGATCTCCAAATGTATGCGGCGAGACTTACGCAACTTTAATACTGCTCGTGTTAATGAAGCGATCGAGCGGAACCAGGGCTCCAAAGTCTTTGCCAGAGATCTGTCTGCTAGAAAGAGCCAACTGTCAAAGCTGAAGACTGAGTGTGGTAGCATCGTTTCCGGGACACCTGAGATTTTGAGTGAGATTGAGAGGTTCTATGGGCAGCTGTACCCATCATCGTTGGAGCCACACGCAAGTGTGAGTTACGATCCAAGACCAAGTCTTATCCGACACTATTCCGACGATATCCCGGACGTCAGTCTGAGCGATATTAGAATGGCTCTCCAGCACCTTAAAAACGGCAGGGCCCCAGGCGAGGATGGAATTACAGCGGAGCTTCTGAAAGCGGGTGGAACACCGGTACTTGAAGTCCTTCAGAAGCTCTTCAATTCCGTCCTCCATGGTAGCACTACTCCGGAGGCGTGGAGCAGAAGTGCAGTGGTTTTGTTCTTCAAAAAAGGTGATAACGCCCTCTTGATGAACTACGGACCGATATCCCTTCTGAGCCACGTCTACGTGCTGTTTTCGAGAGTCATTACGAATCATCTCGCATGCGGACTCGACGACTTCCAGCCTCCCGAACTAGCCGGTTTCCGAAACGGCTTCAGTACCATAGACCACATACATACCCTGCGGCAAATTGTACAGAAGTCCGAAGAGTACAATCTGCCACTTTACCTGGCGTATGCGGACTATGAGAAAGCCGAAAAATTTCCGTCGAAATTTGGGCGGTGCTACAGTCTCTTCAGCGGTGCCAAGTTGACTATCGGTATATCGAAGTGCTGAAGTGTTTGTACAGTAGGGCTACGATGGCTATCCGAGTATAGAACCAGAGTTCGAAACCTATCCAACTGCAGAGAGGTGTAAGACAGGGTGACGTTATATCCCCGAAACTCTTCACCGCTGCATTGGAGGACGTTTTCGAGCTACTGGACTGGAAAGGGTACGGTATTAACATCAATGGCGAATACATCACTCACCTTTGATTTGCCGACGATATAGTCCTAAAGGCAGAATCGCTGGAGGACCTAAGCACTATGCTCATTGACCTCAATGGTGTCTCCCAACGGGTAGGTCTTAAGATGAACATGGACAAAACAAAGATCATGTCTAATGTCCATGTCACACCTATGCCGGTAGTTGTTGGGAGCACTATGCTCGAAGTTGTTGACGAATACGTTTACCTGGGACAAATAGTCCGACTAGGTAAGTCCAACTTCGACCGAGAGGTCAATCGACGGATTCAACTCGGCTGGGCAGCGTTCGGGAAATTACGACACATCTTCTCGTCAGGTATACCTCAATCTCTGAAAACTAAAGTGTACAACCAGTGCGTGTTGCCAGTGATGACTTACGGATCTGAGACGTGGTCCTTCACTGCTGGCCATATGAGGACGCTCAAGGTTGCTCAGCACGCTATGGAGAGGGCTATGCTCGGATTTTCTCTGCGTGATAGACTCAGAAATGAGGATATCCGCAGTAAAACCAGTGTGACCGACATAGCCCAACGGATTAGTAAGCTGAAGTGGCAATGGGCCGGCCATATAGCTCGAAGAACCGATAACCGATGGGGAAGAAAGGTTCTCTAGTGGCAGCCTCGTACCGGTAGGCGTAGTGTAGGGCGACCCCCCACTAGATGGAGTGACGACCTGGTAAGATATGCAGGAAGTCGATGGATGCAGGTGGCTCAGGACCGTGCTTTGTGGCGTTACTTGGGGGAGGCCTATGTTCAGCAGTGGACTTGTGAAGGGCTGTAATGATGATGATGAATGCATTTAGGTAAAGTTGTTGGCCGCATAGTCCGCACGGTAGAACCAAGTAGTTCTTATAACCCAGCTAAAATGGTTTTAAGGTTTGTGAAGTGAAGAAAATTATTTTACAAGTCTTAATGACCTTTATAAGCTTGCCAGCATCATTAACCCTTTTATCGCCAAACTTTCCAAGCACCGACTCGTATCCTGGTCGAGCGATACCTACCCATCCATTCAAATCACCACATACAACAGTTCTTTCGTTTCCCTTAACCAAAACTATATTAAAAATCATTCATATTAAAAACTTAGCAATCATAAAATTTTAATAACATGTATAAAATATTTATTCATGTCATTATATTTCTAGGGCGACCCCCCACTAGATGGAGTGACGACCTGGTAAGACATGCAGGAAGTCGATGGATGCAGGTGGCTCAGGACCGTGCTTTGTGGCATTACTTGGGGGAGGCCTATGTTCAGCAGTGGACTTGTGAAAGGCTGTAATGATGATGATGATGATTATATTTCTGGAAACTAATTGCACAAAACAATTTATAATCTCTACTTCAAAACAAACAAAATAAACAAGAAAAATGGCGGCGTCCGCGCTACTGAAGTTAGCAAACGTGTCCTGGCCGAAAACTGTATAATTTCGGCATTTTGCTTACAAGCGTTTCCTAGCACTTTTTTCTGCCAAACACAGCCATTTATTTAAAACTAACTTCTCAGTTTAATGACATAGTGTAACAAAAAACTTCAACTCAGTTCCTAGTTAAACTAGCGTCATCTGGTGAGTGAAATATTATTAGCCCTCATTACTAATAATTTATTTTTAATCATAGTTGTAGAAAACTTTTACAATTATCCTGTTCCTATAAGAAACTGACTTAACCGAACTCCTGTTTTTTATATTACCTTTATAATACTACATATGCGTAAATAATATTGAACATTTTTACTTTTATTATAAAACCAATAAAAATAGGGAAACCGCTACGATGTTGTACTAATGTATGTTGTTATTTTCTAAAGAAAATCATCAAAGCTGACAAAAACCGCATTTATCAATACAAGTTTTAAGTTATTTTGAATAAAACTATTATTTACGGATTTTATCGCGTTTAATTACTACTTTAATTTATTTTTATTATCCCGACGTTTCGGGTGGGGGGGGGGGGGACTTAGATGTTTGACGACCCAATGTCATAGTTAGTCCGGCTACCTTCAGTTTTTGAATATTAATTTTTGGTTCGATTTACGCAAAACGAGCTTACGAGTTCGTATAGTATCACGAAATCTTAGAATGATATGCTTGGGTTTGGGTTTAATTTTGTTAATTATAGGATCCCAAGCAGATGGCAGCACCCATCTATCTTCTCTATTGAAATTGGGATGTTTTTTAATTTCAATAGCCTCGCGTAGCATCATCCTTGGTAGGAATCGGTGTTCTTTTGCGAGGATTTGTGGTTTTTCAAATCGAATGTAATGGTGGGGACGATCTTGAACATGTTCGCAGACTGCAGACTTCCCGGAGCGTCGGTGCTTCACGTCAGCTATATGTTCCTTCACGGGGGTTTTTATAGATCTTTTTGTTTGACCTATGTAAGAGAGACCACATTCACAATCTAGCTTGTACACCTGCATCTTGTAGTGGAATATTACATTTGATGGACGGTAAAAATTGACTAATCTTCTTCGGCGGCATGTAGTATATTTTAATGGAAGCTCGCTTCAAGATGTAGCCAATCTTGTCTGTGACTCCTCTGACATACGGTAGTACAGCAGGCGCGCGCTCGACTGTGACCTGATTCACTCGGTCACTGTGACGTAGCCGCGGGACCCGAAGCTTGTTGTTAAGTTATTTCTTAAAAATATAAACCGAACACCTAAGAATACCCACTACACCATATCGTCCCGTGGGTGTCGTAAGAGGCGACAGAGCGGCAGCAGAATCTTCCTGATAACAACTTAAAGTAATAAAATACTGCGATTTGCCAATCCGTCTACCAAGCGTGGCAACTATGGCGGAGTCTGTGGGGGAGGCCTATATCAACAGTGCACTTTTATAGGCTGTGAAGGAAAGGAAAAGAAATAACAAGCTCAATAATGAAAATTTAAGAAAAAAAATGTAAGCTTTTTATTATAAGTATAATATCTTTGCCTATTGATCTCTCCCATTTGGCAAGATGTACTCTACCTTGTTAACGGCATTACGGGCCGAGCGTATCTCGTTTGTTACGTTCAAATCAAATCAGTGTTATTCGATCATTTATTTCCATTATCTATCCTGTTTTAAATAGGGAGAAAATTAGAAAGTATCTTGCAATAAGATCGAGTTTGACGCTGTAAAATTTCATTAAAAAGGTTTGTTACGCATACACTTTTTAGCTAGCTGCGTCCCGCAGTTTTATCAGCGTTTAAACCTTTTAATTTAACTAACAGGTCGGTAAGTTGGAGTGGGACTCGCGCACTAAGGGTTTCGTAGCAACACACAATGCACGAGTCTGAATCGCACTTGGTCAAATTTTGTTATGCATTTGTCTAGAGTTTGGACTGTAATTTTTACGATTTCATGTATGTATTAACGTTTTTACTTTAGAGCTAAAAAACCGTTAATAAAAATATGTTTCTTCTATGTGGAATCCTATTTATATTTCCTTTTTATTACTTGTTGGAAAATCCGCGATAATAACCTATAATCCATAAAAATAAAAAAAATTGCCTACCTTTAACGTAGGTTCTGTAAAATTGTCCCATAATTTTATACGGACGCTGAAATATCTCCATTATTTGAAGGTTAAAAAGCTAAAATTTACTCTCATTCATAATCACGCGCAATAAAAGAATAAAACGAGCATGTGTAAAAGCCTAACAAAACTTTGTTTTCGCTATGGATTCAATTTCTTGGATCACAAAAGTGGGGTTTAGAATCATGAGCACAACCTCTTAACAAATTTATGAAAAAAAAGGAAAGGTGCGTTGATGGCGGCTAAATCAATGAAAAAAAAATTATTGATTTGATAGTTGATACGTGGTTGACATAATGTGACAAAATGACAACTTAAACGGTTAAATAATTAATAATAGATCTCATTGAGCTATTATGTACTACGTACTAGAGGCGACACTGCATTCAGCTACTCTGTTGCTGTGCTCAGCCTGTTACTCAGCCACTCAAGTGCGGTGCATACACCGCACTTTAATCAGTCACTCACTAGACGCTGATAGAGTTGTCACGTGTTGTGTTGATTAAAAAAAAAAATCTTTTGATAAAAATATGCCGTCGTGTGTACTTAGATATTGCACAAATAATTCTAGAAATGTCAGTAAAACCAAGAAATTACTTTTCATCGGTTAATAAGATACTTAATCAATAAAAAAAGTATTATAAATTAATAATAAAGAAAATTATTCCTAAAACGCCATTTCGTGTCATGGAATATAGATTATGAAATTAATATGTTCAGTGCGACATTTCTGTAGGCACTTAAGTATAGGATGAATATATTATTATACATATTTTTTTGTAGAAACATCATCATCATTCTCTAGACCATTTCCCATTATCTGGGGTCGGCGCAGTAAATCTTCTTGTTCCATTCCTCTCTATCAGCCGTCATTTCCATACTTACTCCTTTCATTCTCATATCACTCTTCACACAATCGATCCATCTTTTATTCGGCCTTCCTCTGCCCGTGTGTCCCTCCACATTCATATTCAACACTCGTTTTGTGACATGACTTTCATACCTCCGCATCACATGCCCAAACCATGCCCATATGCTTCCTCTCACCTTTTCTACCACTGGCGCTACTTTCAGGCTTCCTCTTATATACTCATTCCATATCTTATCCATCCTTGTCACACCACACATCCATCGTAACATTCTCATTTCATTTGCATGCAATCTATTTTCATCCTTCTTCTTGACGGCCCAGCATTCACTTCCATACATGACGACAGGTCGGATGATCGATTTGTAAATTTTCCCCTTCAGCCTTATTGGCATTCGGGGATCGCACGTTGTGGCTGTGACCTGTCGCCATTTCATCCACCCTGCGTTAATCCTATGCTGCACAGCTCTATCTATTTCGCCGTCGCCTTGAATGAGGGAACCGAGGTACTAGAAATCTGAGCAGGTAGGCAGTATAGCGCCATCCAACGACATGGGTACAGGACTGGGAAGACCGCCGAAATCACAGCACAGATCTTCAAGCCAACACTTTCCAGCCTCTGTTGCCACCCCGTCAGTCTGCTTTGTACCTCGATGCCTTCTTCCCCGACAAGCACGATGTCATCGGCAAAGAGCATGCACCAGGGTGCCTCATCCTGCAGGTCCGACTTCAAAGCGTCCATAATCAGTAGGAAGAGGTAAGGGCTCAATGCCGACCCTTGGTGCAGCCCTACAGCCACATCGATACTGCCCGTAATTCCCTCGGCAGATCGTACACATGTACGGGATGCTCTGTACATAGCACGGACTAACCTCACATACTTCCCCGGCACACCTTTCATCTTTAACGCCCACCACAAAACCTCACGGGGAACCCCTTTTCAAGGTCGACAAAAACCATGTGCAGATTTTTATGCACGCGCTTGTACTTTTCGCACAATTGACGTAATGCGAAAATGGCATCTGTCGTACCTCGACCGGGCATGAATCCGAACTGGTTTAGTGTTATCTTACACTCTTCTCTCATTCTTCTCTTTATTATTCTTTCCCAGACTTTCATCGTATGTGACATGAGTTTTATTCCCCGGTAACTGCTGCAGTTTTGAACGTCTCCTTTTTTTTAAAAATGGGGACCAGTATACTACTGCACCATTCCTCAGGTATTTGTTCTTCCTGCAACAATTTACCGAAAAATAAACTCAACCACTTCCATCCATCCGCACTCAACAACTTCCACACTTCTACTGGTAGTCCATCTGGGCCGACCGCCTTCCCATTCTTCATATTCCTAACAGCCATTTTTACTTCTTCCACACTAATTTCTCTCACTAAGCCCATATTCACTGGTGGGTTTTCAAGCATACCATCCCATTCATTCTCCTCATTCATCAATTTCTCAAAATACTCCTTCCATCGCTTCTTTATACTTTCATCGTCAGTCAAAATCCTTCCAGAATCATCTTTTATACATTTCACATGTGAAACATCTCTTCCATTCCTTTCTCTCGCTCTTGCAATTTGAAAAAGTCGTTTTTGACCTTCGGGGCTTTCAAGGGACCGATATAATTTATCTTGCGCCTCTGCCCTACAAATAGCAACTTCCTTCTTCGCTCTCTTCTTACATTCTTTATACGCCCCTCTCTTACTTTCTTTTACTGATTCATTCTGGTCTTCTACGCTCTGCCATTCTTTAAAGGCATTTCTCTTTTCTCTCAAAACTTCTCTAATACTTTCACTCCACCACCACCCATCCTTATCTATCATACGCTTCCCTTTTGTTTCTGTTCCTTCCTTGCCACACTTCGGATACAATCAGCCATTTCCTTCCAGCACTCAGTCACACTCAATCCTTCCATATCACCCATCTCTATCATCTTGTTTACAACTAGCTCTCTGAATTCACTTGCATACTCCTCCTTATGCAACAGATGCCACTTTATTTTGGGTGGGGGACGATCCTTATGTTTGTTGAGGCGAACAGTTAAGCAGATGTCAGCCAGCAAAATTCGGTGCCGGGATACTATGTCTTTACCTGGAAGCACTTTGCAGTTTTTTTACACTCTTGATTTGGTTCCGTCTTATCAGAAAATAGTCGATCTGTGTCGCGTGGTGGCCACTTTTATAAGTAACAAGATGCTGATCTCGTTTTTGGAACCACGTGTTTACTACAGCCAGGTCGAAAGCACATGTTGCTTGCAGAAGAACTTCCTCCTCACGGTTCCGCACTCCGTACCCCCATCCACCGTGTACTCTTTCATACCCGTCATTCACTCTCCCTACATGTCCATTAAAATCTCCTCCCATATAAACATCCTCACTCTCAGGTATTCCCATCGTCATACAATCAAATTCCTTCCAAAACTTCTCTTTCACACTCTCTTCACAGCCTGTTTGCGGAGCATACACACTTACAACATTCACTACTTTGTTTTCAATCATTAATTTAACAACTATCATTCTGTCATTTACTCTTTTCACATCTGTCACTCGTTCTTTCATTTCACTATCTAACACAACTCCCACTCCATTTCGCTTCCCATCACTTCCACAATAATAAAACTTGTATCCTTCTCCAATCTCTCTTGCTTTATTGCCCTTCCATTTTGTTTCCTGCAAACAGGCAACATTCACTCTTCGTCGTTTCAAAACATCTGCTAACTCTCTTCCTCTTCCAGTCATCGTACCTACATTCCAGCTTGCAAACCTCGCTCTGACATTCTTCTCTCTCCGGGCTCGCCTCTTACGTCGCACCCGCTCCGTAAGGTGCGACAACCCTTGCCCACTTCCCACAGGAGCCGGGTGCTGCCCCTGCGTGTCGCCTGCGGGGTACGCCCTAGCCCTGTCATGTATCCCACAACTCGTACTATTCATAGGTTTACTGCATGGGATTTGGCAAAAGTTTTACAGTCGGCCGCCTGCCTGACACCAACCCTCTTTGGGTATGCTATTGTTGGTAGAGGAAGCTACCATTTTGGGAAAAGGAAAAAGAAGGTTGGGGGTAGGATCGTAGGTGTAAGGATACTGTTATCTCGGCAGGAAAGGGTATGAGAATAACAGTAGCTCGGGGAGCCGGGGTCGCGTACCCGTATTCCATAACAGGATCACCGGAAAGGTAGACCAGCATGAAAACCCCCTTTTTGTAGAAACATATATAAGTTATTATAATTAGGCTAAATTTTCCACATTTAAATCTGCTTATTATTCTTTTATTTTATTTTTAGGTTTCCACATCAAAGTCGAAGTGGAATAAATTCGTCCATTTTTAACTCTCGAGTGCCCAGCTTTTATGAACTACTCTTATTCTAATTTAAATAAACATACTGTAATTTAAATGTTATGTTAATATGTTTTGTTATCATACATTTAGTACGTTTTAGTTACCTTTTAAAATATTCTGATAAAAATATCATTAAAATGTAATTGTGATATAATATTATATTAAATAAGCAAATATAACATACAAAACAAATAACAAAATTTAAATATTGTTCTCGATATAATTTACGTATTTAACAATACAATCTAGTATTACCCACGGATCATTCTACCTATGTATATTCTATGATAAAAAAACAACCACGCGAACACAGAGTAGCGCACATTTTTTTTTGAAATAGCTGTTCTAGTACGTAAGTACTCGTACATATATTACTTCAACGATAGATCTTTACCTATGAAATTGCCGTTCTGCAGTACTGGCCATTTCAAATCAAAACCCTTTTTGGTTTGGCTTAGAATTCTAATATCTTTTTTTAAATTGATTTTATTTTAAAAGCATGTAATTCTTTTTTCAAAATTAGTCATTTGTTTATTGATTAGGGTTATGTTTTTATCTCATTAAAATTAATTTCGTCATCACGTATACGTTAAAATTTCTAGTAATTATGGAATATGAGTACCGTTGCAGCAACGCATTTTTACAAACGAATGCATCATCTGTTATTGGTTTGCCCGCTTCCGTTCTGATAAATTTTGGACCACAAAAAAGTGTTTCTGTTCTGTTAAAAGTGATTCTGGAAGCTGATTTTTTTTGTTCGAGCAGCTATGCAGGTCTAGGGAAGGAGACTAGTATCACTACGACCTAAAATATCTATTGTGATAGCTGCTATGGCTATAGTTTACTGTTAATCCCTATGTCTTCAATGAATAGAATGAGTTGCTGAGCCGTAAGGAATTTCACTTCTTCTGGGCGGAGTACATAGTTTCCCAGATGAGTGCTACGTTTACGCATTAAAGGTCCGCAATCAGTTACGATGTTTGATTGTTTGTTTGTTTTTCTTTTAAATACGTTACTCGTACACTAGGATTTTCTCCTGTATCGTGGGGACAGTTTACAAACATATATTGCACAAGGACAAACATCCAGACCCGGAACAATTAGTTGTAGGCCATACAAATACTTGTTCCATGCGGGATTCGAACACACGACCCCCAGCGCAACCACTCATTGCTAAGCCACTGCGCCACGGAGTCGTTGAATGTGCAGAGGCGTTTCTTCCGTTATGGAACAGAACCGACACATCCTTGAATTCTTTAGTCCCAGGATGGATATGTGCTTTTTAAGACAACAGGGCTCTTGCCAGAATGCGAATGACTAATTTGTCCAACCGTCACTTTTTGGTAAAGGGTATTATAACAGTTTTATCAGCATTAACTGATAAACAGTTATCCCTACACCAGTTATTTTGTGGTGTTTAGGGCTTTTTGTATTATTGACGATAAAGTATTTTGGCAAAAGCCCTTCGCAATGATCACAAGGTCATCAGCATAACGCATTGACGTAGGTCTGCTATTTTGTACAATAGTTGGTCAACCGCAAGAGTCCAAAGAAGGGGTGACAAAACACCTCCTTGTGGGCAGCCTCTTGTAGTTGTGACCTCAATCGAGGTTTAAAACAGCGCTATTTTTGCCTTTCTGTTTGAGAGCATCGACTTCACCCATCTAATGGTTGTGGGGTCAACATTTTTGGATGTCAGGCCCTCAACCAGCAGTGATGTGGGGCTACTGTCGAAGGCGCCTCAATATCTAGAAAGGCACAAAGAGCAATTTCTTTATCCTCCAGTGCTTTTTCCACCCTATCAGTGACGCTGATCAGGGCTGTTTTCGTAGATTTGCCTCTGCGGTAAGCATGCTGGTTGTAATGTATGGGCCTTGTAGCTAGAGCTACATACCTGATATAACTATTTATTTATTTAAAAACTTACATGTAACACCTTAAGCTAAAGGGTACATAGGGCGGACTTAATGCCATGTGGCATTCTCTGCCAGTCAACCCTGGGTGCCAAGGACAATTGTTGGCAGGTGCGACCATTACACATAAATAAGTGCATATACATTAAAATATACATATATGCAAAGTACACCTATCTATAACATTTTCCAACGTCTTAAGAAGAAAGGAAGATAGGATTATAGGCCTAAAGGACTTTGGTAAAGCGTAGTCCTTTTTATCAGCCTTAGGTATAAATAGAACCTTGACAATCGTTCTGAAATATATCCCCATGCAAAACTTCCTCTGAAGATTTTCAACAGATAGGGAAGAAAGATATCAATATCCCTCTGTAGTTGCATGGGAATCATTCCATCCTCCCCGCTTGTTTTAAATAGTTTGAAGGAGTCAACAGCCCACTGTACAAGGTTTTGCCTTGTTATATTTGCAGCCCTACACCAGTCCTCTTTACAAGACCTTCGTACTTTTACAAACGAATGCACCATGTGTTATGGGTTTGCCCGCTTCCGTTCTTATAAATTTCGGACTGCGAAATAGTGTTTCTGTTCTGTTAAAAGTGAATCTGGAAACTGATGATACTTAATGTGCGGCTGAATTAGCAGAATACTGGTACATTTGCTTTAAAATGGCAAGGTAAAAAAGCTTGACAAATAGGTGCCCCACGAACTTGATTGAACATGATCGCCAGCGTGAAGTACGCGTCGAGACATGTCTTGCACTGCTCAACCGGCACACAAACGAAGGAATTTTGATCCGCTTCGTTAACCACGACGAAAAATTGATTCTTTTTGACTATTGCATGCGCTCAGCATCCAGCTCAGGATCCTGGTTCAGCATCTAAACAATACCCTGAGCGAAAACTTACCGCTAGAAAAGTGATGGTCACTTTTTAGTGGTTTACGGCCGGTGTGATTCGTCACAGCTTCTTACCAAACGGGCTAAGCATTACTGCGGATGTTTACTGTGAAGAACTGAACACAATGGTAGAGAAGCTCGCACGTTTCCAACCAGCTTTGGTCAATCGCTCGTCCTCGCTGCTCCTGCACGACAGCGCTACCTAACACTTTACAAAAGACAGTGTCTAAGTTACAGTTGCTGAGGTCGGAAACTCTCCGTCATACGCCGTACTCATCAGACCATGCACCTACAGACTTCTACTTCTTCCAGAATTCGGATAACTTTATGGCGGGAAAAACATTCAATACCGTAGAGTCAGTACATAATATCTGAAGAATTTATTGCCCCCGTTCAGCAGGTTTCTTCAAGAAGGGCATCTATAAACTGCCACTGCGTTGGCAAGTATGCAACGATTGCATGGGTGATATTACTCTATGGATTGCTTTGATGAATGGAAATAAAAAATATAGAAAAAAATACGTTACCTTGTTACCTAAAAAACGTTAATTTCGTAGGTAAAGACCTGATATTACTTTACCAATAAATGTTTGCACATTTTTAATTCTTTGTTGCATTTTAAACCAACAGGGAAAATAAATCGACCATCATAGAACATACTGATAATAATACCATGTTATCGGAAGACATTTCTCACACATTGTCAAGAGATACTTATGTTTTCGTGTAAGGATAAAAAATACATATATATATACATATATACATACATACATATATATATAAAGTTTTTAATTCTACTTTTAGGAATATCCTTAGTTTTGTTTATCCATTACATTCCGGACTAGCGATATTTTAGGTACTTATAATACAGCTATTTTAATATAGAAATACACTACACACTGAGGTCTAATCCCCTCCCCCTCTATTTGGCAGCCATTTTGTTTTTTTCTTAAGATATTCTCTACGCGTTTACGAAAAAAGTTATATCTCTCAAAATTTTAGTCTTACTAAAATAAAAATTAACTCATTCGGAGGCCAATAATATTGTTTATCGTTTACATTACCAAAATTTTTGTTGACATACTTGTAATTTTGAAGAAAAAAAATAAATATCAAAAAAATGTGTTAATCGGCAAATTATTGTAAATTACTGCAAAAACAACCTCGTTTACCCTTCTTATTTTTATACTAGATCGACAGATTTTGAGTTAAGCTACAATGCAACATAAAGTTTACAGCTGTATGTTTAGTACTTTAAGAATTATTGTTGTTTGAACATGGCGTATGCCCAAACACAAAAGGCCTTTGTTAAGTGACAACTGGCACTGTCTGCCTGTGAGTGTGAAAAGTCCAGGCTTTTGGTCGTTGTGCAGCTGGACTCTCATGTTGGTTGTGGGGTGCAACCTTTTCACTGTAGCCCAAAACCGTGAAGCCTAATTTTTTTAAGTTATTCTCATCTGCCACGGTCCCTTACCCGATGACTGATAGCGTCTGTCGAAGTTGATTGCAAGCAAGACGACTACTCCACTCCACCCACTAACATTTGATCTCGCAAGCTGCGATTAATACGATTCAATCGCACGCCTGTATGACCTCGTGTCTTCGTTCCACACGGTCTATTTGCATCGCTGCAATAAAGCTCCACAGTCAGTGTTGCATGTAGGAGTTTCCTCACTCACAAAGAACGACGGAAGTTTGAACACCGAGTAAGAAATTCTCTCACCGCTGTGCAAGGTCGCTGTTATCCTAGAGTAAGGAGACAGCTAATGCGACATGTCTGTCAGTACAAGTAAAATCAGTACTTTAGACGTGATATGTTTCTAAACAAAAAGATAGATAGAGATGTATTTAATTAATTACTTGATTTTAATTCCTCTTAATCACACAACAATTTTATCATAAAAATATACAATGTACATACACCTGACTGAATCTAAAAAGCAGCGGTCACAAAGCAGTTTGAAGTGCTTTCTACATTTTTGTAGATCCTATGATTTAAGCAATTGCTATGGATATGGACCTTGCCGCCCGTTCAGATATTTACTCTTTTGTCGGCGAAGACAACAAACCAGAACGTCCATTATACCGAACTGTGCCTCCTATTCTTATTTATATTTTTGATGGGATAGAAGTTCATACATGATAATTTTTAATTTTTTGTTTAGTTTTGTTTGCCCTGTAGACGTATTAGTTTAAAGGATGCCAATTAAAGTGACATCTTTTCCCCCTTTCCTAATCTTAACTGACACTTGTCAGTAATACTAGCGAGGGAGTCTGCATGCTTGCGCAGGTCGATGTTCCTCGGGGTGGGTGGTGAAGTCGGCACCCGCGACAACGGAAGCTGCCGGCACGTTGTATACTGCCCACTCGGCTTGCATTCGGATTGGCTCGGCCTGTGATGTCGTTTTGAATTTATGCATCAAAAACTTATTGTCTTGTAGGACTGACTATATTAATACATTCACCCGTCCGATTCCCTTAATAATTTAACTTCTGACACCGATTAGCTAAAGAATTGAATAATTACCATTTCACACAGATGATACCACTTAACGAATAAGAAAATAAACAAATATAGTGAAATGAACCTATCACCTAGTAGAGTAGTGAAGTGGAAGCTCTGCTTCCGCGTTTCGTCTGGTGAGTGCAGGTGGCCGGAGGCCCAAACCCCCCCTCCCATCAACATGGTAGCGGAATTAAATAATGATAGACTACCCCAGGAGGGTACCAGCACCCCTGGAGAATCCCTCGCTGAGCATCCACGACCATGTTTCTCCACTTCTGAGCGTGGGTGCTCAGGCTGCCCCGCGTATTCTGGGGGGGGGGGGGCAAAATTCCGCTCAAGACTACAACTGCTCAGGGCAAACGGAGCAACAAAACCAAGGCGACCCCTGCCACGCTGTCCGTGAATTTCTGCAATATCAGGGGACTTCACTCTAACCTAAACGCCGTCCACTACCATCTCGAGACGGTGAGGCCGGCTCTGCTCTTTCTGACCGAGACGCAGGTGTCTTCTCCGGCTGATGTCTCGTATCTCTCCTACCCGGGGTACAAACCGGAACACTCCTTTGTGCCTCGGGCTGGAGTTTGCGTTTACGTCAGAGAGGACATCTGTTCTCGACGCCTCGGCAGACTTGAAGGTTCGGACCTGTCCATCCTTTGGCTACGCGTAGACAGCGACGACCATCCGCGCGTCTACGGGTGCCTCTATAGGTCCCATAGCGGTAATGCCGAAACAGACCGACTCTTCGACCACGTCCAAATGGCTGCAGATTCGTTGCTACAGCTGATCCCCTCCGCAGAGATCGTGATCCTCGGCGACTTTAACGCCCATCACGCCGAATGGCTTGGTTCACGTTTAACCGATCATGCGGAGAGATCTGTTCATGATTTTGCCTTGGCATATGGTCTGACACAACTGGTTACTTCGCCTACGCGGATTCCAGATGTGGAGGATCATGCACCTTCCCTGTTCGACCTTCTGCTGACCTCTCACCCGGACGGATATCAGATTTCCGTCGACGCCCCTTTAGGCTCCTCGGACCATTGTCTGGTCCGGAGTGTTGTGCCACTCACGCTGAAATCGCGGTTGCATTCTGCAGGCTGCCGCCGTGTTTGGCACTATAGGTCAGCCGATTGGGATGGGATGCGGTCTTTCTTTGCATCCTACCCTTGGGGGCGGGTTTGCTTCTCGCCGGATGATCCCAACGTTGTTGCGGATTCTGTTACTGATGTGGTACTTCAGGGTATGGAACTTTTTATTCCTTCCTCTGTGGTGCCCATTGGAGGCAAATCTCAGCCGTGGTTTGGTCGCTCCTGTAAAATAGCATCATGCTATAAGCAGGAGTGCTACCAAACCTGGGTTGATGCATCAGCGTCCCGGGATGTAAACACCAGCGCTCTAAAAAAGAAGTATAATTCCGCCTCCAGGTCCTTCAAAAGAGTCATTGCCAAGGCAAAGTCAGAGCACATAGGCAGAATTGGCGAGAAACTAGTTCGCCTTCCTTCTGGAACCCGTGCATTCTGGTCTCTCGCCAAGGCTGTCCAGGGGAATTTCTGTCAGCCATCTCTTCCATCTCTGCACAGGGAGGACGACTCACTGGCCCATACTGCAAAGGAGAAAGCCGATCTTCTAGGCTCTTTCTTTGCGTCTAACTCGACTCTCGATGACGGGGGGAGTACGCCGCCGTCCATCCCGCGGTGTGAGTGCTCCATGCCGGAAGTGCAGTTCACACAGCGCTCGGTTCGCAAAGCACTCCTCTCCCTGGACATCCATAAGTCGAGTGGGCCTGACGGAATCCCCCCAATTGTGCTGAGGACGTGTGCTCCAGAGTTGGCACCGGTTTTAACGCATCTTTTCCGGTACTCCTACTCCCTAGGCGTAGTCCCAAAATCATGGAAGACGGCTTTCGTCCACCCGATCCCTAAAAAAGGCGACCGCTCAGACCCGTCCAACTACCGGCCAATCGCCATCACCTCCTTGTTCTCCAAAACAATGGAGTCCATTGTAAACTGCCAGCTCATGAGGTATCTTGAGGATCACCAGCTGATTAGTGACCGCCAATACGGTTTTCGCCGTGGTCGGTCAGCTGGTGATCTTCTGGTCTACCTCACTCACAGATGGGCGGAGGCAGTAGAGTTCAAGGGGGAGGCATTGGCCGTTAGTTTGGACATTGCGAAGGCCTTCGATCGGGTTTGGCACAAAGCGCTTCTTTCGAACCTCCCTTCCTATGGGCTTCCCGAGAAATTATGCGATTGGATCACCAGCTTTCTTGCAGATCGGAGCATCAAGGTCGTTGTAGACGGTGCAAGCTCCGATTGCAAGCCTATTAATGCTGGTGTTCCACAGGGCTGCGTGCTATCGCCAACGCTGTTTCTTCTGAATATCAATGATATGTTGCATACCCGTAACATTCAATGCTATGCGGATGACAGCACTGGTGATGCTCTTTACACCGGCCGAGCCAATATTTCTCGGGAAAACGTCTCCGAGTGCCGGGACAAACTTGTGTCTGAAGTCGAGTCTTTGCTGAACAGAGTCTCGGATTGGGGACGACTAAATCTAGTCCAGTTTAACCCCCAGAAGACACAAGTTTGCGCGTTAACCGCTAAAATGAACCCCTTTGTCGTATCCCCTCAGTTTCAAGGCACTCCCCTTGTTGCCTCAGCCAGTATCGGAATCCTCGGCGTCGACATATCGAGTGACGTGCAGTTTCGTGGTCACTTGGAAGGGAAGGCCAAATTGGCCTCTAAAAAGCTTGGCGTGCTCAGCAGAGCGGGACAGTATTTCATGCCGGCACACCGCCTGCAACTTTACAAGGCGCAGGTTCGGCCGCACATGGAATACTGTTCCCATCTCTGGGCTGGGGCTCCCCAGTACCAGCTCCTTCCACTTGACCGCATCCAGCGCAGAGCGGCTCGAATCGTCGACGACCGAGTGCTTTCCGATCGGCTCGATTCACTGGCGCTGCGAAGAGATGTTGCATCTCTTTGCGTATTTTATCGCATCTATCACGGGGAGTGCTCTGAGGAATTGTTCGGATTAATCCCAGCCGCCAAATTTCGTGGACGCACTACACGGCAAACGTCCCGATACCATCCACACCATCTGGATGCTTGGCGGTCCACCACTGTACGTTTCACAAGGAGTTTTGACATATACGTGTGCAGTACGGTCATCCAACCAGTAATAAACGAGTGTTTCAAGACAGCGGTCGTTTCATTGCATTCACAAACATATCATTGGCGACGAGGATGGGATACCCACAATAAAAAAAAAAAAATGGCTTATCTGGGAAATCTGCCTATTTTTGACCATAAGTCAAGTGAATGGTCAATTTTCAAAAGCAGACTAACTCAGTTTGCGAAGATAAATCGCGTCGAAGAAGTGAACAAAAGTGGAATTCTTCTCACCCATCTTACGGATGAAACGTATCGCTTGGTACGAAACTTAGCGTACCCGCAAGACTTAGAATCTCTAAGTTACTCGAATCTCGTTGAATTACTCGACGGTCATTTCAAGCCAAAAAAATGCTCATTTGTGGATAAAGAAAAATTTTTTGGGGCAACCAGAAATCCAGGCGAATCATTGGGAGACTGGGCAGCGCGATTGAGAGGTCTCGCAAGCAATTGTGACTTCGGCACTGCCTTGGAAACGAATTTAAGAGATCGTTTCGTCCTCGGCCTGGGCCCTGGCCCGGAACAAGATAAGTTGTTCGAACAAGATCCGTCCACATTGACACTGTCAGTAGCTATAGAGCTAGCCGAGCAGGCGGCGTATGCCAGGCAGGCGAAGGTTATGTTGTGCACCAGCGAACATGCTCCAATTAAGGAGGAACCGGTATACCGAGCGAGATTTCAAGGTCAAGGAGACAGCGGCGCGGTTATACGGCGTCCTAATGCTGGCAGGACATCAGCAGGTCGCGACCAACCGAGAGATTTTTCTCGTTGTTCGGTCTGTGGCTTGAAGAACCACCAAAGTGATAAGTGCCGTTATAAAAGTTACAGATGTCAAAAGTGCGGTGAAAAAGGTCATTTAAAGAAAGTGTGCGATAGTGTCAATAGATCGCGGATGTAATAATAGGTAATCAGTGTATGACAATGGAGCTTGATTCAGGATCAAGTAAAAGTGTGATTTCTTATAATACATATAAGGAAAAATTCTTAAAATATTCATTACGTAGTAGTTCTGTAAAAATGTGCTTATATAACGGACACAAGATTGATCCATTAGGTTATATTACTGTAGAAACTAGTTACAATAACAGTACAAAATTGATTAAATATTTTGTTGTCAAAAATGGGGGACCGCCTATACTAGGTAGGGATTTCATGAGCGCCTTTAATTTTGTGATTACTACCAAATTAAATTACATAAGAAATGATTCCGAATTGCATGAGTTATTAAATAAATATTCGGCGTTGTGGCGTGACGAGTTGGGCGCATTTAATAACTTTAAAGTCAGTTTGCAGTTGAAGGCGAATGCTGTGCCTAAGTTTTTTAAGCCGCGTACTGTACCCTTTGCCCTCAGAGATAAAGTCGAACAAGAGCTAAACCGATTAGTGCACTTGGGTATCCTTGTTCCTATTAATTATTCTCAATACGCCACCCCCATTGTGCCAGTTTTAAAAGATAATGGCCAAGTTAAAATCGCAGGTGATTTTTCTATTACATTAAATAAGGATCTCTTAATAGAAAAATATCCCCTGCCTCGAATTGAAGAGGTTTTTGCCAAAATTGGAGGGGGTGAGCACTATAGTAAAATTGATTTAAAAAACGCTTACAACCAGTTCGTCCTGGATGACGCGTCTCAGGAGCTCACGGCAATTAATACGCATAAAGGACTTTTTAAATACACTAGGTTAGTGTACGGCCTTTCTAGTGGTCCAGCCATTTTTCAACGGAGCATGGAGACACTTTTATCAGGAATAGACGGGGTAAGCATATGGCTTGATGACATTTGTGTCACGGGCCCCGATAGAAATTCCCACATGCAGCGGCTAAGTAAAGTCCTAGATAGACTATGTAAGGCAGGCCTACGTTTACAAAAAGACAAATGTCAATTTTTCAGAGAAAGCGTCAGGTATTTGGGTTACGTGATTAGTAAAACGGGATTAAGGACTTGTCCGGATAAAGTACAAGCCATTCTTAGTGCACCGGAACCAAATAACGTCACCGAAGTTAAAAGATTTCTAGGAGTAGTCAACTACTATAGAAATTTTATTCCAAACGCCTCTTCTGTACTGAGTCCTCTACATGAGCTATTACGTAAAGATGCAAAATGGGAATGGGGAAAACGGCAGCGACAAAGCGTCGCAGCGATACGGCGCGAACTGGCGTCAGAACGCGTGTTGGCTCATTTCGAGCCAGCGGCGCAGCTAGTGCTGGCGGTGGACGCCGGCCCGACCGGTCTCGGCGCCGTACTCTCACAAAGGGCGGAGGACGGCATCGAACGCCCGCTAGCGTATGCATCTCGCTCACTTACGAGCAGTGAAAGAAACTATAGCCAGATACAGAAGGAAGCGACGGCCATTATCTTCGGGGTCCGACGCTTTCATCAATATTGGTACGGTCGCGAAGATCCTTTTATCCTGAAAACCGACCACAGACCATTGGTATCAATTTTTAATCCTAAAACAGGTATTCCTGTTACTACTGCGCTAAGACTGCAGCGATACTCAGTTATATTGTCCGCTTATAACTATGTCGTACAATATGTCTCGAGCGGAAATAATATTGTGGCCGATTACTTCTCACGCGCTCCTGTAAAATGCGTCAACGAGTCGTCGAACGATATAGATACAAACGATATAGACACTCATTATGCAGTTAGGTTTCTCGATGCGTCATCGCCGGCCACTTCGGCCCGCGACGTTGCGCAGACGACGGAGCGAGATAGGACGATTAAAACCGTGCTTAGGTACATGCAACACGGGTGGCCGCGTAAATTAAAATGTAAATCTATTTTACCTTATTTTCACTGCAAGTCCGATTTACAATATGAGAATGGTTGTCTTTTTAAGGGACATAGGATTGTTATACCACTCGGGTTGAGAGATAGAATGTTACGCGAGCTTCATGATTCTCATTTAGGAATAACCAAAACTAAATGTAACGCTAGAAGTAGAATGTGGTGGCCCGGTATTGACCGGGACATCGAACGCTGGATCGGATCATGTGCGACGTGCGCAAGCGTGCGGGCCGCCCCGCCGCGCGACCCCCCCGCGCCCTGGCCTCCCTCCACCGCGCCATGGCAACGAGTGCACATTGATTACATGACTGTAGGGCAGAGGGTATATCTGGTAATCGTCGACTCCTACAGTAAATGGATAGAATGTCTATACATGCATAACGGAACCTCATCTAATGCTTTAATAACAAAATTAAAAGGCGTTTTCTCTAATTTTGGAATACCAAATGTTTTAGTGTCCGACAACGATGTAAAAATTAATTCACTCGAGTTTCAGACATTTTGTTCATCGAATGGCATAAAATACATGACGTCACCCATTTACCATCCGCCAAGTAACGGTCAAGCTGAGAATTCAGTAAGAACATGTAAAAAAATGTTAAAATGTATATTAATTGACAATTTACCTTTGCACAAAGTTCACGACATGTTATTAGGGTACCTATTTAACTATAGAAATACCGTGCATTGTACCACGGGTGAAACGCCGGCAAAGTTAATGTTCGGCAGAAATTTGCGGTCGCGTCTCGATTTGATTTTACCCTTAAAAAATCATAATTCTAATTCACTTACGGCAGCCGGGAAAAGATCTTTTGAAATCGGCGATATCGTTTGGACCCGATGGTACAGTGCACGAAAAGAATCTTGGCAGTTAGGTAGAATAAAGGAAAAAATAGGAAATAAAATGTATAGAATTCATATTAGGGACATGGAGGTTTGGTGTATTAGACATGTGGATCAAATTATTAGATATACGGGTTCAGACAGTAGTCGCGACGATATTGTCGCTGCTGAGGAGACTCGTTGCCCCTCCACGTCGCCGGCTACTGTAAATGCACACTCTCCCGCGCAACAGCCTATGTTTCCGGGTACAAGTAATACGGAGCAAAGTATGGAGCAGGCTACGAATATGCAGACGGGTGAGCTGCAATCGCCCTCGAATACTGGAGCGCCGAATCTTGGTTCATCTGACCACGGTGAGGCAGAAGAAGTAAGTGACTGTGAGACTAGGGAGTATGAAAAGGACAACATTGCCTCCGTAGAAAGGCCTATGGCAGAAACGGAGGCTGTGCCGTCCACAATTGGCGATTCCCATGTACCGCCAACATTGCCACTTTTAGCCACACGCCCGAAACGTACAAGACCAAGGGTGGATTATAAAAAGTATTTTTAAGTAGCGATTGTTAATTATAGTTATGCAGAGATCAAGTTTGCTAATTATTGTTAATAGTTATTATTAGTTGTTAAGTTTATGTAAAAAAAAAATTACTGTATTTAATTTAGAAACCGTGTTACCAGGTTCCAAAATTAAGTGGGGAGGAATGACATATACGTGAGCAGTACGGTCATCCAACCAGTAATAAACGAGTGTTTCAAGACAGCGGTCGTTTCATTGCATTCACAAACATATCAAGTTTTCTTCCACGTACAACCTCTCTGTGGAATAGTTTACCACCGGCGATTTTTCCGGACCGATACGACCTGGGGACCTTCAAGAAAAGAGCTTACTCCTTTCTAAAGGGCCGGCAACGCACCCGCAATTCTCCTGGTGTTGCGGTTGATCATGGGCGGCGGTAGTCACTTAACATCAGGTGAGCCGCATGCTCGTTTGCCCCCTCTTCTATAAAAAAAAAAAAAAAAAAGTAAGTTATTACGCTGTCTTTTTACCACTGCGTCCGATTTTACCTACATACTCATTAGATAGAGATATTACGAGTAGATAGCACTGACCTCTATATGTTCAAGTGCGATGTATATACAGAGGTCAATGGTAGATAGAGAAAACTTAATGAGTTAGTTCCACTATGTTTGCGCATTACGTACTTAAAGCCCTTTAATATGTCCAGCGTCGTAATAACTGTGTTATATAATCGGAAATAGTAGCCAAGATCGAAATTCGCCTAGAGAATATCTCCTATATATTTAGTTTAAGGAATAAAAATCTAAAAATTATATACGCTTTTACGTGGTATGTAGCACGAATGGGTCACCTCGATCGGGGTAGGACCACGCTCTCACAGAACACCAGCAAAATAGCAGCTTAATGCTGCTGTGTTTCGTATGGTGAGTGTAGAGAGCTGGAGACTCTTTTTACTGGTAAACGTTCGTATTCCATGTCAGTCCTCAGGGGTGACAACGCATCTGTATTTTGATTCGTAATTGAAGATAAATTTAGATGTATATGGGCCACAGCATCCATTTACCATCAGGTGGACTGCGTGCTCGTTTTTCACCCCTACTCTATGTAAAAAATATGCACTTAGCTACCTTCAAAACGTGTGCACGTAAAACCATGTCGTAACGTTGGCTGCAAATTATTTTAGGTGAATATATGTAAGTGCATGTTCTTATAATAAATTAAGCATGGTTTTCGCTTAGTTGCGGCGTCAGTTGAAATTAACGTAGCATTCTTACCTTATTTGTTGTGAACAGGAGTTTTAATGTTCTTTGAGTGTTGCAACACGTTCATATTCATTTATTGATTAAATATTAGCTTACAGCATACTGGTTCGTTTTTTTACCGCCTGGAAAAAATGTAACAGGTGAATGGAATAGAAGCCTGTGACACTGATATTTTACAATTTTTTTAAATTTTACATTAACATATGAAAATGATCTATCAATAAATACTACTAATTTGAATTAAACTTTCGACACCAAAAACAATACAAAATTTTTGAACAAAATAAATAAATCAATTAAAAAATATCCAAATTAAAATTTTTTATTGATTGAAAAATTTCGTAATATGTTAATCTATACGAAAAAAAAAAATAAAAGTATCACTGCCATAGGCTTCTATTCCGTTCACCTGCTACACCCTATTTTTTTCAGACGGAAATAAAAATAATCCAGTATAAGTGCAACTAAATCGTTTATATCTCTACTAAACTCAAAATAAGGTAAAAGTTTTTTTTATTATTATTTTGTACGCCCCCTCTTTTGTTGGCATCAGTTCTCTATGCAAAGGTTGTCTGGAAGAAATCACTTTCAGAGTGATAAGACCGCTTATTGTACATATTCTAATTTAGATTTAACTGTACTTGATGTTTTGTATTTTGGTGTACAATAAAGAGTAAATAAATAAATAAATAAAGTAAAATACAGAAATAGAAATCACTGATAATTAAATATTAACATACACTGTGTAAATTAATACAAACAAATAAACACAACAATTTACAATGAGATCTTTTTACTTTATCGTATTATACTAAACTTTATTACCTAAATTATATATATCTTACTAAGTTATTTAAAAAAAGTGACACATTATTTACATTACGCTAGGTTTGTCAAAAATATATCTGCTTTTGGATTGGCCCCGAGAAAATATTTTATCAGTCTAAATGGAGTTAGGACCAACTAAGATATGCAGGAATTCGATGGATGCAGGTGGCTCAGGGCCGTACTTTGTTGAGACCTATGCTCAGCAGTGGACTTGTGAAGGGCAGTAATGATGATGATAATGCTGATGATTCTGTGAGTGCAAGGTTCTTTCCCGGTTCAGTCGACCCATTTGCACAGTGACCATAATATAGTATAATATAGGTACATAATGGCTCGTCTAAAAGTATATTAAAGTTATCTGTAGTTAATAGGACAAATGCACATAATTTGTATTCTTCATAAAGTGTCAGTTGTGGTGTAACAGGTCTACTAAGAGCTTTATTTTTATTTCTCTTGATAAAGGCTTTCGTAATCAATTCATCTGAAAATTTTGAAGGCTAATTAATGAGTTATAAAAGATTTTTTAACACAAGTGACATTGAGACAGAATTTTAGTTGTGTAAAGGCTTTTTTATCTTTTTTTTAGTAAAGTTATCTCCGGAAGTGGGGCAGTTAGCCACGTTTGAGGAGTGTCACGTAGGCGGACAGGAGAGGAGTTTATTGGTCCGGTATATACTTTGTTAGTTAACAAAAATAATAATGTAATATATGCATAACCTACCTTTAGGGTATCCAGACCAACCATGCCCGATACAAAATTGTTGATGGGTATAGAAATTGGTAGTACCCATACTGGCGTTTGTTCAGATATCCGGCGAACTTACGTTTTATTTTTTCCACTATCATTAAATCATACAAGGTTTCTTGAGCATTATATAGTTTTATTACACGGACATTTTTAAACTGATTCGAAGTTCTAATTATGAAACCTAGACTTTTATTCGCTTCTTTGCTCGTTTTAATAATATGTTCATGGAAATTTAAATTACAATCCATGATTAGCCCTAAATCGCTGATTGCATAGAAACATCCTAATGGAGTATCTTCTAAATGGTAGGTCGTTGTGATTGGATTGCGTGACCGAGAAAAAGTTATGGTTTTACACTTTGAATTATTAAAGCGCAATTTGTTTTTTCCACTACATTCAACTACAGCGTCAATGTCGTGCTGTAATGTTATACAATCCTCGGCTCCGTTCACTGTGTGGAAAAGTTACAAATCATCAGTGAACAATAAACATTTTGCCGTTGAGATAATACTGGATAATTAAAAATAGAGTTAGACCAAGCGAACTACCTTGACTTAAACCCGAGCGTCTGTAATATTTTTGAGATATATAATCTCCTAGCATAATAAATTGCTTTCAGTCTCTAAGATAATCTGCCATAAATTTTAAAAGTGTTATAGAGAATCCAAGCATTGCGAAATTCAATAAAAGGACATCATTATCAACAAGGTCAAACGCCTTCTTAAAATAGAAATAGGCTGCGTCGACAACATAACCTGACTTAACCCGAATGGTCACGTAGTCCACAAACTGTATACGATTCGTCAAAGAAGAGCGTTTCGGCCGGAACCCATGTTGACAGTTATCTAGCAGCCCACCTATTTGTTTACAAATGAAATTTTTTATAATGGATTCAAACCCTTGGCAAATACTGATAACACTGTGATAGGCATGAAGTTAGTTATATCAATTATATCAATGGACAACCGCACGGGAGTTACCCTGGTCACTTTCAATGCATTGGGATAGAGACATTGTTAAAGTGAAAGATTGTATATATACAGTAACAGGTCCTCTAAAACTGCCATGCAGTTCATTAAAATCGCTGGTTTAAAATATGTATATATATATCAGGGCCGTAAATTGCCGATGCCTTAAGGCGGTGTATTGGTCGTCGCATATCTGAAAGCTTTGATAATATTTATATTGACATTGGTTAAACAGTCTGCCTACATTGTATCGTGCTGCGCCGCTTCTGCATATAATAATGGAGTTTCAGGTTAAAAAACTGAGCTGAAATAGAGTGCAAACGCATCGATAGCTTCCTGACTTTTAGTCCTGTTATTATACACAAATTCCTTATTCTGTTGTCTATTTTTCCGTTTGTCTTTCACGTATTTTCAAAATATTTGAGGGTTCGCGTGCTATATTATTTTCAACTTTTACTATGTAATTTCTAAATGCTGTATTTTTAAATTTATTTACTTCGGTTCTATAATATTTAAATAATTCCTTATTAAATTTTAATAAATTTTATGTACTTTTTAATTTCTTTAGTAGTATTAATTTTTGTACACGCACGCACGCACGCACGCACGCACGCACGCACGCACGCACGCACGCACGCACGCACGCACGCACGCACGCACGCACTCACGCACACGCACGCACGCACGCACGCACGCACGCACGCACTCACGCATGCACGCACGCACGCACGCACGCACGCACACACGCACGCACGCACGCACGCACGCACGCACGCACGCACGCACGCACTCACGCACGCACGCACGCACGCACGCACGCACGCACACACGCACGCACGCACGCACGCACGCACGCACGCACGCACGCACGCACGCACGCACGCACGCACGCACGCTCGCACGCACGCACGCACGCACGCACGCACGCACGCACGCACGCACGCACGCACGCACGCACGCACGCACGCACGCACGCACGCACGCACGCACGCACGCACGCACGCACGCACGCACGCACGCACGCACGCACGCACGCACGCACGCACGCACGCACGCACGCACGCACGCTCGCACGCACGCACTCACGCACGCACGCACGCACGCACGCACGCATTTTAATTAATTTCATTACTACCCTTGGATCAACGGGGGTTAAAAAAAAGAGTTTATTGGTGGATTTATAACGGGATGTCTATTTACCATATTATTATTTGAGTAAGAACGTTTACTACAGTGACAAAGTACTCGTTAAGCATATTTGTTACGACGTGGGGGAAGAAATTAATGTATTATTTCCTTTTAAATTTACTATTTTGAGATTATTTTATTTTATTTTACCGGCTTTATTATTAATAATTTTTCACATCGTTTAGCTTTATTGTCAAATTATTCCAGTTGTGTAATGTAATCTATTCTTTTTGATATTTTTAAACATTTTTTTAACATTTTACTGTAAATATTGTAATTTTCTCGTATAACCTTGTTTTTAGTTCATTTTTCATTATTTTAATATTGTTTTACATATTTGTCTGCTCTCATGTCCTGAAAAGAGACAGCTTCCATCATTGTTTAATCCATACTTTTTGATAACAAGGTTTCATCAGTGATCAGATTATTAGAAAAATGTATGTGGTTCCTTTCATTGATTCTGTGCTAGCTGGAGTAGACACTGGTATGGTCTACTGGGCAGTATTAGACGATAGGATTACATTATCGTTTATTTGACCAACATCTTCTTCCTCAATGTCGCATTGCTCTCCTCGGTAGTTAATAGCTAGTCCAGCTATTTTTATCACATGATCTGCATTTCCATTTAATACTTTTGTCTGGATGTCCATGTTATGTTGAAATATTAAATGGACATCCAGATCCCACCACTATCACAAAAACTTTAGGGCCTTAAATGATGTAAAAATCTGGTAGGTACTACATTTTCAAAAAATATTTTTATATATCTCACACACTAAAAAGTGTACTTCGTATTTAAGCCTATAGGACGTTGTTCATTAAAATTTTTATGATAAAAACAGTCGAAGCGTGCTAATTCAGCGTTACTGGGTCGCAAAGACATTTGGAGTAAAAGGATGTCACTTTGCTCAACGTCTTATCTTTATTAGTTGCGCTGATGTTATTGTATGTAAACATTGTACATGTTAGAAATGATGTAAATACCGCGGGTGCAGTGTCTGCCAACATTTGAATTGATGTAATTAACGTGTTTAGGTAAAAATCTATACTTATCTTAAGTAACCTTTTATGAAATATGTATACTGTAAAAGTATAGTGTTCTATGATATTTCTCTCGACTAATACCTCTTTCATCATCATAATTACAGCCTACCAAGATTCCACTGCTGTACTTGCCATAGCTGGCACGCTTGGTAGGCTGAAAACCTTTTTTACCAGAGGAGGCATGCTACCATGTACAAACGTTCTGTGTTTTCCTTATTTTGAGTTATAATGTGATCACATCTGTATCCCGGGCTATTACGTAATATCTATATTGAACTTCCGCTTAGAAATTACATTTAAAATAATGATTTTACGTGGTAACAAATCTCTAATACTGAATTAGTCAACCAAACCTAACTTAATACTATATCCGAGCAATTATTATTTTACTTTATTATTTTTCAGAAGAACCTTTAGAAATCTCAAGTGAATTTAATTAAAATAAAAATTAAAAGTAACTGTAAAACTGATAGAAAGACATCCAATTAAAATGTTTATTATGGATTGCAAAAGCTTTCTTTCTAAAAGTAAATAATCATAATTAACTAAGCTGTTTTGTCTACTGCTACTGATGAACGGTAAAGCTTTCTAGGAAAATTTAAAGTTTTATTTTATTTGCGATCGAAAAGATGTGTAACAAAAACAAAATTTTAACCCGTTACAAATTTAAATACTAAAAACGATCGAATAAAGACAACAATTAACCATTGAATAGATGAGAGTTACTGATTATATCAAAAAAGAATTATTCAGTGGCTTTTTTTTTTCAAATTACAAAAAAGGCATGGAAGATGTTGGCTTTCAATTTTTATTAAAATTTTATGTTTTATTTAGGCTTAAATTCGTTAAGATTTTATCATTTATTGTTTTGAGCTTGCTAGCTATTATCGTCTAACTATTTTTGCTGCCAAACAACAAGGCAGAAACAGTGCACGTACAGATTAAGTGATATTATTTCATCTCAGTTTCTACATGTGAAAACACATCTTTAGCCTTTTTTGATAAAAGGAAAGTAGCTACTTCACACCAGGCGGTCTGTTAGTGAATTTGTATCATAAAGGTATATAAAAAAATGAACGTATCTGAAATCTAAATTATACGATTTGTATTTTGCCTAAATCCTATATCGATGAAACATTAGTGCGTATTCTTTTGGTATTTTAAATTCCTGTTGAATTATAAAAGTGCAGCCAGGAAAGATTTACAAAACCTAAAAAAAGACTATTATATTATATTGAGACTATTATATTGAGTTTATTATATATTATATTAAGTTTTTATTCAGCGTCCGCGATAATTTAATTATCATTGTAAGTAATATGTGGATAGCGTTGTAGGCTACATCATTGTGAATACATCATGTTATTGTATTTTAGATTTTACTGTATGTTGTAGCCTTAATAAAAAAAAGAAGACTCCACGCAGTTTTTCTGAAATTGACCCGAATATGCTTGTAACAGTCAGTTCTAATTAAGTCATTAACGCTTATAATTAAACATGTAAATTGAGATCGTATTTGTATAGTGCATTAGTGTGCATTTTGTGTCTATTTATTATTAAACTAGCTTTTGTTCGCGGCTTAACCCGCGTGTAATTTTTAGTTAAGCTTTAAAAGTAACCTAAAGTTGGCCTAGAATGACTACTACTAGGCGGGGGGGGGGGGGGGGGGACTTTGAAAGAATAGTAAATAGAGTGCTATAGCCCTTTCTCTAATTAGTAGTCTATTTGAGATGGTATACTTCTTAAATAATTCTGCTGCTAATTAACAGTATATTTATCGTAGTGATCCGGTTTGATAACGAAGAAATCAGCCATAATTACAGATTATACATCAGTACCATCTCATTTTAGACATAGTTTTGTGTAAATGTGACTCTGCTTGCCAACCATGTTGATTAAGGCAAATCCTACAGCAGGGGAAAGCTATATTATCTAGAAGTGGATTTTTACAGGCTCAGTCTACAGCAGTAAATATATTCGGACCGAATTTTGCAGTCTTTTATGAACGATAGTTCACCAAAAGAAAGTGAGTGGCGTTTTTGCGGTTTATGATATTTAATTCTCAAATGAGATATTATTTTCACTTACATAAGAATTGTTTACAACGTTAGCTAATTAAATAACAAACTATTCTACTACTTTGAAATGTAATTTCGTAATTTAAAATGGATATAATACATAAGTGTTACCTGTCAATTGAGATTCAAATAAATTATTATTATTATTATTATCTAAACTCTCAAAACAAAGTAATCGCAAAACAAACCGTAATATAACCGTAAATAAGTAGTAATATCATTAAAATATAAAATAAGTAGAACACAGAGTAAAAAATTAACTTGCCTGAGGGTTGAATTGATTCGAACATTGAGTACAAAATGTTCCATTAGCTTCGCTTCTTTCGAATGCACATTGAACTAACGGAAGTGTCATGAGCGTAATTACAACTTGGTCATTGATATATCGATTAGTTTTCCTTATATTAGTTTTAATAATTACACTTTAATTAAAATAATAATTCTTGGTTTAATCGTTTTGCTACAATTTTTATTGTTTTTATTAGTTTTTAGATTAAGATTTAAGTTCCAATATTATTTATTAAGAAGCTACTTAAACATAATTGTATTTACTAACTTATTAATCATCAAAGTCCATAACATAAGCTTTCAAGTTTTGAGGTGTACCTCACAATGTCTCTAATCTCTCGAACGCTGATCAGCCGAGTTCAGTCGTTTGACCTCTCGGTCAAAGATCGACACCGCTATAGGCATGACATGGACGTTATATATGATCTTCATTTTGTTTACGTTCATATTAAGACATATACGTCAAGAAACATTATCAAGGTCATTAAGTATAGTTAGGTTCTCGTTGGCAAATCAAAGGTGAGTGATATACCCGCCATTGAAGTTACCCCGTCCAGTAGCTTGAAAACGTCTTCCAATGCAGCAGTGAAAAGTTTCAGGAAATTGAAATCACCCTGTCTTACACCACTCTGTACTCGGATAGCCATCCTAGCCCTACTGTACAAACACTGCAGCGTTTCTATATACCGATACCTTTGCACCGCTAAGGTGACTGTGCACCGCCCAAATTTTGACGAAATAGAAATAATAGTTCAGTCTACTGGTACAATGAACCGCCATTGGGGATGTTTAGCATCCCCCCCCCGTCACCTCCTCACCATGATCGCCATAGTAGCCAGAAATAGCATGCTGCTGCATATCCCCAGTTTCCCTCTGTTCACGCAACACAATAAATAGAAGAGGTAACCACTGGGATTACGCTTTTAGCAAATAAATTCGGCATCCCAATATCTTTCGGTAGTTTGTTGCATTTTTTGGCATCTCCATTTATAAAACATCTTTTGCCGTAGTTAGTACGTGTTGTACGTGGTTATAACTCCCGGTAAAGTCTTGGCCTCAGTTTTGTTGTTGGTTTTGTTTTTGTTATACTTTTTTCCGCATGGCTGCTTTTGTTTAGTACTTTACGTCTAAAATGTTAGTACAACATTTATATATTTTTTGACATGTTGATGACTTAAATGTCTTAATGAACTTGGAATGTTAAATTAAGAAAACCGTAATTAAATAGTACCTTATTCAGTTTATGCTGTGCTGTGTTTAAATAATGCAGGTATTGTTTCCGGATTGGTTTTTGCTACTGTTTCCAAGACATCTATGATGTGTTCAATATTATGAGTCTTGACTAACAAATATTAAAAAGTATAATTATTATAATTTAAAGTCTTATTATTAAGTGTAATTGCAAATTACGTGGGAAGGATTTTACTATAATATTTCGCAGTGCTATAGAAAGAGTTAAATAATTTCATATTTTTTATTTTAAGAGAAGAGGAAAACGGGCATGAGGCTCACCTGATGGTAAGTGACTACCGCCGCTCATGAACAACTGCAACACCAGGGACATTGCAGATGAGTTGCCGTTCTTTTAAAACGGAATAAGCTAATTCCTTGAAAGTCCCTAAATCGTATTGGTTCGGAAAAATCTCTGGCGGTAGTTGATACCACAAGAAAGTTGTGCGAGAAAGAAAACTTCTTTTATATCGCACAGTTGTGGACCGCCATTCGTCCAGATTGTATTGATGGTATCGCGAGTTTTGTAGCGATGTGCGATGGTAAAATTGTGCGGCTGGAATTAGACCGAACAATCACTCAGAGCACCCTCCCCGTAATAAATGCGATAAAATACGCAAAGAGATGCAATATCTCTTCGCAGTGCCAGTGAGTCTATCTGAAATACTGTCTCGCTCTGCACGCCAAGCTTTTTAGATGCCAATTTGGCCTTCTTTCCAAGTAACCTCGAAACTCCACAACACTCGATATGTCGACGCCGAAGATTCCGATACTGGCTAATGCAACAACAAACCCTGAAACTGAGGAGATACAACAAAAGGGGTTCTTCTTAGCGATAAACGCGCAAAATTGTGTCTTCTGGGGATTGAATCGCCCCCAATCCGCGAATTTTTCAAAAATGTCTCAACTTCAGACACAACTTTGTTCCGGTACTCAGCGAAGTTTTCCTCAGAAACATTGGCACGGTCAGTGTATAAAGTATTACCAGTGCTGACGTCCGCATAGCAATGTTACCGGTTTAAAACATATAATTGATACGCAGAAAAACAGCGTTAGTGATAGCACGTAGCCTTGTGGAACACCAGCGTTAATAGGCTAGCAATCGGAGCACGCACCGTCTTCTACGACCGTGATGCTCCAATTTGCGAGAAAACTGGTGATCCAATAGCACAATTTCTCGGGAAACTCATAGAAAGGAAGCTTCGTAAGAAGCGCTTTGTGCCAAACCTGATCGAAGGCCTTCGCTATGTCCAAACTAATCGCCAACTCTTCCCCCTTGAAATCCACTACCTCCGCCCATCTATGAGTTATGTAACCCAGAAGATCACCAGCAGAGCGACCCGACGGAAATCGTACTAGTAGTCACTAATCAGCTGGTGATACTCAAGGTATCTCATGAGCTGACGGTTAATAATTGTTTTCATTATTTTGAAGAACAAGGAGGGGATAAAGATAGGCCTCGAGTTGGACAGATCTGAGCGGTCGCCTCTTAGGAGTAGGAGCTCCGAAAAAGACGCGTTTGAACCAATGCCAACTGTGGAGCACTTGATTTCAACAAAGGAGGGACTCCGTCTGGCCCACTCGACTTGTTGACGTCCAGGGAGAGGTGTGCTCTGCGCACCAAGCGCTGGGTAAACAGCACGTCCTGCATGGAGCAAACACACCGTGGGATGGTCAGCGGTGTGTTCCATTTCCACACAAACGGAATCAGCAGCAATACTGTGATCATCCGGAAAGAAGCAAACCCACCCCTTAAAGGTAGGATGCAAAAAAAGATCGCATTCCGTTCCAATCGACTGACCTATAGTGCCAAGCACGGCAGCAACCTGCAGAACGCACTCGCGATGGATGTGTAAGTGGCACCGTACTCTGGATTAGACAATGATCCGAGGAGCCAAGAGGGGCATTGACGAAGGCCTGATTTCCGTCCTGACGGGCGGTCAGCAGAAGGTCCAACAAGAAGGTACATGGTCTTCTACAGGGATCTGTGTAGGCGAGGTAACCAGTTGCGTCAGACCATATGCCAGAGCAAAGTCATAAATAGATCTACTCGAATGATCAGCTAAACGGGAACCAAGTCATTCAACGTGATGGGCGTTAAAATCACCAAGCATCACGATCTCTGCGAATGGGACTTGTTGAAGCACGGAGTCTGCAGACATTTGGACGTGATCGATTAGTCGGTTTGTGGTGGGATTCCGCCGACACAAACCTGCTAATCAATCCTGGGACTTATAGAGGCACCCGTAGATGCGGGGATGGTCGTCACTGTTGACGCGCAGCCATAGGATGGATGGACAGGTCCGTACCTTCATAGCTGCCGTGGTGTCGAAAACAGATGTTCTCTCTGACGTACACGCAAACTCCAGCCCGGGACACAAAGGATGGTTCTAATTTGTACGCCAGGGCGGAGAAATAAGAAGTATCAGCCGGAGAGGACACCTATGTCTTGATTAGAAAGAACAAGGCAGGCTTCGCCATTTCCAGATAGTAGTGGACAGCGTTAAGGATTGAATGAAGTCTCCTGACGTTGCAGAAATTCACGGATAGCGTTAGCGTCTTGGTCTTATTGCTCCGTTGGCCCCGAGTAGATTTAGTCTCGAACAGAATTTCGCCTCCCTCCCCAGAATACGCGGGGTAGCCTGAGAACCCACGATCAGGAAGAGTAGGGTAACTTGGGCATGGATGCTAAGCAAGGGATTCTCTCTCCGACGGAGAAAATAATAAGAAATGTTATGTACTACCCCAGGAGTGCCTGGGGTAGTACATAACATTTCTTATTATTTACTTTAGAGAATAGTTCATTCTTTATTGTCAGAGGCTCTTAATTACCATTTTATATATTTTTATGTTACGATACGGTACTTATGTTATATAGTGTTAAAACAATATTTTTAGTAAGAAGTTCAGATTGAAACCATAGATTTAAATTTTTTAAGATCTGCTTGGGCATTGGCAATCACTGCGTTTTCTTCTGAAAATACAATAAATCATGATAAATCATATTTTTAACCGAATTAAAAAAGTGGAGGTTTTATATTCGATGCGTATGTTTTTTTATGTATGTTCACAATTTCTGATCTCTTCCGCAAATCAGTGTAATCCGTGGACTAGACAGGTGATGTGAAGCAAGTTTGGGTAAAATACTTGTAGGGCTTCACCAGCTATCACCATATAAGGCGTAGCAGCAGAAATAAAACCAAATATTCACTCGTTTTAGAAGAATCGGGAAATTATAGTGATTTGACGCAATCATTTATAAACCTGGCATTATTTAAATCATTTATTATATCTAGGAACTTGTATGCAACCAAATCTGCTATAATATATTGTCCACGTGAATCCGTCATTATATCAGCTGATACTCATACTAAATTGTTCGAAAGTTCGGTCCAAATTTCACTTAGAAGTTCTTCGTAAATAGTTGGCAGGTAGTTTCCGAGAATCGTTTATTGTTCAAGAATTATCTGATTAATACAATACTTCTTAAGGAATCTTTGACATATTTCGTTGCTCAGTTGACTAAAAAGAATATTACATGCAACAAATAACTCGCATAAATTTTTGTTGAATTCTATTTTCTTTGTTAGTATCTGATTTAGAAGGCGAAATTTAAGTTAGCATTTGTAGGCAACTTCATGTAGATTTCTGTCTTGTGACAAGCGGTACTCACATGTTAATCGATCTGGTATTTTTTGATAAAAGTATGCGTTTGTCACAACCCTTGCAGTAAATCACAGAGCCATCAGTCGTATATTGGCCCGGATAATCTTTTATCCAAGACTCCATTAAAGACTGGGCATTTTTTCACTGGGGGCATCATTTCAACAAAAAAGATTTTCGTATGTAAACAAAGAGCAAGCAAATAAATGAATTGTATGCGTCGTTCGGAATGAGAAACAATTGAATTGCGTGAGTAACGTACTCCCATTCTTTCTTTGCACCACATCCCGCCAAATTTTAGCCAAAGCCAACTGATGGGGTTCAGTCAGTACTGCCCAAAATAGTATATTATTATTATTTGTAGTCAGTGCGCCGGCCGAGAGTTTGTAACCTTGCACGTCACTGTAGCGGCTCGCCACCGTTCCCGCATAACACAGCACACCTGACACATTTTACTAGGTACCACTGAAATAAATACTATTAATAAAAATGTACAAAAATATACAATAACGCTGTAAAATTGCGTTTTATGCATTTGCATATGCAAATATGCAAATGCATATAATCCGGTGTCTAGTTATTACTAACTTTTTACTGCCAAGCAGACATAAAATTTATACGATTGTTATACATGCATTAAACTTTCAGTTGCAGTTCGTATGCATTATACTTTCACCCAACTCAAAATAAAACCTAACCTGAAATGTAATTTATTAATATATGCCTACGTAACTTTTAATCAAGCACAACGTGTGTCACGGACCTACAGTATTGGCATGGGTGAAAAGGCTTATATGCTGTTACACTTTTGTTCGTAAAACATTTTTACGTATTTTGGGGCTAACTTGATAAACATTGATCCCGTGTGGTAGTAATAACAAAATTAAATCTAAACCCAAATATACCACTGCGTGACTTCAAGATACTGTAAGCTCATTTTGCGTAGATCGGACCAAAAATTAATATTCAAAAACTGAAGGTATCCGGGCTAACTATGACATTGGGTGAGGTGCTGTAAAGCATTTGAAACGTCGGGATTTAAAACTAAGTCAATTAAATGCGATTAAATACGAATAAATAGTTTTATTCAATGTGTAGTGAATAACTCATTATATTATATATAGAATAACAACTATTTGTTTATATTCTGCTTAGTTTCGAAATAATTACTATATAATACCTGTCAACAAAGTTGAGTCCACTTATTTTATATGTTTATAGTTATTTGTAGTTATATAACTTTATTGAGATATATAATATGTATAAATTTCTATTTATTTATGTAATATGTATACATTATATATTATTTATATATTTACACACTTACATTTATATATATATATATATATATATATATATATATATATATATATATATATATATATATATATATATATATGTATATATGTATATATATATATATATATATATATATATATATATATATATATATATATATATATATATATATATATATGTAATATACATATATGTGTGTATATTTTGCGTAGGTGGTAGCATATACATATTTAAACCAAATTTTGTCATACCAACTTTACTGCCCATAATATACTCTCTGTTCTACCCAAGGTTAGGTGGTAGAGAATGCGATACAGCATTAAGCGCGCCTTTTGTACAAAATCTTTGGTGCAATCATTGAGCTATTACGTACTACATACTAGAGGCGACACTGCATTCAGATACTATGTTCCACTCAACTGCGGTGCATACACCGCACTTTAATCATTCACTCGCTAGGCGCTTGTAGAGTTGTCACGTGTTGTGTTGATTTAAAAAAAATCTCTTGATAAAAATATGCCGTCGTGTGTACTTAGATATTGCACAAATAATTCAAGAAATGTCAGTAAAAACCAAGGAATTACTTTTCATCGGTTAATAAGTTACTTAATCAATAAAAAAGTATTATAGAATAATAATAAAACAAATTATTGCTAAGACGCCATCTCGTGTCATGAAATATAGATTATGAAATTAATTTGTTCAGATGCGACACTTCTGTGTGTATTTAAGTATAGGACGAATATATACGAGTATTATTATACAAATTTTTTTTGGTGGAAACATATATAAGTTATTATAATTAGGCGAAATTTTTCATGTTTAAATCTGCTTATTATTCTTTTATTTTATTTTTAGGTCTCCACATCAAAGTCGAAGTGGAATAAATTCGTCCATTTTTAACTTTCGCGTGTCCAGCATTTATGAACGACTTTTATTCTAATTTAAATAAATATATTTGTAATTTAAATGTTATATGAATAAGTTTTGTTAAATACACATTTAGTATGTTTTTTATATTTGACGTAGATACCTTTAAAATATTCAGATAAAAATATCATTAAAATGTAATTGTGATATAATATTATGTAATATTATGTTAAATAAGCAAATATAATATACAAAATAAATGACAAAATTTAAATATTGTTCTCGATATAATTTACCTATTTAACAATACAATCTACTATTACCTACGGATCATTCTACCTATGTTTATTCTATGATAAAAAAACAACCGCGCGAACACAGAGTAGCACACATTTTTTGTTTGAGATAGCTGTTCTAGTACGTAAGTACATATTACTTCAATGGGTGCAATAAAGAATAAAATAAAATAATAATGTAACATAACGTAAGTAAATTCAAAGTTTAGTAGCTTCTTATATTACGTGTTAAATATTGTATTATTTTGGATTATAACCCAATTTGTAATAAAGCGTTTCTTTTTTTTATGTGGAGGAGTAATTTGCAGAAATAGATTTCATTCCGTTTTATAGGAGATAGTTTTGGATTGTCGATCGTATGAATTCACGTCCCTGCGGGGCTTTTGACCATCTTAGATCATGATATTTTAGGTGCTATTAGGAAGTGGTTATCAATAGTAAAAAGTCACCGACGAGAGAATTGACTGATCCAAATATTTTAATCATTGTAATGATATAGGTCAGCAGTTCTGAACCTTTACGACGACCTTTACGATACGATAATTCCGTGACTGGATCACGATCGATTACTGGTTAAAATTAAGTAAATGTTATTCACAAGAGCCGTGGTAGCTCAGGGTCTAAGTGCTCGCAGTAAATTTAACAGTACGCAACCCAGGTTCGATCTCCGTGGGCACCAATGAAACTGTTAATTGCAATTTAAAGTGTTTTTACCGCGTGTTACTACGTGTTCGACGGTGAAGGAAAATATCGTGAGAAAACCTGCGTGTCTAAAAAATAAGTATAAAAATATTTTAAAGGGATCTGAAGTTAGTCAACACGCATTGTGGCAACGCGGCGGAAAAATGAGAGGAGGCCCGTGTCCAGAAGTGGGACGTATATAGGCTGTAACTTTTTACATTTAAATATTATTCTGAAGATTGGAGGCTAAAGTAGAAAGAAACTTGTGAAGGAGTTATCTCAATGATGACGATAAGCTATAAAATGTGCCAGCAGCAGAAAATGCAATAGCTTCGATAACTTTATAATGAATATCTTTACGCGTGAATAGATCACTGTTGGATGGGTCTCTACCACAGTAAACTCCCAGCAATAATTATTAGGAGAATGTCAATTACATCCATTAAATTTACGTTAAGTGCAATTAAGGTATCCTTTTGGATTAATTGGATTTCTCAAATTAATGAAGTACCTAAGCCGTAAAATGTTTGCAGCGTATGCTTTAATCCGAAGGCTTAACTACTATTGACGCTTTTCCACCAAAAATTACGCTTGCCGACTTCACCCGTCTTTGCCAGGTGGGTACGCATAGGCACTTCACCGTGTAAAAATATAGAATGGACTAGAATAGAATAGAACATTTTTTATTTTAAAAGTCATTTATGTACGCTTCTACGGGTCCAAAAAAAACTTCTGTCCTGCAAAGAGCAAGAAGATCTTTTTACTCTAATAAAAAATATACTTTTATAACTGAAGTATTTACCATTATTAATCTATAAATTTCCGCCATCTTAAAGGATAATTATTTACAAAAAAACTTTATGACTTTTAAATAGAACCTAAATAGCTATTTACATTTAATAATTCATAAACTCATAATTGAAAGACATTCAAAACTCATTTCGAGAAAGGAATGAATAACAAATTAATTTTTGAATATAACGGATTAAATAACAATAAGCAGTAATTAAGAGGATCTGTTTTATATTATGATGTTTACAACATTTATTAATAATTCATTTGTTTATTTCAGGCTTAGCATCCATATCTAAGTAAGAAATTATAAAAGAAATGTCTGAAACTGCTGCTATGTTAACAATTAGTTATGTTAACAATTACTCGGTAGAGTAAATAAAGGTCTTCTTTTAAAAATAAAACTAACTCTTGAGTATCATTAACATTTTATTCGTTTTTTGTCGAATTAAGTATATTAAGTAAGCAGCGATACCCAAGACAAAAGTAATCCCTATATGTAGAAAATTCAGTTAAGCTCCGCTCCTATTTTCTCTAACATGGCAAAAATTTCATTATGTCGCTGCGCGTTGGAAGAATAAAATGCTTTTTGCGCTTTAGCCGCGTATAGACCGAATCGATTCGTGAACCGCTTAATAGAAAGATTCGTGACAGTGACAAGAAGGTGAAAATACTAGTAACCTTTTTTAGAATAGACCATTCAAAGTATAACATATAGAATGAATATGGAACTATTATATTTTGTACTATAAACTTCGTAGCGGTGGTGCAAGAATTTGCACTTCCCCATATTATCGTCTAGTGACTGTCGTCAAAGTCGACAGAGGGAAACTAAACGAAAGATTAGCAGCAGGATCTTCCCGACAACAAATTAAAATGATAAAATACTGCATTTGCTAGCCCACCTGACAAGCTTGGCAACTGTGGCAAATCCTCCCTCTAAGGCAACCTATGATTAGTCCAGGTATAGTTCTCTCAATCCAGTTCTTCACGATGAATGTGACTTGCGCGTTTTTGTACACCTTGCCTTGCTTGAGATCACTATAGGTTAGCCCAGGAGTAGAATCTCCACAAAAGGTTTCCCATTCCCCGGACGGATTTCTGCCATGACCCATGGTGAACAAAGAGGTTCCTCTACGTTGCTGCCCTAAGGTAAAGGGTAGCCCTAGGTGACCACTCCAAGTGGGCATAGCGAGCTCACTTCGGATATGTGTTGGTGGGCTGCGTCAAGAGAAATGTCCTCTCCCCCTACTACTGCAGGCGAGGTGGAGTCATGCGGGAAGAAGAGTGTTGATAAGGAGACACGCCACTGGCCACCGCCGTTGATGCAGTGATGGAGGAGCCGCGGGAAGAGAGAAGCGTAGGTATTGCGAGACGTTGATCTACCGATTTGGTTGAAACTTGTTTGGCGGTGGAGGATCCACCTTTGGAGTCAGAAAAACTAGTGATTTCGAGCGCTCGTCTCCACGACCTCTTGACAAAAGTTATGGCTTTTTTCAATTAACGTAACATAAGGTAAATTGTAAAAAAAAGCATTCAAATTCCTGTTTACGTACGTAACTGTTGCAGCCCTTTATACTCTCTTTTTTCTGTTGCGTCTAACCTTACAGTTTCATTTAATAAATATTTAAAAAAGTCTATATACTGATATAATTAAATGTACTCTTATGTTTATTATGCGATACATCTGGGAATACAATAGCCAAATCGGATGGCAAGCGTGGCTATTACTAGATTAAGTGGTACCACAACTGCAAATTGTAATTATATTTGCAAGCGTACCTCTTACCTACGGTTTTTCTAGGTATATATAAGAAAAACGTAAATTCCAAGAATTTTGTTAATAAAGCATTTTTCGCGTATTTTTAAATGAAATGTTTTTCCGGTTGCAACAAAATTAATGTTAACTTAAAAATAACGTGAAAATGTCAAGCAATAAATTTTATACTATCTTAGATTAAGTGTTGCGATAAAGCGACCGCTACGATCATGCGCTATGTCATATAACAATCCCTATAAAGTATTGTACCGAATTTTTCACAAATTACTTTAATGAAATTGTGTTTTAAATTTGAAATAAACAAACAAAATAAATTACCTTTCAAAACACTTCAAGGCATTGCAGTGCTCGATTTTCAAAAATAATACAATAACCATTTAATAAACACGACACACAAGTTTTGCATCATATTCGAGAACTTAAAAAAAGTTGTCAAAGAGAGGTGAGAACCTACCGTTTTAAAAATATATCATTCCAATTTCATTTTATGGCTATCGTAAGAAGTGACTATGGGAAAAAATGACTATGAAAAATACCACAAGGCAGAAAGATCCTCCAGTTTCCGGTACATGGCGGGGTAAATACGATTGTCAAAATATGCCAGTTAAACGAAACGGTTACGAACCGTGGTGGCTCTCTGAGCCACCACGGTTCGTAATAGCTGTATATCGTAATAGCGGTAGCTGAGATTCAGATTAGCTCAACCTGGGTTCGATCCCCGCCGGCACAAACGTAATTATTATTGCAATTTCAAGTGCTGATTTAACACGTTAGAGGTGACAACACATCTGTAGCTCCCTTTATTTGAATTTGGACTAAGGTAGGTCACATACTCTAGGTCTTCAACTTCCGTTTTTTAAAAATAAAAGTAGTACACACCGGTAGTGTGTTCAAAACCCCATTATTCAAAACTATTGAACCTACCTCATGTGAATTCATGTGTATGTCTTTAAGGCCTTTTGGATAGCCAGAATCTCAAACTTAATCGTAAAAACTATTTTCCTATACTAAACTAAACTAAGTAAACTTTCCTATTTATTACTAATTGACTCATTAAAAACTTTGGCCCCTCTAGGTGAACGCAGAAACTTTACAGTAACCGCTATGAGGCTCGGCACTCCGTCCCACCTCAATTATTTTATTGACGCAGCCGACAACCACGAGTGGTAGTCAGTACCGAACTTGTCTCTTTACACAATCCGTAGTCATAACTCATAACCGTTCCGATGCGTTCCGATAGGTTTTTGATAGGCTGTAACGGAAGCAGTGGGATCTTATTCGACGTGTGTGAGTGGCATCTGATTAGACAGTCTCAGTATCAGAAGTCTCGTGCCTTTGACACTGCTGATTGTCTGGGTATTTTACGCTTAAGATGCACGTGATGGTTATAAATATACATATATCGAGAGCCATAATACTTTCCTGGCAAATACCTTAGTGGCCACTTACTACACGCATGGGATGAAATGCGGTGTGTTTTATTTTACAACATATACATAATAAAAAATATAAAATTGCTTTAAAAAATATATTATATTTAAACGTTTGTAACTATGGAACATAAAATAAACCGGCCAAGAGCGTGTTGGGCCACGCTCAGTGTAGGGTTCCGTAGTTTCCCGTCCGTCACAATAAGTGTTCCCACTTATGAGTTTAAAGGTGGGTATCCATTATGTTCGCGCTCCAGCAGCGCTCCGCGCTCCTGCAACTGCTCCCGGTAGTGGGTACTGTTGTTTCCATCCAAGTTCAAAATGATTTTCCTGGAAAGTCCTTATAAAGTTCTACTTTTCAGATTTTTTTCATATTTTCTAAGCTTATGGTTCAAAAGTTAGAGGGGGGGGGACACATTGTTTTTTACTTTTGGAGCGATTATTTCCGAAATTATTGACATTATCAAAAAATGATTTTAGTAAACCCCTATTCATTTTTAAACACCTTTCCAACAATATATCACACGTTAGGGTTGAAATTAAAAAAAAATCACTTCCCACTTTACATATAGGGGGGCTACCCTAACAAAACATTTTTTTCCAATTTTTATTTTACCACTTTGTCGGCGTGATTGATACACATATTGGTACCAAATTTCAGCTTTCTAGTACTAACGGTCACAGAGATTAAGCGAGGACGGACAGACGGACAGACAGACATGGCGAAACTATAAGGGTTCCTAGTTGACTACGGAACCCTAAAAACGAGAGGGCCAATAAAAAAGAACATGTGTTGTAAATGAAACAAGTGTATACAATCGTCATTATCATTACAACCCTTCACAAACTTACTGCTGAACGTAGGCTCCCACAAGGAATGCCACAAAGTGCGGTCCTGAACTACCTGCATCAATAACTTTCTGCCTGTGTTATCAGGTCGTCACTCCATCTAGTAGGCGGTCCTCTACACTTCGCCTGTCGGTACGGGGCTGCCACTCGAGAACCTTTTTTCCCCATCGGTTGTCGGTTCTTCGAGCTATATAGCCGGCCCGTTGCCACTTCAGCTTACTAATGCTGGCTATGTCAGTCACTCTGGTTCTACTACGTATATCCTCATTTCTAAGTTTATTACGTAGAGAAACCCCAAGCGTAGCCCTTTCCATAGCTCGCTGAGCAACTTTGAGCTTCCTCATGTGACCGGCAGAAGGACCACGTCTTCGATCTATAAGTCATCATTGGCAATACGCACTAGTTTTACAATCTTGTTTTTACGTTCTGAAGTATACTGACGAGAAAACGTGTCATAATTTTCCGAACGTTGCCCAGACGAGTTGAATCCGTCGATTAACCTGAGGTCGAAGTTGGACTTGTCAAGACGGACTATTTGTCCGAGGTAAACATACTCATCAAACAAACTCGTGCTTCCAATAACTACCGGCATAGGTGTGACATGGTTCATCTTAAAACCTATCCGTTGGGAGGCACTATTGGGTTCATTGAGCATACTGCTTAAGTCCTCTAGCGATTCTACCATAAGGAATTTATCGTCGACAAATCGAAGGTGAGTGATGTAGACACCATTGTTCTTAATACTGTATCCTTTCCAGTTCAGTAGCTTAAACACGTCTTCCAATGCAGCGGTGAAGAGTTTCATACTCTGGTTCTGTACTCTGATAGCCATCGTAGCCCTACTGTATAAACATTTCAGCATTTCGATATACCGACAGTTAACTTAGTACGAGTACGAAATACTCTGTAAACAAGGTATATCAACATAAATAAAAGCTTATGTTATCTTTAGCACCGGTACAAATATTTCACGCGATATGTATCTGAGTATTTTATTTTGTTCGGGATTTAGTCTGACTTTAAGAAGATATTGGATTTCCTTTGTTGTTTTTCTTTTGTGTTTATCCGAAATTATTGTAAAGAACTTATTTTGTATTTAGTTTGAACTTAAATATCATATTTAAAAAAACACAAATAATTACAGTTTTATTTCAATAACTAAATGATACAGCAATTTTGTTTTAACGCAAGATACATTATATACGAGAGCTTCCGAAAAATCCTACATGGATACCCCTCTTTTGTAGAGACAAAGGGAAATTATGCATAGGTTCAGTTTTTATTAATTGATTTATCTGACGCTTCCATCTTATATAATACTTATTTTAAATTATTATAATTACAAGTTAAGAGTGGATAGGGATTTGCTATGGCAAACACTGAACTCATTTGGTTTGAGCGCTTGCTTGATACAGGCATTGGAGTCTCTTTATAGGGACTCTAGGGCTTGTGTTAGGATCAACGGGGTCTACTCGGACTGGTTTGACATCCGTAAAGGTGTCAGACAGGGCTGTGTGGCTTCCCCGTGGCTGTTCAACCTATTTATGGACAGTTGTTTGCAAAATTTGAAAGTTGAAGAATGTGGATTAAGAATGGGTGAGTTAACCGTCAAATGCCTTTTGTACGCCGATGATCAAGTTATTCTTGCGTCGTCGGCGGCCGAGTTGCAAATGATGGTTACATTAATGAACGGATCATTAAAAGAAAGGGGTATGAAAGTGAACGCAAGTAAGACGAAGGTTATGGTTTTTGAAAGAGAAGAAAGTAAAACGATTTGTGAAATAAGAATAGAAGGGGAGTTGATCGAGCAAGTAGATGAGTTTGTATATTTGGGCTGCGTATTTAGCAGGGATGGGAGATATGATAAGGATATAGAACGACGAGTGAATGCGGGAAATAGAGTAAATAGGGCCTTACACTCTATTGTGAAGAGTCAAAATGTGTCGAAAAAGGCACGTATGGTAATTCACAATGCTGTGTTGGTCCCTACTTTAACGTATTGTAGTGAAAGTTGGGTGTGGCAGAAGAAGCACGAGAGTAGAATAAACGCAGTAGAAATGCGGCCGTTAAGGAGTATGTTAGGGCTGAATCTGAATGACAGGGTAAGAAATTGTGTAATAAGAGAAGAGTGTGGTTTGCAAGATGATGTGGTGACCAGGATTAGGAAAGGAATGCTTCGGTGGTTTGGTCATGTGGAAAGAATGAATGAGGAAAGAGTGACAAAGAAAATTTATTTATGGTGCAGAAGTGAATGGCAGAGTCGGAAAGGGACGTCCTAGGCGAAAATTTATCGACCAAATTGGCGATTTATTGAAAACGGGCCAAATTAGGAGTACCCTTAACCGACGAGCATGTATGCGTGGGTGTATGGATGTGAATGAGGCAAGAGAGGTGTGTCAGGATCGTGCCAAATGGAAGTCTGTAGTCTCTGCCTATCCCCTGGGTGACAGGCGTGAGTGTTTATAAAAAAATACAAGTTACCTAATGAAAAATAATATAACAAAACAGATATGCTAGTCAGATCGCATTATTAAATTGTAGACATAATTAATTAATTAATTTCATTAGGTAAATGCGATTCGAAAAGCAGACCGAGTTTATATATTTTACTGACGAAGGTTAACTAAATTTATTCTTTCTCAGTAATCTCCAATCCACTTCACCGCCTGCAGGCGGATTAACTACTTCGTTTTCTGTTAATAGTTGAGTGGAAACTCAGAGATAATTTTGGTTACTTTAAAGTTTTTTTTTCAATATCAGAAAGGTTTTGGTATGCTTTTTTCGCTTTTATACGCGATTGCTTTTAGTTCCTATGTCTAAATCTTTTGGGTTAGTAAATGCGCATCCAATACCTTTACTGTAGTAATGTTATTATCACTTTTAGTTGAATATTATGTGTGTCAGGGTCGTGCCAAATAGAACTCCGTAGTTTCTGCCTACCCTTCAGGGTAACAGGTTCATGTTATGTTATATTTTAATTGATAATGAGTTAGTAGATGTTTATAGGATTCAGCAACTTATCATCAGACGGACTGTGTATTTATTTGTCACCTTTATAGTATGAAAAGTTTCGCCTTACGGCAAGTGGCAGTGACATCTATTCTCCATTAAGAATCAAAATGAAGATTTGCTGTCATCCTTGAGAACAAAATAGAATACCTGTCACACATACTGTCTACATTCACCATGAAAAACACAGCAGCATTAAGCTTCAACTTCACCTTGGTATATTCTCATGGCATGATTCTTCCTCTGTCGTGTTGCTGCAACCATAATGTAGCTGTAGCGTGGATTTACCAAGTAAGGCTTAGTGTTCGTCTGTCACCTGTATTCTTTTAAAGAAAGTATGTGAAATTTGGGTGTTGCGTTTTTTAGATCTTCAGCTGTTAGACCCTCGTCAGAGATTCAGCATTTCCCTTAACGACTTTCTCTAATATTTTTTGGATAACTGTAAAACCAGTCAGATAGTCGAAATCGTTGGCAGTTACCAACGTGCCCCAATGCTGTCCATATCCACGTCTTCGTTATAATGTTTTAGACATGCAGGTTTCTTCAGGATGTTTTTCTCCCAACGATTTTGGTGGAAATTGAGCCTGGATAGCCCGCATACTGTGAAATGTATAGGGAGCGCTTAGCCCTCGACTTACAACAACCCGTATTGTATTAATATTAATTTTGTTTTATAATAATACTCGGACCAATAGTTATCATCATCACTTGGCAACCTGCACAATTCTTTTCCGTTTCAATTCCAGTAATTTAACATGAGCTCTAGAAATGATATGATAGTTGTGGGATATATTATCAGAAATAAAATAAAGTGTAACCTAATTGAAAATAACTTTAACAGTTGAAACTGATATTTAAATAAAAAATACTTGTATAATTTTTTTATTTCTATATTCCGCAAACGTTGAATAAAGACATGTTATAGAATAGAATAGAATATTCATTGAAAGTCATTTCTTACTTTACCATTGGTTTGGAAGAAAACCTCTGTTCTGGGAAGGACCAGTAAGAAACCCAACAGGATTTTTTATAAAGCATAATTTAAAATATAATATTTCATACAATTGTTTAGAAAACATTTTTGAAACAGCATGGTAGTAAACTGCCGTGTAGTGGTGGTTAAGAGTATCCACTACCCCATATAATAATAATAATAATAATAATAATAATATTCCACAACTATCACACAACGCCATCTAGTCCCAAGCTAAGCAGAGCTTGTGTTATGGGTACTAGACAACTGATAAACATACTTATATATTTCTAAATACATAAATATTATAGATAAATTACATCCAGACACAGAACAAATGATCGCGATCATCACACAAACATTTGTCCTGGGTGGGAATCGAACCCACGACCTCCGGCATAGCAGTCAGGGTCACTAACCACTATACCAACAGGCCTGTCAATCTATCTTCCCGTGGGTGTCGTAAAAGACAAAGGGACGAAAAAAGGAAGGAAAGGAAGGAAAGGAAGGAAAAAGACAAAGACAAAGACAGAGGGAAACAGGCAGGAGATGGGCAATAGCATCTTCCTATTCAGCAGCAACTGTACAAAAAAAAAAAACGCGGTTGCAAACCCACTCGCCAAGCGTGGTAACTATGGCAATATACTCTCTATAATAGTTAAGAAGAAACAGCCCCCAGTTTTCGGCGGCTCCGCTATTCCTGGCTACGGTGGCGACCATAGTAACGGCGGGGCGGCGGGGCGCTCTAATATTATACGATTATCCGAGGTCCGAAGAAAGGCGGAGGACATGGTGATTCTCGAATCCGGCAACTTGTTCTAGCACCAGGAGGGCAACCATCTGTCCCAAGGAGGTGTTGGATTTATCGTCCACAAGTCTCTCGTTAACAACGTTGTAAAAGATTGGGAGTGTGTCGATGAGGGTTGCGTACCTTATCCTCAGAATCACTAAACGGTATTCGCTGAAAGTCATACAGGTTTACGCACCAACATCGGTTGGAACATCCTGATGAGGAGGTGGAGGAAATGTATGAGGATATTTCCAGAGCCATTCATTCCTCCAAAACTCACTATACGGTGTTAATTGGAAACTTCAACGCCAAACTAGGCACAAGAAAGAAGGTAGAGAAATTTGGTATAGGCAAAGGAACCAAATAGCCAGCAGCTGGCCGACTTCATGGAGAAAGAGGGACTCTTTATGATGAACTCTTTCTTCCAGAAATGGCCCCACAGAAAGTTTACCTGGTCGAGCCCCGATGGTTCAACAAAAAATGAGATTGACTTCATTATGATGACCAGAGAGAGTTCTGTGATGTCTAAGTGATCGCAAGGGTGAAAACCAGCAGCGATCACCGTATGGTTAGAAGCACACTGAACCTAAGCGTTAAGTTGGAGAGGTCTCGTCTAATGAAGTCAACGCTCTGTCTCCCTCGTGCTCTAATCTAAAATCCCGAAACCTTTCAGCTCGAGTTACAAAACCAATTTCAGTGCCTAGAAGATTGCAATGCAGTGGAGGATATGAATGACAAGATCGTGGAAACTGCAGACCGATTTCACTTCTGAGCCGCGTCTACGTGCTGTTTTCGAGAGTCATTACGAATCGTTTCGCACGCAAACTCGACGACTTCCAGCCTCCCGAACAAGCCGGTTTCCGAAAAGGCAGCAGTAATATAGACCGCATACATACCCTGCGACAGATTGTACAGAAGACCGAAGAGTACAATCTGCCACTTTGCCTGGCGTATGTGGACTATGAGAAAGCCTTTGATTCCGTCGAAATTTTGACGGCGCTACAGTCCCTTCAGCGGTGCCAAGTTAACTGTTGATATATCGAAGTGCTCAAGTGTTTGTACAGTAGGGCTACGATGGATATCCGAGTACAGAACCAGAGTTCGAAACCTATCTAACGGCAGAGAGGTGTAAGAAAGGGTGACGTTATATCCCCGAAATTCTTCAAAGACTATTGAAAGGATAGTGTTTTATTATGTACGAGTTAAGTAGTGACAGACTCTTATTTTAGTGTGCGCAGATTTTGTATCGGGGAAAAACGCTATGACTACCCCCTTCCGGTCCTCCGGTGGCCCGTGCTGCTCTATGATACCAGCTGTAGAATTTGTAAAAATAAGAAATTCGTGAGTAATAGCAACCCAGTGGTAATGAGGTTTATTTTATACAATAAGGGTGACAAACATGCCCACGGTCAACCTGATGATATTGAGTGGATGCTGTGGTCCCTTAGACTCCAACATTCATTCTCAATTATGAATCAAATGCGAGTGTTGTGACCCCAGAGGATAGATATATATTGCCTCGTTACCAGCAAAAAGGGTTTATGGTTCTCTACAATCATTATAGCTGGTACACATATTTATTACATAGGTGATCGCTACTAGGTTGTTTATATAATTATTCATATATTACAAATAATTAGGAAACATTCATTTCCATCCATTCATTCTATCTACAATCATATTGCAACCAAACAAATTGCAAATTGACTTATATATTACTTTGATTGCAACATAAATAACTTATCCTCATTTTATTCGTATAGAAGCAAGCGGAAGTTTTTAAAACTGCTTACGTTCGAAAAACTGCGGTGTGCGGAAAAATCTAATATCGATCTTATAATAAACAAATAAAAATTAATTTAAGCTTTAGTATTGAAAAATCGTAATCCCATTGGGTTTCTGGCCAATTCTTCTCAAGACAGAGATATTTCCTGGACCATTACTTAATAAAAATTACGTTAAATAAATTATAATCTCTTCAATTCTATCTAATATATTCCAATATTTTTCCAACAGGTTTGCAGCGGACTATGTGCTCGTTAATCACTTTCATTTAAAAAAAAATTGCAGAAATAAATGTAGAGCACCTTTAATGATTTCTTATATTTACGCGAACACAACATGATTTTTAATTCCTGACGTTTCTAATGCTTTCCAGCACCTGTGGTCACGGGGAATTAAATACAATATAAATTAAACGCGATAAAATCCGTAAAAGTAGTTTTAATCAATTAGAACACCTTTGGTAACATTAGCTGTTGTATTTGCAACATATCCAATCCTTAATATCCAGGCCCTGCATGTGCGTTATTTTTGCTGTAGCTGTAAAAGAAAAACTGAGAGGCATTCTTTGCGTCAGTCATATCCTCAGTGAAGTGAAGTGAAATCATTGAAGATTATTATTATTATAACCTTTTAAGGCAGCTATGTTATTCATACTTTTATTATCAAGCAGCAGTCCGTGAATGTAAAGGTTTTGATTATCTACTCATAAGGCAAGGTTCAGTAAATTCAATTGTGCAACCGAGACGCTATATATACGCAATTTAAACCGCGGGCCTTTTTGCTCACGCTGGCGGACTTTTAGTTCCTAAAATAGATTGTTTTTAACATATTTTTTGTGTCCAGTTCGCTAACATAATCTTAATTTTGTAAATGGCCTGCTATACTTCAAAATCTAGCCTTGGTCTTAAGCTTCTTGAAATGCACTAACTGATATGCATTACTTAGGAGTTTTTTTTTTAAAATTAATACTCTGCTTGACAGGTTTGATATTGAGCGCCAATTTTTAGTAATGCTTATCCTACATCATCCGTCTGTATTTTTGGGGTTAGACGTTTTTTATCGAAATTTCAACCATAAGTCTGTAGTAGCTAGAGCCGTATCCGTCACTTGGGCAAGTCCCGTAAGGTTGTGGGTCTTCATTCACATTATTATAGCCACAATTCCACAGTTAAACAAAGTAGTATTTTTTTAAGGAATGTCACAAAACACAGAATCCATAGACTTCCTGCACGTCTTAATAAGTCATTACTTCATCTAGCGAGGCTCTATCACTATGTTTTATTTTAAATCGGAGGATTGTGTACTATTTTGACACTGAAGACCAAGAAAATTTTGTATGCTCAGAAGCTTCGAACAGAGTTTATTGCTGTTTAATTTTGTAAGATCTTGCTTGCAAACTAAGAAGAGTAAATGGTCTTTAACCATCAGGTTATTAAAAGATCTACTAAGCTTCTGCGTTTCTGCTAATTTGCTGCAGCTGTAAGAGGCATTCTTTGTGTCATGGCACTGTAATAGCGTCAGCGAAGATCATCGTTATTTTAATATTTTAAAATAGTTGTGGGAAAGATACGATTAATTATCAAGCAGAATATAAAAATGTTGCTAAACACCAGCTATTAAATCGCCAAGGCCCTTCTAAATTTTTTCTCGAATAATGTAACTCTGTGAAACTGCCACAAAAATTATTTCCCTTCCGTTGTTAATTCTTGGGATTGTTGATTCTATAACGCAGAGAAACTTAAAATATAGTCTTCCTTAAGGCTCACCCAGTGTCTTTAAGGTTCCTTATATGGCTAGTAGTTTAGGACCATTTCTCAGTATTTAAAGGTCATCACTACTTATATACACTGGTTGTACACTTTTGATTAAAGATTTTGAAAAATACAGGTAGAGATAAAGATTTTTCCTAATTTCCCGAACACTGCCCATACCAACTGAGAAATCGATAGATCGAACTTGGATTTACCTAGTTAGACAGTTCTGACCTTATTATATCGAATAAATAGTATTCGTCCAACATCTTCGAGCGTAACTTTTTAAAAGTTATATGTAACTTTCCGGGAGATATCATATAGGAGGCTTAAGTTAGCATTTGGATGTTAATAATATATTATTTCCTCTATGCCCCTGTAGATTATTATTATTAATTTTTTATTTACTTGGTAAGTAGTTCTTGATTTGTAAGTAGTTGTAGTTTAGTGTTGTAAGTTGTTGTTGTTATTAATTTGTAAGTATTGTTGTTCTTGATTTGCTTTTCAGACAATATTTACATGCTAAAAATTTTCTACTATATACAATAATTCTACATATTATATAAATTAATTCTACTTCTTATAAGCGATAAGCATCACCTACGTAAATGCTGCAGATGAGAGACCCAACCTTTTGCTTTCTTCTGACTAATTTTATTAATATGTTTACTCCATTTTAATGATCTGTCTAAACTAATACCTAAATATTCTTACTCTCTCTCTTCTATACTATCTGTTCCAAATATTCTTAATCCATATAGTTATAATTTAGTTTTCTGTCGTCTTAAACATCTACTAAAACCATAAGCTTAGTTTTGTCGATAGAAATGTCAAAGCCTATTATTTAATGAAGTTAAATAACTACAAAATTTAATATATTCTGAATGTTGTACTCACAGTTTAATGTATTTTTTAATTCGAATAGATTACAAAATCATCTTCATATTGTGATATAGACACATTTTGTGTTTTACTACTTATTTCACATGTAATAATGTTAAATAACACTGGAGACAAAGGTGACCCTGAGCTAAGCCGATATTAGCCCATCTTTAAATAACAAATATCTTTACAAAATTTTGAACCAATTTGAAGTTTGTTAAGAACCTAACTATATTAATCGGGACATTATTATAAGTATTATCTGTCAACATATCAAATAGTTGTTCCGCGTACCAATCGATCCAAACTCGATTGAGATCCTTGAAAGCCACTGGTGTAATGAGATAAAATCTAGTGTTCTATGTACTATTCTAATCTCTTGGTTATAAGAGTTTTTACAAATACAAGACAACATCTTACAATTTTAATTTTTTTGAATATACATATATATATATATATATATATATATATATATATATATATATATATATATATATATATATAGTGGTAACATCAGGTAGATTGTAAATCATAGAATAATATATGTGACAGTAGGACATATCTTTCTTTTTTAAACCATTTCCAAATTCCTGAATAGAGAAATTAACTTCTTATTGTTCATTTATTGACGTAAATTCTGGTATTATTAAATTCAATGTATGATTGTTTAAGAAGTCTTAGTTTTTTTTCGGTGGGATAAAATTTTATTAACATGAGTTAGTGTAGTTTTATTAAAACAAGTATTTTTTTTTTCAAATTACTGATCAATCTTCTATCTCTAAATTTGATTTTCTAATCCAATAATCATAAATAAAAATCTAATTTCTTTTTCTTGTAAATTAATTAAATTTAAAGGTGGTTTTTTTAAATATTTTTAAAGACTAAACTGGTTGTGTCTTTTATTACTACAAACGTTTTGGCTGTGTTTTTTATTTAAGGACAGGTACAGCTTCAATTTAAGTTATAACATTAGAAAAATTTCGTAATAATATATGTTCTCTAATGTTTTTCACATTTTATAGGTCAACAACTTTTATTAGCTTTGTTTCTGGTACCTCCATTTTTTTTACATTGAAAAACATGTTGATTTAAGCTGCTGTTGGTGCAAATAAAATAAATAAAAAGTTTGTACAAAGCAATTTTTGTAACTAGGATTTTTTACAGAATAAGAGTTTTTTTTAACAAACAAGCACACAGTCCACCTGATGGTCAGTGGATGCTGTGGCCCATGGATATCTACATCTATCCGTTTCCAGTAAAAAGGGTCTCCAGTTCTATACACTCACCATACAAAACGCAGCAGCATTGAGTTTTTTACGCTGGTATGCTATGAGAGCGTGGTCCTTCCCCGGTCGAGCCGAATCATTCGTGCTACAACCGTAATATTGCTGTAGTATAGCTCTACCACGTATAGGTGTTAGGATTTCTTTTACTAACCATCAAGTGTACTTTCAGTTTGTTTGTCATTCTTATATTATAAAATAAAAGGAATATCATAAACTAAGAAAGCCAAGTCAGCGTTTAGTGGCGACCCCATATAACCCCGTGGGTGTCTGATTGGCAGCAGCTTTTTTATAGAAGAGGAGGCAAACGAGTACGTGACTCACCTGATGATAAGTGATCATCCATGATCAATTGTAACATCAGGGGAATTGCAGATGCGTTGCCGGCCTTTTAGAAAGGAGTAATCTCTTTTCTTGAAGGTCCCTAAGTCGTATCGGAACGGGAAAGTCGCTGGTGGTAAACGATTCTGAATGGACAGAGGGGTCGTACGTAGATTCAAGAAGTGTACTTTTGCATCTTATTGAAGTATGATTGTGAATGTGGTGTCTTTTACATAGGACAAACAAAAAGATCGATACAAATCCCACGTGGAAGAATATATAGCTGATGTGAAGCACCGACGCTCCGGGAAGTCTGCAGTCGTTCAATGTGTTCAAGATCGACCCCGCTAGTACAGCAGATTTGATAAACCACAAGTCCTCGCAAGAGAACACTGATTCCTACCATGGATGATTTAAAAAAAACATTGATTTTTAATAGAGTAGAAGGTTGGGTCTTATTATCTGCTTGGGATCCAAAAAATTAAATCCGAACCCAAGCACACCACTGCAAGACTTCAAGATGCTGTTGCTCAATCTAGGAATCTAAGATAAGCTCGGTCTGTGTATATCGGACCTTAAAATTAATATTCAAAAGCCGAAGGTTTTTAACTATGACATCGGTACAAAAACGCTCCGTGACCATGGGTGCTATATGACACTAGAAACGTTGGGAATTAAAAATAAGTTAAATTAAACGCTATAAAAGCCGTAAAATTTGTTTTATTTAACGTCTAGTATTCGTGTAAGTATAAGAAATCATTAGGCAGTACATATATGAAAGTCAAAACAAATATTACAGAAATGTTTATAGTATTACAAAAATAATATTATTATTATATTTTTTAATTATCGTTCCTGTTCACCTATCTCAAGAAAGCTGGCGAAGTCTTCCAACAAATTTTGTTGCTATAATAGGGTATAACGTTTTTGTGATTATCACCCATTCGTTATAGAATTTTTAAAAGACGCTTATAATTATTATCTCTTTTTAATAGACAACTTTTTAACAAATATTTACAGAAATTTTAGCAGGGTTTCATCATTAAAAACATTGTAAATATTTCTTATTTTATCTTCTCTACTTGCTGATTTAGTCCAATTTTATAGTATTATTCTTATGCACAAATTATAAGCCTGTAATTGTTGAGCTTCTTTCTTTCTTTATTGAGTAATGAAGCGGATAAAATATTTAGAAAGTATTTTTGGATATCACATTTCTTGGAAATGTATTTAACTTCCTGGACATGTAGGTATACTTATAGTGCTTTAGTTTAACGCCGAGCGTATGGAAAACAAGCGAGAAATTTAATGGGTGTTAGCACCGAGGATTATTCTACAATGCATTCCCACAGCTATAGTATTTGAACATTTTGTTAATATTATTATATTCAAAAAAATATTCATTTTAATTTATTACTTATTACCCAATACTTCTATACATAGATTAACAAATAAATTCTAACTAATCACTTTTTTCTTAATTCTTTTATCGTACTTCCATATATTAAAAACTAAAACCTTCTCACTGAAAAGCAAGAGCAAACCTTTAAATTTCACAACAGCGATAAAAACATATTTTTATATAACCTTTGCCGAGATGAGTCGTAATAATTCCATAAATTAATTTATATGATCGGATATTTTTGTGAAGTTAAAAATATCTATAATTAAAGATTCTGGTTTTAATTTAGAATGATTTATCATAATATTTATAAGTTCTGTGGTAGCTTTATTATTTTTTGCTATGTACACATTATCAAGGCTAAGGGCATTAACTCGTCAAAATAGCCATATTATCTAAGTTAATGTTTTCGGTGTTATCATACCTATTCATATAATAAATATTGTTAGAAATAAGCGTAAAAAATAAAAGAATACGAGGAAGTGAGGGTAGAAATGTAATCAAACTCGTCCTAGCAGTATAAAGCACCGCGAAGACGACTAAGAGGGATTAGTCGGTAATTCTACCAATCTCCCTGTAGTTATTAAGCCCGTTAGCGGGTAACAAACTTTCTTTACAATTCCCAAAAGTATTATACTTTTGGGAAGTTTATTACTGAGTTACATTCATCGATTTAAATAATTTGGAGAATAATTTATATCAAAAGTGGGATAAAGATTCATCAGCCTACAAGTTAGATCTAGTTTTCAAGCCTATCTTTGCTGATTAGTATGGGTAGATCGAGTTGTTCACGTTCGAGAAATAGTATTCCGCATTCTCAACATATGCGCCATAGGCGGAACAGAATCTCACGTAGTATGTCTCGCGATTACAAGCATTGTTCAAGGCACGAACGAGATCTTTACAGGAGCTGCTTGAGGACAAGGAGCCCTCTATCGCTGCTCTACCAACAGCCGCTTGAGACGATCGCTTCGCGGTTGCATGCATTGGAAGATCGTTCACCGGTTAAGCGGGCTACATACGACATGATATCGGTGGCGATCTAGGGTGGAGTAGTGGGGATGCCTCCTAGATTGCCTCTAAATCGTGTCGTATGTAGGGCCAACCTAAGTCGTGCCCGATGTCGCCTGCTTAATCGGCTGGCAGGAGCAAAAATGCAGCCGATGCTTCCTAGATCGTGGCCCCGCCCCCTCAATACTGCGTGTGTAGGCGTATCGGCCCGATTTCTTTTGGCATTTGCTGTCGGCAGCCCTCGCGGAAGGACGTTAACGGAACCATGATACTGAATGACCTTTTTCACATAACAAAATTATACATTTTAAACATGTAACGGAGAAGAAGCCTATGGCACTGATATTTTACAAAAAACAAAAAGAATCTAAATAAATAAATTAATTAAAATCTATCGAAATTCAAATCATATCCACCCTAGCCTGTGACCTTGCGAAGTCAAGAATGCCTAGTAAACTAATCGTTTTATTGCCGTTCATAAAGTAGGGAGTATGAAGTAAGTAAGGAGAGGATGAAGCCTCTCCTCAACAACTAACTACTATTCCCATGCTACCAACACAAGACCGCACTCAGATCTCTTACGTGTCTTCATCCTCTCATCAACAACTAACTCCTACTCCTTCACCATCTCCACATCAACAAACAAGCGATATAGAAGGGAGTATGTCCGAAATTAAAGGTTTCTTTATGTTTAAAAAAAGATATAAGCTATTTTATTTTTTGATAGTTTTAATCCATAAATAAAGATTACATTAAAAATGTATACATATTATTATACAAAAGTATTTTTTTTTGTTTGTTGTGTGTAGTACATAACCCGATTTTGACCAAAGCAGAAATGAACAAAGAGAAGAAATAACTAAATAGCATAGGTAGGAGAAATTGATGTTTATATATAACTTGCGAAATCATAAATATAGAAAAATTCTAGAAGGTTGTAGAAACTGTCTTCATCCATCCGGAGAAAATTAATCATGTCTTTGGATTACAGACCATTTAGTACGTTTATGTGGCTTAATTTTTGTCTCTTTTGGAGCCATTTTTTCACCCAGCAACTTCTCTTTTTCTATTTTCGAATAAATTAACCAAGATGGCTAATTCCAAACCAACACGTTGGTGTTTTAAAAGAGTCGGAGGCATTTTGAAGAACTCTACCGCATATGCGTTCCGCTCCAAGTCCAAACGCATACTGCTAGGCAGGCCCGTGTGTAGGGTCTGCCTAGATAAAAGCCCTGATTTCTTTCCACCCTAGATCGCCACCGATATCGTCTCGTATGTAGCCCGCTTTACGTAAAACAGTAGAGGCAATACTAGTAGGTAGGATACCGATACTCAAAATGACGAAAAAGAAAACCACCCAACTGTCTCAACTGAACTTGCTTATCGATGTTGGAGGCGCTATGCCGGTCATTTGCACACTAATCCGAGACGTTGCCATCGAAATGTCTGGTGAAAACTATGAGTCACTACGGAAAATGAGGAGACAATGGACAGCTGAATGGTAATCCAAAAAATGAATATTGACAAGCTCCACGTGCTTTTAGTCGACAAGAAAGCTTGACCCTGGTATGCACAGACCTTATCGTGTAGTTGGGTTCCTAAACCATGGCCTCTATGATTTACAAATTCTAGCTGGCGTATATGGGAAAACCACACGCGTTGCTGCACAGTTCATGGTACCCTGGAGAGGTGAGTGGGAGGTATGTAAACATGGTGCCTTTGTCTACAGTGCAATCAAATGACTTAGATTGAGTCTGTTAGTGTCTTGATTAGATAAGATTTTGAAATTTCCATTAGAAAGCTCTGACACATATCTTTTAAATATGACGAGGACGTCAGAGCGACATGAGTGGCGGTGTTAGGAATGAGGTTAAAAAAAAAAAGAAAATACGAAGAAGTGAGAGTAGAAATGTAATCTGCCTCTCGTTTCAGCAGTATAAATACACTTATCTTATCTATGTACTTGTGTACCATTCTATATTTTGCATTTTTATTTCTATTTTATAGTTTATAAAAAAATGTTATTATTGTCGCCAAACCACACATATGTTTTTATTGTTTTTTCGCAATCTTGTCCATCTAAAAGTTTTCTGGAAGAGATCGCTCTTAGCGATAAGACCGCCCATTGTGCTACATTTCTTTCTCTTGTTTTTTGTAAATATCTATGTTTTTCTTTTTTTGCCGTACCGCGCAGGTGAATAAGAAGGATCAGTCGGTAATTCTACGAGTATCATTGTTGTTATTATGCCTGTTAGAAAGTTTGTTACCGTGTTATATTTTTTTATTTAAAATTAATAAAATGATTTTGATAATAATCCCTTAAAATATTATAATACGATGACAAAAAAGAAGACACGGACTCCGGACACGGAACATCATTTTAAAATGGTAGTGTATTATAAAACTTGTTGACTTATGAAAACGGAATTTTAATTTAATAATATATAATTTCTGACGTCAAAAAATAAAGAGTTTCTTCCGTTTAATACATTCATTCCATTTCATTTCCTACGATTACTTTCAAAGCGTATGTGGGTTTATGTACACACAATATTTAATGCAAATGAAAATCTAGTATTTACGCAGAGATTAAATCATTAACTTTTTAATTTTAATTCTGTGCACTCGTCTATTACGACACCGCCTATTATACCGTTAGAATGGCCATATGAATGACAAATGATATAATTAAATCTGTGGTCCATATATTTGATACCTAACATATGGTGTATGCGATCTTAGGTAACTATTACATAAAGCAGAGGTCGGCGATATGAATAATTTTTGATTCAAAAATTACGATTCAATTTAATTAAATCGCTTGTGTTCGTATGTATGCTAATAAGTTTGAAAAATCCAAAGTGCACGCCTCATGGACGTTTTTATTTTTTTAATCAAAATTTCAAATGAATAAAATAAATATCCAGACGATAATTTTTTTTATGGGATAGGGTGACAAACTAGCACACAGTCCACCTGATGGTAAGTGGTTGGTGCGGCCCATTGACATTTACATCTATCCTCGATTACAAATCAAAATGCAGATGCGTTGTCACCCGTGAGGACTAAGATGGAATGCCTCGTTTCCAGTAAAAAGGGTCTCGGTTCTTTACACTCACCATACGAAACAGCATTAAGCTGCTATTTGACGCTGGTATTCTGTGCGAGCATGGTCCTTCCCCGGTTGAGCCGACCCATTCGTGCTACAACTATACTGCTAATATAACAGCAGCATGGCTCTACCACGTATAAAAATGGAAACTTATCTACAAAGATTCATTTCATTTCGTTGCGTATATTTATCAATTGTGAAGACATATAAGTCTATAGACTAACTGACAGCCGTACTTATAAATTTTAACATTTTTTTTGTAAATATAGTTAAACAAATGATCCACGGCAGTTTTTATGCGTGGTAGAGCCACTCTGCAGCTATATTATGGTTGTAGCACGAATGCTTCATCTCGACGGGGAAGGACCACGCTCTCACAGAATACCAGCGTAAAGTACCAGCTTGATATTGCTGTGATACTATGTGGTGAGTGTAGAGAACCGGAGACCCGTTTTACTGGAATCGAGGCATTCCATCTTGGTCCTCAGCGGTGACAGCGCATCTGCATTTTGATTCTTAGTCGACGTTAAGTGTGGATATCTGTGGGCCACAGCATCCACTTGCCATCGGGTGGACTGTGTGCTCGTTTGTCACACTACTTTTTTACACATCTTGTTTTCAAAACATCACTTTTTATTAATTTAGTGTCTAAATAATGATTTCTTATATTTACGCGAACACTACACATTGATTAAAATTACTTTTACGGATTTTATCACGTTTATTTTACTACGCGATAAAGTTCGTAAAAGTAGTTTTAATTAGTGTCTAAAGTGAGACATACTAACAATTTTATATTGCAAATTCGTCAAATAGCGGCATGTCGAGAGTGGAGCATTCCCACACGCTCGCGCGTTGTGAGGCATGCAAAAGTGTTTTCCTTTGTAATTTTTCATGTATTGTTATTTGCTTTAGTTAAGTATAGTTTGAGAAAAATATTGCGAGCATTTTTAATGATTGTTTTACGTAGTAAAACCACACTACAGGGTATTACATTGAAATATAATGTACTGTAATGTGTTTTATGGCTGTAGCATAAATGGGTCGGTACAAACGGGGAAGGAAACACTCGCAAGGAACGCTATGATAGCAGCAAAATGCTGTCGTGTTTCTTTTATTGACAACCGGATACCCTTTTTACTGGCTTAGTCCTTAGGGGTGACAACGCATTCCAAATTTTAATTTTTAACCGAAGATAGACGTCACTTATTACCATTTTGTCTTAATAAATCCGATTGCTGGGATCTCCTGGGACTGGCTCTCGTCTGGGACTCACTTTTGCGAGGTCAACAAGTGTCAAAACAGCACTCAAAATTACTCTTAAAACAAACAAGCAATTGTTACGGTTCTGGGTATTTTTTCTCTTATATAGTATATATTTGTTTTATAAGGGGTTTTCCAATAGGGATTTGACAATTTTGAATTTAGTTTGTGAAAGTACCTTTTCACTTAACATGGAACTGTCACTGTCAGTTTATTCAGTAGACATTACCTTTTCATCATGGTGAAGTACACAAACGAACAACGTCTGCAAATTTTAAAAATTTACTACAGAAATTCGGAATCGCTGGCCGCTACTTTAAGAGCGTTAACTCCGATTTTCGGTCGTAATTCTCGCCCTAGTAGACAGGCAGTAATAAGTTTAGTGAAAAAGTTTGAGTCTACATATTCGTTGAGTGATGTTGCCGTGCCAGTGAGACTACAGGTTGGTCGAAGTGTCAAAAATATCGCTGCCGTTGAAACGTCCGTAGCAAATGATCCAAATCAGTCAATTCCACGGCGTTCTCAAAAGTTGGGCATCGCCAAGACCACTTTATGGCGAATTTTGCGTAAGGATCTTACTTTACGCCCATACAAGATCAGGCTCAATCAAGAATTGAAGCCGATGGACCATTCGAAGCGACGTACATTCTCCGATTGGGCTCTGGAAAAGATGCGCCAAGATAATCAATTTCATCGCAAAATCGTCTTCAGTGACGAATCTCATTTCTGGCTCAATGAGTTTGACAATAAACAAAATATGCGGAATAGGGCGGGTTAAAATTCACATGTACTTAATGAAAAACCACTTCATCCACAAAAGATAACTGTTTGGTACGGTTTGCATGCCGACGGCGTCATAGGGCCATATTTTTTCGTCGACGATAGTGGTCGCCACGTTACTGTGAATGGTGGTCGTTATCGCGCCATGATTATCGATTATTTTTGGCCCGAATTGGAATATATGGACTTGGACAGCATGTAGTTTCAATATGACGGCGCCACAAGTTACACAGCACACGTTACAATCAATTTATTGAAGAACAAGTTTGATGAGCGTGTTATCTCAAGAAATAGACCAGTCGATTGGCCGCCTCGTTCGTGCGATTTAACGCCTCTAGAGTTTTTTCTTTGGGGCTACGCCAAGTCAATGGTCTATGCTAATAAGCTGAGAACGTTGGAAGAGCTCAAAGTCAACATTGAACGGGAAATAGCAGCCGTTTCGGCTGAAATGTGTGGCCGAGTCATGGAAAATTGGGTTTAACGAATCGACCGCTGCAAACGTGGCCGCGGTGGCCATATGAACGAAGTCGAGTTCCATTCATAAATGTTTTGAATGTACTTCAATCCGATAATAAAGTTTTTGAAATATCTCAAATGGTTTTCATTTTATTTTGAAAGAAAGTTGTCAAGTCCTTATTGGAAAACCCTTTACGTTATTTATATTACGTTTCTTTATATAGTATAAAACAAAGTCACTTCCCGCTGTCTGTACACTTAGATCGTTTAAACTACGCAACGGATTTTGATGCGGGTTTCATCAAAATATACAACGATTCGAGTTACAACACTCGATTCGGAGTAAACTGGCAAATGGAAAACTTAATAATATTGCAACGCGTGGGATGTTTAATAAAAACCTATTGAAGTACGAACTTTACCAGCGTATTATGTATTGGCTGTTACTTTACCGTTATGAGTGCAGAGAAAAGGAGACTAGATTTTTGTACTATATGAGTGACAAACGTGCAAACAGTCCACAATAGTAACAAATAGATGCTGAAGTCCATAGATGCCGACATCTTTACTCGATCAACAATCAAAATCTAGACGTGATGATACCTTAGGTCTAAGAAGGAATGCCTCGTTACCAGTAACAAAAGTCTCCAGCTCGTGGTCGTCGATGCTATTTTGTGTTGTTATTCTCTGGGAACGTGGTCTTCCATATTCGAGCCGACCTCTTCGTTCTACAGTAATGATGTATCTGCAGAGGGGTTTTAACCGCAAAATACTCTCGACACGACCAAATATCAAGATTTTGCGGCGGTTGATAGCTAAATGTCTGGGTATTTGCTGCGACGCCGCGCCGCTCGCCGTGGATTCGATTCTTGCAAATAACGTACGAATATTAATTGTTCTTTTTTGGATTTCGTGAATTGTGAATGTTATGTATATGTAACTTCCATCATATATGATAAAATTCAAGAATCAGTTGTTTTTTTAAATAATACCTTTCCATATATATAATCATAACAGATTTAGTGGTTAATTTGAAACGCATCAATGGATGGTGGTATATATATGATAGAGACTTTCTACGCTGTATAAATAATATTTATACAAATTTAAATAATATTTAATTAAAAGAAGATAAAACCTTTGAAGTAATTAAAAAGTAAAATTAATTTATATATCGCCGGTATGCAATTTATTTAAATATTTACTCATTAGCACTAAACACTTTCTAAATATTTTGCTAGTATTTTTAAGATTTATTTAAAATATATCACGTATAAAGAATACATTTTCGCGAAGTATAAAATTGCTTCCGACTAAAAGAGTAATTTGGAAAGAAAATACTGTAATTAAATTTGTCGCTGGGTTAGAAAATGTGCACCGTTTATTGCTTCCTTGTTCATGCTGTTTCTTTTTGTAGAAGTGCCTAAGTGTTAATCATAATAAAATACTTCTAAACAATGATTCTTAATTTTTGCTGAGAGTATAAAACGAAAAAAATCATTTCGTAATCGTGAATACTTTGATTTAACGATGGCTCTCACAAAACTAAATAACTAAATTCAAATAATTTTTGTTTTGTAGAACTATGTCGGCTTCTTTGATAGTAAAATGCTTCACCTAATTAAACTACCAAACGGTTAATCTCTATAAGAGTTAATTAGAAAATCTAAAAGTAAGTTGAAAGGAGATGAAAGGGCTCTTTGAATTTAAATTTTGTTTGAAAAGTAAAACTTCAGTTTAACTTTTTAAATTTTGGAACGTAACTTTAAATTTTGGAACGATTGTGAAAGTAATAAAAGAGTACAATACGAGTATAATTCAGCTCAGTTTTTTTTTAATATCGGAAGTTATGGATTTCGAAAGAATGTGAAGTCTAAGGTAGGAGAAAAAATTATCTTATCAAAAATTCTAACTATATTGTTCTTCTATCTATAATTAGTTCTTCTGTCATGACTTTGGTAGACGGTGGAGGAATAAACCGAAGTTCATCCCCGCTACTTAAATCTATAAAGTTGCATGTCTTTCCATCGCGCGGCTTAGTTTATACGGTGTGGCCCAGAAAGCAGTAGCATCGACCACAACAGATGCAAGAGTTTTCGCGCGAATTTTGAATTTGGATTTTTTTGCGTATATTCGCTTCTTTGAAAGTGTTGGTGTAATTGAGTGATTACAGATCTAAATTTATAAACGAAAGTAAGTTTATTTTTTAAATTTTTAAGGATTGTTGTTTTACTAAATTTGTTTGTGATAATTACTTCTAAAACAACATCAACAAATATAATGTGTTAATTTATGTAATAATGCAGTAGTTGTGATGAGATTTGAATAAGTTATTTAAAATAATTTACACATGAATAACTACCATGTACACCGTTAATTTTGTAACATATTTTGTTTCAAGCTTCTTTAAAAAAATGTTAGTACTGTTTAAAAACCCTCTAAAAGTTGTGGTTTGAGATAATTATTTATAAATAAAAATACAGTGCATTCACTTAAATGAGAAAGCTTAACTTACATTTATATCGCATTAAATGAGAAGGTAACTACACATAAACTACATTACATATAACTACATTATAAACATTCATCATCACCATCATTATTACAGGCCTTCACAAGTCCACTGCTGAACATAGGCCTCCTCCAAGGAATGCTATAAAACACGGTCCTGAACCACCTGCATCCATTGACTTACTGCATGTCTTACCAGATCCTCACTCCATCCAGTGGGGGGTTGCGCTACACTTTGCCTACCGGTACGATGTTGCCACTCGAGAACCTTTTTTCCCCATCGCTTGTCGGTTATATGGCTGACCCATCGCCTCTTCAGCTTACTAATCCGTTGGACTATGTCGGTCACTTTAGTTCTACTACGTTTCATCATGTATTACATTACATTTATAACGCAGAGAAACCCCAAGCATACCCCTCTTCATAGCTTGCATATATACATTATATATAGTTTATAAGCATTAAAGTTAATAAAAGGGATTGAAGGTAGTTTATAATCATAGCCATTGTGTAGCCTAATGAATATTAAGATGTAGGATTATATCTTATATCATAATATACACGATTTTACTATAAGGAAGGTGTCCATAGTTATCCGTTAATACGGTTGTCCAGTTAATTTGGTCATTTTTTATGATTTAAAAACTACAGCCTTGTTTGCACGGATGGTTTTGTAATACGATAGCTCTTCTTCAGTCAATCAAATGAAAAAGTGTCAAAAGTTCGCAAAATATTTTAGTCGATTTTAGTCTTGTATAAGTGTAGTTAGATTTTTTAAGTTGATTTTTCGAAGTGTTCCTAAATATTCAAAAGCTTGTTTGCTATGTTTTTCTTAACATATTAGTTATAGTATAAGGCTTTTTGTTTTTGTCTCTATGGTCCTCCAATTTTTGGTTTAAGGTGACGATATGTATGTATATATATAAATATTTTTATTATTGTATTTTATAAGTAAGCCTTAGGTCGGGACGGGGGTATGAAATTCTATGGAGTTTTCGATAATTAACAAATAATTACTAAGTATATGCTTAAAGATTTGCTAGTTTTTTGCTTCCTTGACATTATTTGGAGTTTTTGTAGATTAAATAACAAAACTAGGAGATTCAACTTCGTTCAATTCATTCTTATTTCTATTTTAATGCAAATGTAATATGTATCTTTATGCAAAAATGTGTACCGGGTATAACATTACTGGGAACAAAGCGGGGTTATACCTTGTTTAATGAACCTTGAACATTTAACTGTAAAAGTTTCCGATCATTCCGTTTCCGATCCATTCACCATGACTGCTTATTTCCATTCACCATAGTGTTTATTCTGATAGAAGTTGGTATTTTTTTATAGCATTGGGTGATAAAAGAACACACAGGCCACCTGATGGTAGGTGGATGCTGTGGCCAATAGACATCCACCATTTATCCTCAGTTAAGGAGCAAAATGCAAATGCGTTGTCATGAATGCGTCCTTTGCAGTAAAAAGGGTCTCCAGTTCTCCACGCTTACCATATGAAACGCAGCAGCATTACGCTGCTACTTTACGTTGGTATTCTGTGAGAGCGTGGTCTTACCCCGGTCGAGCTGACCCATTCGTGCTTCAACTATAATATAGCTGCAGTGTGGCTTTCTTTTTATAGAAGAGGGGGCAAACGAGCATGCGGCTCACCTGATGTTAAGTGACTACCGCCGCCCATGATCAACCGCAACACCAGGGGAATTGCAGGTGCGTTGCCGGCCCTTTAGAGAGGAGTAAGCACTTTTCTTGAAGGTCCCTAGGTCGTATCGGTCCGGAAAAATCGCTGGTGGTAAACTATTCCACAGAGAGGTTGTACGCGGAAGAAAATTCCTTTTGAAACGTACAGGGTGGACCGCCAAGCATCCAGATGGTGTGGATGGCATCAGGACGTTTGCCGCGTAGTGCGTTCACGAACTTTGGCGGCTGGTATTAATCCGAACAATTCCTCAGAGCACTCTCCATGGTATATGCGAAAGAAAATGCAAACGTATAAAATATTACAGTATAATCTTAACTTCGAAAAAATAATGTTACTATTAGGAAACCAAAACCTGAAAGTAACTTAAATAACATAGTCTAAATCCAGTTTGGCAAGAGGTATCGCCGGTGGTAAACTATTCCACAGAGAGGTTGTACGTGGAAGAAAACTCCTTTTGAAACGTACAGGGTGGACCGCCAAGCATCCAGATGGTGTGGATGGCATCAGGACGTTTGCCGCGTAGTGCGTTCACGAACTTTGGCGGCTGGGATTAATCCGAACAATTCCTCAGAGCACTCTCCATGGTATATGCGAAAGAAAATGCAAACGTATAAAATATTACAGTATAAATCATAACTTCGAAAAAATAATGTTACTATTAGGAAACCAAAACCTGAAAGTAACTTAAATAATATAGTCTAAATCCAGTTTGGCAAGAGGTAAGTTGACAGAAAGTGTTACGCTAATTCCCTAGCTGTAGGTATTAAGCGCTGATATTTTGTACTGCAGGTCGTTGTTCTGCTTTTACAAATACTTCAGGATTGATAGGAGGATGATTATTAAAGTTGGAAGTATTTGACGATATAGTCGTTCCGTTAATTTTATATTTCAGTGGTGTCGTTTATGAAATTAGGTATGATAATTAAACAATACAGATTTTTACTTCCAAATAAAAAAACATGATGTCTCAAATTGAAATTCTATTTTTTATAAAATTTCATAAGATATCGTAAAAGTATATTACCCTCTCTACGCTAAAACTAATCGAAGAATATTTAAAATATCACAGTTTTCGTTAATATAATGATTCTTTAGTGATATAAAATAAGTATTAATTAATAAGACTAAAAACTACAACGACCCTGACCGGAAACAATACTTGTCTTAAGATAAGGTTAAGGACTTACAATTTTATATGACATTATCGCGCGACATATCATGACGTTTATGTTATGTCACCTCTTATACTGTACTGGTGCCTTGGTAATGGTGTATAATTTAAAATTGAGCCACAATAAACTTAATTTTAATTCGTCAAACTCCACAATGAATAAAATAATTTTTCTCCAAATGCCGAACCCCTCCAATTATCGGACAAGGGTCGAGCAACCAACTGCCGACAAAAACATTTAAAACGACTGAGTCTAAATTCAACAGACTTGTGGAGAACAACACAACCAGGTTAAGGTTCTATACTCCTCAAACCAGCTTGTTGACTGTGGTCAAATCTAGTAAGGAGTACATGGCACGCCTGCGTATTCTAGACACGTGGTTACTAATCCGGGTACAGTGTTGATAATTATTAATAAACTTATGTTTGTGTAATATAATAAAGCGACAGGATCTAATAGTAAATTAGCAATTGATAATTTTGCGGAAAAAAAATCGTGAGTTCGGATCTGCCACCACTGTCATGTTCTCATACTACTGTCAAAATTGGAATGGTTAACAGAAATACTAGTATTATTTTAATAGCGTTCTTAGGAGAGAAAAAGTCCTTAAGATAAAAGAGTCGGCTTTATACGTATGTGAAAGTAAGTATTTCATATAAGTATTGTATATTTGTGTTTTGGAGCTAATAAGTAATAACAATGCCGAAAATAGAAGTCACAATTTTGAATTTCAAAATAATATAAGCTGATTTAAGAATGTATGAATCGATTTAAATTAGCATTTGGTCTAATTTAAATTAATATGAATACAAAATTATGAAGTATATTTCTTCGAACGAAATTATGAATAAATAAATATCTTAGGTAATTTCTGAGATACTAATATTTAAGTAAACACAGTTGAAATGATAATTTTCCTTTCTTCTTTTCAAATTTGGACTCGAAAAATTAATTTAAATGTCACGGAAGGCACTCGCATAGTACAGTACATAAGTAGTTTAGTCGGTGTGGTAAAACCGCTAACCTATTAGCCCCCTAAATTATGCACAAGAATTAGTGAGTGTCCCCAACCCCAGTCGTATAAGGAATATATTTTTCCTTTGTGTTTATTTTCAGTAAATGTTGCGTATTGGCGCTGAATTTAATATGACTCAACATCGAAACTAAATTATGTTTATAGCCGTGACAATCACATAACATATTATTATGGATGTTTTTGCCTAGTCTAGACGTTAGCTGTTGATGGTGATGATCTCCTTTTTCTTCATCAGAGTGCTTTGAATTCAAGGTGCGATATCCGCCACTATTCACGGAGAGCACAAATATATACTTTTCCTTTTGCTTTTTAAGTCTACTAATACATCCTCCACCTTATGACGATGAATTATGTAATATTCAGAAAATTTTGAATTGGAAAATATCTGAATAATACATAATTCATCATCAATAAATAAAATTATTATCATATAGAAATGTGTAAATTGCTCATTCAAAAAGAAAGTCATAGCCTTTTTTATCACGTACAATTTGACGTAAATTTCAAGTCACGTAACACGACTTCCGATGTTAATGTACAGATCAGAACTGTCTCAAAGCAAGCCGCTTCCGTTGCTTCGCTCTCTTAACATGCTGTCCAAAGCTGGTTACTTTTATAATGATTTCTTATATTTACGCGAACACTACACATTGAAATAATAATACTAGATAATAATAGATTTTGTCTAAGAGTGTTTATTTCAATAACATTTTATCAAAAACATATTTTATCTTCTTAGGATTTTTAAAAAAATCTGCTGACTAAAATATCGGAATGATGTGAGAGGTAAACGTTTAAGGAAAATAATCTAACAATTTGTAAGTGGGAGAGAACTATACAATAATAATAATATAAAAGTATAGAATATACAAATTTTGTACATTTTATTAAGGATCACCCGAGATTTGGTTTGCTATATATATATTAACCTGTAAAATTAAACATTATTCTCAGTAAAAATTGTTAAAGACCTTTACAAGAAATCTATTATGTACGTATAGTACATGAATTGCGAACATAAAGTGTAAGTGAACTCCTAATTTGACTTTTGTAAATTATTCAAAATTCAATACAATTTCATTCACTAATAAGAAATAGATAGCAGATAAATTGTAACATTGCGATTATTTAATTACCTTTCGTGTGCAAGCTTCTTACGCAATATTATCGCGAAAACTGGGCGAGTCTATACAAATAGCCCAGTATCCGCTTTAGTTGGGGCGATTTCGTACTTTAATTGTTACTCACAATTGATTATAACACATATAGAGATATACTTGAATTCACAATCAATAATAAGTTTATTGCTCTATTTTTGGAAGAAGATATAAAGTGTAATTTTACAACTAAGAAGGCAGGTAACATGTGCATGTTTAAAGGTCAAGGAGAAACCTACAACAGAAATTAAAAAAAAACTTAACCTTAACAACTAAACACAACTAACCGTCTTATTATCTATAGTTGTATTACAAATTGGTTGAGCTAAGTTTGCACTTAGTGCGGATGATTTAACAAAATAATCCAAAAACTAAATAAATAAGAGACGAAAATTAAGACGTGCGTGTCGGTAAGGGTAAGATGCAGATCATATTAACTCGATAGTATAAAAGGGAAGTTGGGAGCGAGGAAGCGGAGGATTCTCGCATTTCAGTGATATTCAAACTTAGCTCAACTGAGTTTGTACTTTACTTTTTGATGTCTGCCTTTATACGTAGTATGCTGAATTCAGATTTAACTACAATTTACGATCGATAAAACTAGGTATTTGACATGGTTTTATTGCTACTAAACTAATCAATGCAATTATTTCCCTTAATAGGCCAGCTCTTTGTCTGAGACAATATCAATTGCCAATTCATTATAACGGGCCACAATGCCGTGTTATTTTTCTTTCTCGCACGTTTTTCCTCGACACGGTTACGGCTGGATAGGAAACAAGGTTTGATTGTTGTGAAAGAACTTGGGAGTGTACCGTGAATAAATAATAATAAATAGGATGTAATTTTTTTGGAATCGAGAACAATCGAAGGCTATATTTTTTACTTTTATATAAAAATTATTTTTTCCAATAATTCGAAATTTGTTGCAAATGTTTTTATGATATATATATCTACTTTAGTAATGACAGTATTTTCTGATTCTCTGTCGTCTAATGCAAAAAGTATATAATCACTACGTTTGATGACTTAACGTCTTATGTCTTACGTATACTATGTAAGAGCGACAAATATTAGCTTGCCATTTAAAATGTAAAACACAGTCTACAAACGGGTGGTAGGTATTGAAATAATATGTACTACGTAAGTACGTTATACCTCAATGGCGGTAGGACTCTTTTTTTCTAGCAGGCCTTCGGGGTAGGTACCACGTTTATCTATTTCTACTATGTCAAGCGGCAATAACTGTGATCTGATCTGAAAGTTATAAAGAGGTAGTAAAACTACATGCTATGAGGTATACCATCTTATTTCTTAGAGGTAACTACGCATTCGTAGCTTTCTTCTGTCTATAATTGTGTCTGTGGGCCTCAGTATCGATTTACCATCAGGTGGACTGTTAGTTTGCTTGTTACTAGGGTCGTTAATTTAACAGTTTTTTTATAGTGTAACAACATAACATTAACATAAACGCTCAGGTCTGTCACCCAGAGGGGAAGGCAATGACCGCGAACTTCCTATTCAGCGAAAGTCAACTTCCTGCTTACACATTGATTTTAGCCTCGTCCGGCTTTCGAACCAAGGACCACAAGATCAGCAGTCGCGCTTACGCCCACTAGACCAACGAGAAAGTAAAAAAAATGATTATTATTTTTGCCATCAGTCGATGGCCAGTAAATTTATTCATCGTTTTGTTACAAGCATAGGTGTACAAATGAGTTTGGCATTTGGTCTAAAATCTATTCCCTTTACACTCCAACTTTACATTTGATTACATTGTTAAAATGAAATAAAGAAAAGAAATCTTGATACTTAAGGGAATTGTAAAAATTACTTCCAAAAGCCTAAGAAAAATTTCCTCAAGCCTTGACACTGATTTCTTGTATTTTAGCAGCGACTATGAAGATTTTTCAAAAGAATTTCGTAATAAATAATTTATTTAAATTGCATTTTATTTTTATTTTTAATTAAATTTCGAAAGAATAGATATGATAAATTATAATAATAGTTACCGATTACGTCAATTGTTTTTAACAGAGATGTTTTTAAGCGTGAAGTAGATATAAATAATTTTCATTGTAAAGAAATGAAAAAAAAATATTATCGCGATTTAAGACGTAACATATAATAGCTATTTTTAGGAACTGGTACGATTTTTTACTTATTTTATCGGTTTATTTATCTGTAGTAAAATTCCTAAATTATGGAATCAACAGAGTAAGTTTATATTACTCTGTTGATTCCATATCATAAAGATTAATACACCAAAGTTTCAATGGAATAAAATTAATATTTCGTAAATGAGAGAGGGTTTTTATTTTATAGCACGCTTTTTATGACCTGCGTTTCGGTTTGATGTTCACTTATGTGTAATATCTTATGTGTCATAAATGTGTTGGTAACAACACTTTCTTTTAATTTACAGGTGAATATGCGAATGTAATGTGACCATAAATAATACGACAAAAAACAAGAAAGTTATCTTAAGTGTTCTATTTTGTTACCTCCGCCATATTACGTCAGATTGCATTACGAAACGCATTTATTAAAATGTATTTTGCTAACATAGACAATAAAGTGATATAAAAATAATTGTATGTATAAAAATTTAACAGCTAAAAATAATTAGGTAAATTAGAATATTCATGTACTCGTAATACCACTACCAACGTAATTAAAAAGGATAATATGCAAATAGCCCACTAACGGCAAACATCAGACACTTATATGATCTCAAAAATTCATTTTTAAGTTATTCATTGTAATTTTTTCGTAACTTCCAAATATCGTCTTAAGCATACTCTTCGCAGGAGACACTGTAGCACCTACTTATGCGCTAATACAAGGTTACTAAAATTCTCCGCTTGTGACCTATCCTATCCATCCATATATCCTCAAGAAGTATATGAACTGATGCTTTCTATAGTTACCACGCTTGCCAGGAATGTTAGCAACCGTAGTCTATTCCTGAACATAGGCCATGTTCAACAACTAATTTATAAAGTGATGTAATGAATGAAAGAGAAACGATCTCAATATAACTGAATCCCAAAACCAACATTATACTTAGGCCCGCCGCACACTACATATGGAATTCCGTTCCGGAACGTCGACACGGAACGAACTGGTCGGCCACACACATTCGGAATCGCGTTTTGCCCTCAAAATTCCGTGCGGAAAACTACCGTAGGCGTGTGACGGGTCATTGATTTTATATGGACTTGCTGCGTTCGGAATCCCGAAACGGAATTCAGTATGTATATGTGGCGGGCCTTATTCTTTACGTTGGATTCGATCCGAGAAGACAGTCAGGTGTCCTGATCACTAAATTATACGGTTTTCATTGCATTACGAATAGTACTAACTTGATTACAACTATGAACGCAATATTTTAATATACAAGTAACAATAAAGTCAATTTGCCCGTTCGACTGTAACGTTCATTGCAAATTAATATCTGTATGTAGTAAGTATTACAAAAAAGTTAACGCCTTTATGCCTTCTTATGCGAAATATAGTTTCATTTGATAGTGCTAGCGCAATATAATTTTAACATGTTCCGGCTATACGTAATGAGGATTCTGTATGCGGAACCGCGTACGGAAACGATGCGTCCACTATGATGAAATATGAACTTGTGCATCACGAGGATTTTCCTCGTGATGCACAAGTTCTTCGCATAGAATTAATTTTCCGGTTCTATTTAAGATTTTAAGTTTCAGTTAATTACATTTTTGCATATTTCCAGTCAAGTAGTAGTTGAGCTCGGGCTTAAAAATTATATTTTAATACTAAAAAGTAACATTGGAATTTAAATCGTAGTCGTTCATCGTCGCTTCATCATCATATTGGGACAAGTGTGTGCTCGTTTGCTAGCGTTTACATCCCTTAAGCAATTTGAAACTTCGTAAAGATTTTAAAAGTTATCGCTTCGGTCGAACAAACAGAGGTTCCTCTGTTATATAACAAAAGACAACGTTCTATCTTCATTGGCATTGAGGCGATATATTTCGATAGAAATATAGTTATGTAGAGAGTCTATAGTAATAGAAACCTATCGTTAGTAGAGAGATAATGCTTACTTCTGCTTTAGAGATCAAATTAATATTGTTCAACACAAGTTAAATATATTTTACCTATTGCAAAAAGATGTTCATAACACACTTTACTAAGAGAGAAATTTTTTAAATAAAGACTTAATTAATGTCTTTGTTTTCCTCGAATTCAATAAATATTAAGTAATTTAGAAATTGTGCTGTAATAGATTATATTTTAAAATCGTTGGAATAATCTGACTTTATAAAAATGAAAATGCAAGTTTTTGCTCCAAGTAAATAATCAATAAATAATAATTGGGTCGTTATATAAAGAACAAGTTAAAAAATTGATAATAAAAGGCTCAGAAACATCACTGTTAATAGCTTGGGGGGAAATTAAGCAGTAATTACATTGAGACCAAGGCTGCATGTCGCGTTCTCGTTATCTTGGTGATTAGTTCAATTGTTTAGATATTTTGAAATATTAGACAGCTGTGTGGCCTAGAGGTTCTTAGCCTGCAAAGAATCCGGCTGTTTCACTGTAGGCAAATGCTTAGAATTCCAGCAGGAGTTAACAATTGTTACAAAACATTATCGGTCTTATTACAGAATGTGGTTTATTGATCCAGTCCCGGTTTAAAAAAAATATTTGTCTTGAGAGAAGCCGCGGCACGACAGTCATGGCAAAATTTTACATTTCTTATCAAATTTCATATCGCTTGTTTTTCACGGGACTTCTTCATTGACAGAGATTCTAGTTTGAACCTGAGAATAATCAATTATAAACAATTGTTTGTAATAAGACGCAAACTCTGTATTCGGGTCTAGTTGTGTGTGTGCCTAGTTATGGACCTTTTATATGAGAATACGAGATACATAGACCGACATCGTATCCCTATCACATTACTATATTAAATATGCTAAAGTAAACGTAAAGTGATGCTAAAGCCTATATAAGTGCGTTCCTCTGAGAAGGTTTTACAACGGGAGAGGTCTATGTCCAGCAATGGACTTTATGGACTGATTGAAAAACAGTTGTTTAAACTTTAAACATTATGAAATTACGATACAGGAACGATCTTTGCTAATTTATTTATATAATCAATTATCGCTGCACTGTTCAGCTTACTTATGCTTTTAGCGGTGATTTCAATCATTACATTGATGCATTGAACGCGCTCATGTACATGTTTTGTTTAATAACTAGCGACTTGCCCCGGCTTAGGTTTTATTATTGTTGCGTTACTGAGATTGAAGTTAATAAAAGTCTATTTTTTGATCATTTTTTATATTGACAATAAAATTTTCAAGTTCTTCATATAAAATAGAATAGATGCATCCTAACATTACTCTGTGTTTGCTCGTTTCTTTAATAACTAGCGAACTGCTCCGGCTTAGGTTATATTAATGTGGTGTTACTGAGATTTAAATCAATAAAAGTCTACTTATTTGATCTTTTTTTGTTTTGAAAGTAAAATCTTCAAGTTTCTTCATATAAAATAGTATAGTTGCCTCCTGACATTACTCTGTGTTTGCTCGTAAAGTTTTATTTCATTTGGTTTAGTCATTTCGAAGATAAGGTTAATGTCTTAATAGCATGCAAATAACCTTCTGAGCTTTATAGAAGTCAGTTACAGACAGACACATCAATTTTATTTGTATGAGTGTCGGAAATTTTATAATCTATTTACATAATTAACTATTATTTCATTTTATCTTTATCATAGCTCTTCGTAAGTCCACTGCTTAACACATACCTCCCGCAACAAATGCCACAAAATACGGTCCCGAGCTACCTGCATCCATCAACCTTCTGCATGTTTTACCAGGTCGTCACTCCACGCCCTACTCTTTATGATGGTACGAGGATCTTTATTATGGTACGAGGCTGACACTCTATTTATCTTCTCTCTACTTACTCTCTCAAACTTACGGCTGAGTTAATTGTGGCGGACATTAATAAATAATCAGTAAATAAATATTCATATGGTCAGTTCAACTGATCATTCCAACTGATCAGTTCAAACTAGGACTGTTGATATTTTTTAAAATATCGGATTTTCTATATATCTATAATTATAAATATATCAATATCGGAGTTTTATATATAAGTTTATTTATCGATATATCGAAAATCCGATAATTTAAAAAAATATCAACATTCCTAGTTCAAACTGATCAGTTGGAATGATCAGTTGAATTGACATTGTGTGTCGTCCAATACACTGTCTCAGTCTTATCTTTTTGGATGAAGAGTATGTTTTAAAATATACAAACAATATCGTTAGTTAAAAGTGTTTTAGTACTAAATATCCAAAATCTCGCTGGATTAGTTATACATATAAAAAGAAAAAAGAAAATCTTAACTCTTTCTTATATATTTTATTCAATAAAGAAAACATGTAATTTTTATTGAAAACTATTTTTTTTTACTTTGACAATTGGTGTCATTATTACTTAAATAAATGCTAGAAAGACCTCATGGCTTCTGTTAGATGGCGGTATAATATTTAGTGTATTTAAATAATTATGTAAAATACTCAAACCGGCGAATGTCGTGAAGCACTTCTAACACAGTATACTAATATTGCTATTAAAAGTTATATTAATAACGTTATTAGTACTATTTAAAAAATATTACACAATATAATGATTTCTTATATTTACGCGAACACTACACATGATTAAAACTACTTTTACGGATTTTATCGCGTTTATTTTTTTACTTTTTATTTTTAATTCCCGACGTTTCGGGCGCTTTCCAGCACCCATGGTCACGGGGGACTGAGATGACTGACGTCCCGATGTCATTGTTAAACCCGGAGTACCTTCAGCTTTTTTAATTATTGTTTATGGTCCGATCTATGCAAAATGAACTAACTCTGTCTTGAGGTCTTGCAGTGGTATGCTTGGGTTTAGTTTTAATTTTATTGATTATAGGATCCCAAGCAGGTGGTGGTACCCAGCCTCCTTCTCTATTGAAATTAGGATGTTTTTTAATTTCAATAGCCTCACGTATCATCCTTGGTAGGAATCGGTGTTCTTTCACGAGGATTTGTGGTCTATCAAATCTGATGTAATGGTTGGGGCCGTCTAGGATATGATCACAAACTGCAGACTTCCCGGAACGTTGATGCTTCACATCAGCTATATGTTCTTTTACGCGGGTCCTAATTGATCTTTTGGTTTGTCCTATATAAGAGAGACCACATTCACAATCAAGCTTGTACACTCCTGCATCTTGTAGAGGAATATGACACTTGACGGATGGTAGGAACTGACTAATCTTCTTCGGCGGCTTGTAGAATGTTCTAATAGAAGCTCGCTTCAAGATATAGCCAATCTTGTCTGTGACACCTCTGACATATGGTAGTACAGCAGGCACACGCCTGCCTGTGGTTGGCTTCACTCGGTCACTGTGACGTAGGCGCGGGACCCGAAGCTTGTTGTCGTGCAGAACTTGCTTGACGTGCTGAAGCTCGGCGGCCAGGTGTTTGCTGTCACAGATCCCTCGTGCTCTCCGTGCTCCGTGCTATTGTGGAAGGAAGAGTTTTACAAGCAAGTAGATGGTGTGGCGATGGGCTCACCTGTATCTCCCATTGTCGCCGATATATTCATGGAAGACTTTGAGGAGAAAGCCCTCCTTACTGCACCTGTTACACCAAGGATCTACAAGCGGTACGTAGACGATACTTTCACAATTTTACCATCAGACAAAGTAACTGCATTTTTAGAACATCTTAATTCCATAAACTCTAAAATTCAATTTACTATGGAGTTAGAGGCAAATAATTCCTTACCTTTCCTAGATGTGTTAGTCATCAGAAATCCTAATAACACCATTGGTCACACTGTGTATAGGAAAAAGACCCATACAAACCGATATTTAAACGGTGAATCTCACCACCATCCTTCACAGTTAGCTACCGTGGGCAAATCTTTGTTACGGAGAGCACGAGGGATCTGTGACAGCAAACACCTGGCCGCCGAGCTTCAGCACGTCAAGCAAGTTCTGCACGACAACAAGCTTCGGGTCCCGCGCCTACGTCACAGTGACCGAGTGAAGCCAACCACAGTCGAGCGTGTGCCTGCTGTACTACCATATGTCAGAGGTGTCACAGACAAGATTGGCTATATCTTGAAGCGAGCTTCTATTAGAACATTCTACAAGCCGCCGAAGAAGATTAGTCAGTTCCTACCATCCGTCAAGTGTCATATTCCTCTACAAGATGCAGGAGTGTACAAGCTTGATTGTGAATGTGGTCTCTCTTATATAGGACAAACCAAAAGATCAATTAGGACCCGCGTAAAAGAACATATAGCTGATGTGAAGCATCAACGTTCCGGGAAGTCTGCAGTTTGTGATCATATCCTAGACGGCCCCAACCATTACATCAGATTTGATAGACCACAAATCCTCGCGAAAGAACACCGATTCCTACCAAGGATGATACGTGAGGCTATTGAAATTAAAAAACATCCTAATTTCAATAGAGAAGGAGGCTGGGTACTACCACCTGCTTGGGATCCTATAATCAATAAAATTAAAACTAAACCCAAGCATACCACTGCAAGACCTCAAGACAGAGTTAGTTCATTTTGCATAGATCGGACCATAAACAATAATTAAAAAAGCTGAAGGTACTCCGGGTTTAACAATGACATCGGGACGTCAGTCATCTCAGTCCCCCGTGACCATGGGTGCTGGAAAGCGCCGGAAACGTCGGGAATTAAAAATAAAAAGTAAAAATAAACGCGATAAAATCCGTAAAAGTAGTTTTAATCAAATATTACACAATATTTTAGCGTAAAATTAAATAGATGATTACGCTAAGTTCTTAAAATAAGGAGGCTTGAAATATCTAATAATTATTCAAAGGAAATTCTCATGCCTCTTTATAATGAACACCTACTTATTAAAATGCAGAGGGCAGATCTGAGTTTGTTTGTTAGCTGATAAAGGATAATTATGTAGTACTTGATTTAATACAAAGTTATGAATGAATTATTAGGAAGTCAGCTGTAAGATCTATTATTAAACAAGTGAGACCTTATTACAGATATTTTACGATGTACTCAAACGATAGCGATTTCCATTGTCTGAATTATTCTCATTCATATTGCCGTATGTCATCGCCTAATCACAACGGGGTATTACACCCATTTTCAAATAGAGTTTTAAATGAATTCTGGAGTGATAATGAACTACTGTAATTTTTATACAATTTTTATAATACTGAACAGTGCCATAAAATTACTTTCAATTCATCGTTTTAAATTTTTTGCGCGAAAACGCTAGCCGCCATTCTGTTAAGCTCGTGACGTCATTGTCCTAGGATTTTGCCGATTTTGCAAAGGAAAAAGATATTTTTGGATGTTTAATCAAGAGTTATCATCTTTCTCATTGGTGGGTTGTACCTGAATGCAAAAATACGAGTATAATAACGCCGGGGAAGTTATGGATTCAACTGTCAACTGATTTAATTATGAGCAGTATTTGGTTAAAACTCGCAAGAAAAGACATTGTTTACAAAAACTAGACTATATTTCGGTGAAGATCATTTTGATATAGGTATGACTTACATTTTAAACGATAGTTAAATGTTTGAGCCATGAACCATTACAATCATGTTTTATTTTATAATATCAAGTTGCACTCTCTGCTGTTATTGAAGGTACCACGTAATACATTAGATGTATGAACTCTCTGTGTTATTCCCCGGGCGAGGATGAAATTACAGCGGAGCTTCTGAAAGCGCGTTGAACACCGGTACTTAAAGTCCTTCAGAAGCTCTTTAATTCCGTCCTCCATGGTGGCACTACTCCCGAGGCGTGGAGCGGAAGTGCGGTGATCTTGTTCTTCCAGAAAGGTGACAATGCTCTCTTTAAGAACTACAGACCGATATCCCTTCTGAGCCGCGTCTACGTGTTGTTTTCGAGAGTCATACGAATCGTCTCGCACGCAGACTGGACGACTTCCAGCCGCCCGAACAAGCCGGTTTCCGCAAAGGCTTTTGCAACATAGACCACATACATACCCTTCGACAAATTGTGCAGAAGTCCGAAGATTGTACTGCCACTTTGCCTGGCGTATATGGACTATGAGAAAGCCTTTGATTCCGTCGAAATTTGGGCGGTGCTACAGTCTCTTCAGCGGTGCCAAGTTGACTATCGGTATATCGAAGTGCTGAAGTATTTGTACGGTAGGGCTACGATGGCTATCCGAGTACAGAACCAGAGTACGAAACCTATCCAACTGCAGAGAGGTGTAAGACAGGGTGACGTTATATCCCCGAAACTCTTCACCGCTGCATTGGAAGACGTTTTCAAACTACTGGACTGGAAAGGATACGGTATTAACATCAATGGCGAGTACATCACTCACCTTCAATTTGCCGAGGATATAGTCCTTATGGCAGAATCGCTGGAGGACTTAAGCACTATGTTCAATGACCTCAATAGTGCCTCCCAACGGATAGGTCTTAAGATAAACGTGGACAAAACAAAGATCATGTTTAATGTCCATGTCACACCTATGCCGGTAGTTGTTGGGAGCACTAAGCTCGAAGTTGTTGACGAGTACGTTTACTTGGGACAAATAGTCCGACTAGGTAAGTCCAACTTCGACCGAGAGGTCAATCGACGGATTCAACTCGGCTGGGCAGCGTTCGGGAAATTATTCTCGGTCTTCACACTCAATCTTCTCGTCAGGTATACCTCAAAACCTGAAAACGAAATTGTACAATCAGTCCGTGTTGCCAGTGATGACATATGGAACTGAGACGTGGTCCTTCACTGCTGGCCGTATGAGGACACTCAAAGTCGCTCAGCGAGCTATGGAGAGGTCTATGCTCGGGGTTTCTCTGCGTGATAAACTTAGAAATGAGGATATAATTTCTATATTACTGGATAAGTATTTTGGTATTTGCCTGTCTTTCTCTATTTATGAGTCTACTTCTCTATTTTTAATGTCTTATTCAATATTATATCCTTACATTTTACCCCCGTATTGCTCATAAAAATGCTACCAAGCCCAAAGTTGGCCTAAATAACGCAGGTCTACTATGTACACGAGTGACACATAATAGCACAGCGTTGGAAGAGTTAGACCGACTGAGAAGGATGTTGCGCGGGTCATAAATCAAGGGAGCCAAAGTAAGGCCACAAAGTTGTATTTGATCTTAATCAGGTATTATGGCATTAACATAGTGATTAGATACTCTACAAATCTAAACACGCTATGTGACATCGATAACCCTATTGAAAAAAGCCTAAACATAGTTTGCTAACTTAGTGCATCCCCATAGTGTCTGATAAAGTTTATTTGGACTATTATCATACCCTCAGCAGTTCATATGTATATACCAAACAATATTAAATGAGCCCAAACTAGGTCTATTAGATATGTGTCTTCGTAGAGTTCCCTACGAATTTGTTCTACTCCATCATCAGACCATTAACAGTTCATGTATAGATGCCTCTCACGTAACCTTGTCAAAAGGGCACAAAATCTCAAGCACTCGACAAGGAAGCTAGAACTTAAACTAAGAAAAACCTTTTGGCTTTTCACATTAATCATTCCGTAATAACTTAATTTTATTAAAAATCCCAATAATTATTAAGTATTATGTATGTCATTACAACTCATAATTCATGAAACATTCAAAACAACTAAAATATTTAAAAATAAACCGCAGTTGTTTCAACGATATATAGCTATGTACTTTACCATAGTGTATTGATGATTAAAATTCATTGTTATGCGAATAATCGTCAAAATATTCAAATAATCGGTAAAATATTTGAATAACCGAATCTTAAAATTTTTAATTTATTATTTCATTATTAAAATTTTTATTTTTAAAATTGCTTAAGTTATAATATAACTTAAGCAATTTTAAAAATAAAGTTAATATAAGTTATATTATAACTTAAGCAATTTTAAAAATAAAATAAATGAAGTAAGTTTAATTTCTTTTTTGTCTTCTTATTTTGTGACTCAGACTATAACTTTTTGGACTGATTCTTTTATACTAGTTGACCTTGGTGAGTTATATACTAGACTCCGACTAAGCAAATGATCATAATATCGAAAAAAGGACGTATTTAGTTGTGGTAGTCGCACTTTTAATAGTCAGGCTCGTGCATTGGTGGTGAAATTACACGAATATTTTGAACGTGAGTCAAAAACCGGTGGGCCATTTTACACAGTGACACAAGTGAGGAATCGTGTTGGTAAAAAACTCGAAATTGGAAAACGCACCGTTGCTAAGATCGTCACTAAAAACTACGATCTTTCAGGCAGTGAAAATTATTTACTTCACACGCAAAAAAAAAAACGAATAAAGAATAAACCAGTAACGAGTATAGATGAATTCGACGCAGATGCTATTAGAAACAATGTCTATGGCTATTTCACAAGGAGCGAATACCCTACTGCGACGAAGTTGCAAGAAAGTTTAGTAGATACCGGCTTGTACAATGGTAGTATAGAGATATTGAGAACCATTTTTAACCACATGGGCTTCCCATAAAAAACACTGATAAACGCAAAATAATTATAAAGAGGCATGACAAAAAATATTTTTAAAAGAAATATAACCAACTGAAACAACGTCATGAAGATATGGACAGACGACACTGCAGCATCTTGCCCGAAGGTGCCTTTATGAAAAGGTAGGCGCCTCTTAATTTTCCATGACCATGTGGAATCTGCCGGAGGAGGAATTGTAGAGAATTGTTTATTAGCCTTCCAATCAAAGAGTACAAGAGAATACCATTAGGAAATAGATGCAGAAAACTTCAAAGAGTGGTTTATAACCCTTTTACAAAATATTCCTCCGATTAGTACTATAATAATGGACAACGCCCCGTACCACTCTGTTCAAATTGACTAAGCGTCAACCCAAGTGAATAAAAAAGCAGGAGTAGTATCATGGCTGCAACACAAAGGAGAAAGAAAGAAGCGGACATGAAATAATTTAAAACAGAGCTAATATAATTAGTAAGGTGAAATAAACCACGTACATCTTTGTACGATTGACAAACTAGCAAAACATAACGGGCATAAGTTGTAAGACAACCGCCATACCACTACCAATACAATGGTATTGAATTGATGTAGGCTCAAATCATAGGCTAGTTCTTAAATTAAATGTTCTGAATGCAAACATATTAACTCTACCTAAACACACACGAGATGAAAATATCTTATGCTTTTACAGGCTACGTAACACGACACAACAGCAAGCCATCTTTCACGGTGAAGAAAATGGAAGGTTTGCTGAAGGAAGCCCATGTCACAAAGGATGATTGGGCAAATATTTGGAATAAAATTTTATTTATTTCATTTATTTTATTTCAAAAGTGCTGGAGAAAACAAAGAAAATTATTATGAATGATGTTTATATTATTAGGAATCATATAATAATTAATCTAAACAATGACAACTCAAGTAGTTGTAGTGATAGTGATTGAATAAATTTATTTTTTATATAGTTTCAATCTTAATTTTTTATATCTTTGCCTTAAGAAATAAGCAGTGACAATAAATAAGAACAAACTCATAAATTTTGTGTTTTAAATTATCCGTTTCTAATTTATTCTGGTACAAATCGAAACAAAACTGTAAATAATTATCGACTCTAAAGAATTGGTATCGTTTTTTCTTAAGAATCGAACATTTTCTTTGCCGATTTTTTGGTTGGCATGCCTAGTCTAATAAGTCTGTGTGTCAAAATGTATTTCTTAGATTTGGTTAAGCAAATAAATTGCACACACTTCACAAAATACCGCATTTAAATAGGTCAAGTCGTCTTGGAAAAAATGGAAATAAAACTCATTTCAATGGACGAAAAATATTTATTACAACGGGTTAACACCAGTAAATTACGTATATCTTGACAGAAAACCGTATCTAAATCGGTCTAACCGTTTTGGAGTTAAATGGGAACATTCGTTTGCACACACAAATAACCTGTCACCTCAAACGGTCAATTAAAGCAAATCATTATAACTGAATAAACAAACTTTAAACGTTACAAGATCTCAAAAGTAAATCCAAATTGTTTTAAAAATTCTAAGTCTTTTAATTACTATGTGTTTAAATACTGATGGTTAAACCGCAATTAAAGAGTGCGTAAGCGATCCCACCGCCGCCGGGTGGATTCGCTTACGCACTCCACCAAGGAAATTGTTAATTGCGATTTTAAGTCTCAATTTACTACGTGCTCGGCGGTGAAGAAAAACCTGGTGAGGGCCTGCATATCTGAGAAATAAAGTATTTTGAAATAGTCTACAAAAGCCCACCAATACGCACTAGAGCAGTGACAGCCTAATTGCCTTCAACTGTCTCAATGCTAGGCCAAGGCCTTCTCTTCTATGAAAACGTTATGGAAGGATGATATTATACATAAATGCTAAATTTTTATCTTCAAATATTTTTTTACGAAATTTATCACCAAAATAAAACGTTTCTAAAGGGAGGAATGCGTCAATCATAATTCGTTTTGCGGTATATTTTCTACAGTACTCTACTACTCGTATGTGGTATTCGATGACGACGACGTGACGATGCGAAAAATTTGTAACTTAATTTCTTGAGAATACTACTACTTCTTATCTTATTTTATGTAAGAGAATGTAACGCAATTTTCCCTTTTGCACCCGTTGATTTTGAAAGTGTATCATATTATGCTTTCGTAACGTGTACATATTATTATACGATTACGAAAAGTGCGTCTTGATTCAGTTTAGATACTCAATAGTCGTTAAATATATCGGTCGGAAAATTAAATTATATTTTTATCTTTGAAAAAATTTTCGCCCTCTGTGTGTTTTGTTCTTTTTAGCAAGGAAGAGAGAAGGAGCAAAACAATGCCCAGGATTTTTAAAATGACGTATTCAGTAACAAACTTATTATTTCCATTTCAGGTTAATTCTTTTGGCAAATCCTTAAATTCATTTAATAAATCAAAGCATATTAAACATAGAAATGAATGATAAACAATGGTGTCAGGCGTCTCGGTAGAAACGAAAAGATGGCATTGACGCGTGGTTAATAGGTGAAACTGGACGTTTGATCACTTCAACAACTTGAACTGAGTTTGGTCACTCGGATATTTGCCTCTATGCCAATCGATTTACCATTTGCAGACAGCTCTATTAGAAACGCTTAAATCTTTCCTAAACTTTTTGTTGTTACAACTTGAAACTCAAAGTGATTGGAAAGACATAGTGTGTAAAATTACGAAAGAAGGTGATTTGGCCCGCCTTAATGCAGTAGCAAAGCTTAGGGACAGTACTTCAATGCGAAATCATCTAGCAACGGTACAATATGAATAGGAATTGCGCTATGATTGGGTTGTGATGTGTGCATTCTCTTGCGTTGCACGTTTGCGAGTGATTGCTGAGTCTAACGGTACGTATACACCAAAACCGATTTTGTCGGCCGATGGCGGACCGAACTACTCGGACGAGTTACTCGGACGTGTGTGTGCTACAGTGCCGACATCGGACGTTGCCAGTATTCTGTTGACTCTTTTGCATAACAGACGCGTTTTTAAAATGAAGGAATTTGAAGAAATGTATCTCTTTGAAAATTTATACGCAATTTAATTCGTCGACGTCATCGTCGGCGACATCGGCGTGTGTGGGTTAATGAAATATTTATGTACAGAAAACAACTAGGTGAATACCACCACCTTTTTGAAGAATTAAAATTACAACCCATGAAGTTCTTCGAATATATTAGAATGTGTTTTAGCACATTTCAATATATTCTAAATGCAGTCGAACCACTAATAACAAAGCAGAATACAAACTATAGGGAATGTATATCACCGACGGAAAGACTCGCTATAACATTGCGGTAAGTATATGTAGATGGATGTAATTTTATAGATTTGTTGTAGGGTAGGTTAGGCACTTAATTCTTGTGACATAATTATTAACACGTTACCTTTCATTTCAGGTACCTTGCAACTGGACATTCTTTTCGATCTTTAGCATTTTCGTTTAGAGTGTCAAATAGTGCCGTTGGAATAATTCAGAGAGACTTGCAAGGCTATATTTGATAGTCTAGTATCACATCATATGCCTATGCGTACCGACGAAATGATCCACCAAAATGTTGAATTATATTGGTCGAAGTGGGGATTTCCTAATTGTATTGGTTCGTTGGACGGTAAACATATTCGAATGAAATGCCCTTCTAATTCTGGTAGTATGTAGTAATTATAGTATTACAAGAAGTTTTTTTCCATTGTTTTACAAGCGGTTGCAAGCTCAGATTACAAATTTTTATTTATTGAAGTAGGAGCTTATGGACAACAAAGCGATGGTGGTACGTTTGCCTCTTCGGCGTTGTATCGTCAGTTTGAAAATGGGTATTTAAATATTTCTAAATGTTTACCAAATACAAATACCTTGTTGCCCTTGGTATTACTAGCAGATGAAGCCTATCCTCTAAAAAGGTATATTATGAGACCATATTCAAGACGTAACCTGGGAGAGCAGGAAACAATTTATAACGAACGTTTATCAAATGCCCGAGTAGTAATTGAATGTGCTTTTGGTATAATAACACAAAAATTGAGAATATTGACCAAATACAAACAACTACAGAAAATGCTGTGACTATTGTAAAGTGTATTTGTTTATTACACAACATTGTTATAGCCAAAGAAGGACAACCAAGGCACAATCATTCCACAGATCAAAGGAGAAATTTAGGTCAAAGAAGTAACTATGCTTCTAGAGAGCAAAACAGAAGTACGACTGTAGCTTATAATATTCGTGAAGCTTTCAAACACTTCTTTAGTAATGAAAATATGGTTCAATAAATTATAATTTTTCAATTAATTTTATTTTAAACCCTACTGTAATAAAAAAACGTGTGAAATTGAAATAAAAATCCATAGTTTAGTGACCTATTGGTTTTATTTTAGTTAATAAGTATTATTTAGATGTACTCGTAATAATAAATGGAAAAATTATCGTAAATTCGAGTCCAAATCTGCATTAGTGATCGTGTACAAATGTTGAACGCTTGAACTAGGTATTTAAATACCTAAACACTGCCAAGTTTTAACAGTCCGACAATTATTCATTTATCTTACTATTTTAAAACAACACGTGTCACTAAATTTTAGTGAGACAAAGTGTGCCATACTGTTTACCATTGAATATTCCTACGCACTAACTAACTAACTAACTTCGGCCGATAATGGATTAGGTGTACGCGAACCGTAAGCCTCGACACATTACACGATGTAACACCACTATTTAAAAGATCTAGTGCACTGCGCCCTCGTTACGAAAAACATATTAGTGTCGCCTAGTTTATGCATCAGTTTCTCACATTACTTTGAGCTCGAAAAATCGAGATTGTCAATTTTATGTGTTGAGAAAATAAATGATTAGATGGGGTCTTCACGTAGTTTTATCTGTCTGAGCTGCATAAATAAAAAAATGACAAATATACATTAAATATAGTAAAATAAAAACAAAAAAATAAAGGGCAGTTTCGAAGAGTACGAGGAGTACGAGGAAGCAGAAATGCAGTCATTTGACTCCGGAGCGGTCCGTCTCGGAGTCCCAGACGCCTCAAATGATCCGAGAGACTGAGATTAGCCCATTCGCAGAAACTGGAAATAGCCAGATGAGATTTGGTAACGTGGGCCTGTTTACCTTGTTGGTCTAGTGGTCGTGAGCATGATCATGTAGTCCCGGCTTCGAATCTCGGGTCGGGCCCTAATCAGTTATTGAGTTTTTTTGTCAAGAAATTCTCAGTAGGAGTCTGGAGTCAGAAAGTTGGTAGTTTTTCACTCGGAAAGAACGTAAAACCGTTGATCGTTTCCGTTTCCTGTCAGTATATTATTGTAAGAAATATCCATTATGGTATCTAACTATTACGTAAAATTTAATTAATAAATTTGATTTTCTACAGCGTATATAACATTTAATGCATTTTAACACCTATAACAATATTTAAAGCGTTGATGAATTTAGCTATGTTGATGAATAGAACATGTTTACAATACACTACAATTTCACTTTTTAATTAGTACCTTTAACTTAATGTATTCCACAATAATGGGTGCAGTTAAACTGTTGTAACGGTTGAATTATTTTTTCTCGGTTCCATTTTAAAGAAATTTATTTCTCACCAGAACATACAATGGGGCCCTTATAATGAGATACAAAGTAATTATTATACTAAAGTAAAACTATCACATCTACCTCTAGTGCTGGATTTCGTCAGCAGCTTTTTGGGTGTATTGTTACTGAATAGTCAGAGTAATTTTTTCTTGAAAGAGTAGATTTTACACACCTTGGTGTAATAATACTGAGTAAATACTTTTTTGTACCTTCGATGTTTTTAAATGATATTAAAATATCAGCATTATTAAAGACTATTACAAGTCCACAGCTGAACATATGAAACTGAACAAAGGCTGCTATAAAAACAGTCTGAGTCACCAGCATAGAGTTCATGACTGTCATACCTGCAGAGGGATTGTGTAAAAACAATTATTTGTCTCATAGTAGTTCTATTTACAACAACGTAATATATTACAACGAAATAAAATGTCAAAACGAATCCAGTGGCGATTTCTGTTACATTTACACATATCGCAACACGGGAGTAACCATAGCGTTTCTCCCTGATACAGAACTGTCTGTCATTTTTTGCGGAGGGACACAAAAACAATCGTCTGTTACTACGAAACTCACACATGACAATTAAAAATATAAATAAACTAAAAATTTCACACACACATAGATTTGCTGTGTGGCAGTGGCCCAGAATACTGTCACACCCTTTGACAGAGAGAAATGCCTTATAAAAAAGGAGACCTTTAGGCTTCCGATAACATAACCATCCTAGTCTTCGTCAGACCAAAAATGCCCAGGCCTGTGATGGGCAGCAGCGTAACAGTTGCGATGTCTGGTACTGCGATCGCCAACCCTGGCCAGAGCATGGCTATTTAGGGCAAATCCTCCCATGTATAGCACCACAAAAATTTCATTATTCCTGGCCGTGGTGGCGGTCACGGCAACGGTGAGGCAGGGGGTGCGAAGAATCCCCGGGACAGGACGGATTACCACCAAAAACTGGACTTGGCGACGTACAAAAGTCTTCAACCATTGCGTTCTGCTCTTGCACACTTATGGTGCCGAAACGTGGACACCGGCGATACGGCTGTTCCAAAAGCTCAAAGTCGTTCAGCGTGCATTGAAAAGAGCTATGCTCAGAGTTTCTCTGGTAGATAAAATTCGAAATGAAGAAATCCGCTGGAGAGCCAAGATTGCTGACATAGCCTTCCGTGTTTGTAAGCTGAAGTGGCAATGGGCTAGTCATGTCTGTCGGAGAAGTGACAACCGGTGAAGTAGACGTGTTATGGAGTGGAGACCACGTCTAAGCAAATGTAGTGTGGGACGCCCCCTGATCAGATAGGGCGATGATCTGCGCAAGGTTGTGGTAGAAACTGGATGCGTGTAGTCGAAAATCGGGTTAAGTGACGCGCCTTGGAAGATTATGTTCAGCAGTGGACTGCCGCAAGCTGATGATGATGATAGACACACAGAACATTCTACGGATCAGTCGCTCGACCGATCTGCATATTGTATGAGCTCAAGCGGCCGGTGTTGATAAGCTAATCCGAAACAACATGACCGATATTATTGTAATTTTTAAGTTTAAAAAGAAGTAAATAAGAATAATGTGATTAAAAATTATTTATATATGAAAGTGAAAGGTAACTGTTTAGGCCAAATCGTAACAACTTAAAATACAATACAACGAAATTTTATACATACTGATGCGCTATAAGTGTTTCTCAAAATTTTTAGTGTAACATATTCTGTTTATTTTAGAAATTAATATTAAATATAAATATAATAAAAGTAATATTAAATATTAAAATGTTTAGAAATAAAAATGTGGTACGAAAATGAAAATAATATTTAACGACTTGGTTGACAAAATACATTGCACGGTTTACGTAAGATTTAGTGTCAACTCTTTGCCAAGAAATATATAATAATTGATTCTCTCCTGCAGCAGTCAACTGAACACGGTATAACCAGTACTATCGTTGTGATGAAATGTTGATATTATCAACGATGTGGAGCTCGTTACAGGTTACGTCATGTTAATATTATGGCATCGTGTCATTGCAAACAGTTTTCAACATCTCTTCGTCTTTGTATACTTCTTCTCTGAGAAGATCTTGTTTTCCGAACTGATGTAGATTTTGACGTTGATAATCCGGCTTGGTTAAAGTTCTGAATTTGTTATTTTATTTATAAAGTTACAGTATTAATTAATCTGTGCATTACTTAATACTGCATTACCTTTCTATTAGGAACAACAAGGCGCAATGCGTTCATCCTTTTGATAAAGATTCACGAAGCTTTTTGTTTCACATGTTATTGGGATAATTTTCCAACAACAGTCTTCCTGTTCGAATAAAATGTCTTCAAAATAAGAGTAAGACATTTGCTAATGTGGTTTACCACCGAATACTGTATTACCATTTATAAGCAGATAAATAGCCAAGCATGAGATTATTTATAAAAATGGGCGTTTGATATTATAAAGTTAGCGTTGGAAACTAATCTTTATTTTGTAATTAGTCCTTTAACTGTGGGCACTGAGGGAAAGGAGCAATATTGCAATTAAAAAGTTTAATTGCTTTTTACGTAGGTACACAAGTTTGTAATATATCGAGAAACATTGAATCTGCAAGCGTAGTCAGTATTTTGTTTTAAAAGGTACTACAAACGTGAAAACACCTACACTAGAAATTTTCGTTGTATTGTAGAGATACTTGCATAATGATTTCTTAAATTTACGCGAACACTACACATTGAATAAAACTATTATTTACGGATTTTATCGCGTTTAATTACTTTAATTTATTTTTATTATTATCCCGACGTTTCGGGAGCTTTATAGCACCCATGGTCACGGGGGGGACTGTAAAGCACCTGAAACGTCGGGATAATGATAAAAATAAATTAAAGTAATTAAACGCGATAAAATCCGTAAGTAACAGTTTTATTCAATATTTGCATACATTAATTGCACGTGAATAAACTTCAAGATCGGCAGTAATAATTTTGTGAGTTAAACGCTTAGTCATTGCACCACTAAGACTTCTTACAACGCGAGATCTGTATCCAACTATGGACGGTAATGATGCTGCTATTTTACTTCTATATTCCGTTAGTATGTGAATAGCATTGTAAAACGCTATTAGAACGAATATTCACCACCACATATCGTACCGAAGGTGTTGCAAGAGGTGATAGAGGGAAACTGATTAAGGAGACGGACAACGCCGTCTTAGGCCATACCGGGGCACTTGGGCACAAACGAATTTGGGGCCCTTTTGGAGAGTAAAGAAAGCGAATGACAAACACATTTTTCTGATATGATCCTATATTTATTATAGTTAATTGGTAAAAATCAAATAATATATGATTAATGACCAATCCACGACTTTTTCTGCCACCAGGGCGGCGCCACTTTACAATGAGCTAAAATATTTGACAGATTTCATAGCAGGGAACTTAATTTCTTAGGAAAATGTAAACTTTAATGTTTCTTTCCTAAACTTTCTTTCAAAAAGGAAAATATTCTATAACAACATTAATACGCTCTAATTGTCTAAAAATAAGGATCGTAACAATTATTTGCTATAAAATCTATTAATTGTAGTTGATCATAATTATCATGTTAAATAAATCTTTTGAAGTGTTATTTTTATGAAACAGTACAAGATGATATTTTTATCTCATAGATTATAAATACGTAAGTTGCCGAAAATTAAAAAAAATATCCAGGCTATATATTAGCTATATAAGGCCTATGGCCCTATCATCACGAGGGGCCCCGTGACGATGGCCTGGGCACGGGCCCCGTGTGTCCTTGTGTTAAAGACGGTACTGAAGACGGACAGCGGCACTTTCCTTATACTCGTAGCAACTCGAAATCGGTCAATAACCACTGAATCGTTGACCCTTAGAAAAGACAATTTTAAAATAGATTTTTTGAGCAATTTGTTTATATAATTGCAAATAAATCCTACTTCGTATTATTATGTCTTCAGTTCTTCGGTCTTTTCTTATAAAAATGTACCTTGAAAGGAAAAAATTATGAAAAATATAAAAAAGACATCACCTTTGTTTGCTGATAAATGCAGTAAGATATCAGTCTCTCACCTTCAACCGCAGCCAAGGTTTCTATCTACTGAGATATTGTTTGAACCGAAAGATGTTATTTAATTAAATTAGTATTTACTTGTGTATTGGTTACTATGACAACAGTATGAAGGTGCACAACGATGTAAAATTATCGTTATCACATCAAAGCATAGTTTTAAGAGTACTATTAATACATCATAGTTTTCTATACGTGGTAGAGTCACGCTGCAGCTTTATTATGGTTCTAGAACGAATGAGTCGGCTCGACCGGGGAAGGGAATTCTCACAGAATACCAGCGTAAAATAGCAGCTTAATTCTGCTGCGTTTCGTATGGTGAGTGTAGAATAATCCGGAGACCATTTCTTGCTGGAAACCAGGCATTTCATCTTAGTCTTCAGGGGTGACAACGCATCTGCGTTTTGATTCTTAATCGAGGGTAAATGATAAATGTAGATGTCTACGGGCCACAGCATCCACTAACCGTCAGGTAGACTGCTCGTTTGTCACCCCTATTCTATAAAAAATAGGAAGATGGGTGTAAGCCTGTAAATCACTAAAATGGTCGAAATGCGTCTAATATAACTATGGCCTGAATGGTTCTAAATGGTCTAGACTACCTTTCACTTACAGCTTTAAACCCGTCTTCCAATCGTCCTGTATAATATAATAATAACAACCTTCTTCCATTAGCCCATGGCAGGAGAAGGGCCTCCCTCGGTGAAGCAAAAATTACCAATCGTCACGCTTGTCAGGTGGATTCACATCTGGTACATTTGAGAGAGTCACCTGTCAAAGATCATCGGGTTCTGATGAGATGAGGTCCTTCAGTGGTGGCTGTATGAGGAAGCTTAAGGTGCTTATTGAGAGGTCTATGCTCGAAGTTTCCCTGCGTGACAGAATCCGTAATATTTTTATTGGTTAAAGTAAACTAGGATCTACTTACTGTAATGGGAACACAATATCAGCTTTTACTCTCAAGGTTAACCTTATTTGTGCAGGGATAGAGACTGACAGATGATGCAAAATACTTTCTGATGTGTCTAAACCAATTCACACAGACTAACAATCGAAGAAAGGTATCAGAAATGCGAATGTTAGGACTGTATGCTCACAAACACTTAAATGTGTAAAATAAAAACTGACAAACGAAATTACAACCCACTTGATGGTAAGTGGACTGCACCTCGTAGATCTTACTTTATTTATCATACTTGTAATAGAATTCAATCAAAGAAAGCTACATATACGTTAGCACTTTCAAGGACTAAGATGGAATGCCTCACGGCTTGTGATAATACCGGCTCTTTATCACTTTCAGTACGGAACACAGTACTGCACGCTGCTTGGCTGCAGAAATAAGTAACAGGTTTTTACTTAAGAATAACATTAATGTAAGCTAAAGGATCACTTTCCTAAGTTATTGTATTATTATTTTTTTCGTGTTTATTTTTTTTTCTTTCTCTGATTTATTGCATTTTTATTACATGTTTTTTCATTTCATAGTACTTATTCACAATACAATATAACGGTGTATAATGTTATAAAATTGCAAACTCTCGATAGCTCAAGTATAAAGTTTAGTGGTTTTAAAATGCTATTACTTCAAATATTTGTAATGCTGGTTTATATGATAAATAAATGAAGAAAATAAATTTGACGAATTTCTAGGCTACTGCCTAAGTAAAGTAGAACTACTTTACTGCCTAGAAATTCGTCAAATTTTTTGTAAAGTTAAAAAAATTAAAAAAGAAAAGTCACCTTGTAAAGTTTTACAGTTTACTTAACGTGGTTAATAATTTATTAAAATTTTAATTTCTTATTTTAGCATAGAAGACTAGTATAAGTATACTATCTAAGTATTCTAAGTACACTATCCAAATTTCGAAATACATTTATACCCAGTGCATTTACCTTAATGTTTCATAATGATAATGTATCTTTAATATTACGGGCCTATGTAATAATACCAGTTATTTTACACTTTGAGCTCCCTTGAGGTTTTGTTGTGCAACGTACCGTGGGCAGCCTTGAAAAAAACCTGGCATCATATTATTTTATTTATTGTCTGTTTGGAAATCGCTTTGTTTAGTTTATTTATGGCTTGAAATTTAAAACTTATTAGCAGAGTGCATTCACAACAAGAAATATTAGAGAGGTTTATATGTCGGTTGAATGGCTCACTCAGAAGTAGTAGAAGTAGTCTAGTGAAAACAGATTTTTTTTAAATGTGTAGTGTTCGCTTAAATATAAGAAATCATTATGACTGATATGTTTACTAATCTCTGCTTCTTGAGGTTTTTAATATAACTTCGCCATATATTTTTCGAAAAAACCGTAACAAGATATGAAAGAAAGATTCTCTAGTTGCAACATCGTATTGGCAAGTGCAGTGTTGGGTGACCGCTACTAGACTGTAGTGACGAGCTGATGAAACATGTAGATATTTGATGGATGCAGGTGGCTCAGGACCGTTCTTTACGGGAAGCTTATGTTCGGTAGTGGACTTGTGATAGGCTAAATTATTGATGATGATTCTCTCTATCATATCTCATTTTTCGGTCAGCTTCAGAGTTACATATATCTTTATAAATTGACCTTTAATCACAGAATAAATAATAGTACTACGTACAGAAGTTGCACTCCTTTAATTCAACTGCTTGCCGACGTTTAATAGCCTACATAATTATTATTAAAGTCAGGTGGGGTAAGAGGGACACCGGGGGAAGAGGGACTAGGGACCATAACTAGTAAACCGAAGTGCGTATGATTATGAACTTTTCTTCAATAAAACAGTGAATGCGAAATAGTTTGAACGGTTTTTAATAGATATCGCTACGTGACTCAGTAGTCACAAAAAATGAAGACACATTTGACAGTTGTGAATTCGACTAGTACAAAATTAGCGCGTTTTTTTGCGAACCAATAGTTTGGTGAAAAAAGAGAGCTGGAAATATTTTGAATGTAATGATATAAGGAGAAAACTGTAATTATTTCTTTTTATTAACCATTTTAGTCTAAAAACAACTAATAATATGAGTTTCTTTCGCTTGAAAATCTAAACCTTCAAAAGCAATAGCTGGGGTAAGAGGCTCACTATTGTTATCACGGTGAAAGAGGAACATATGTTTCTTTTACACTATGTCAGGGGTAACACACATTTTGAATAATTTATAATTATAGGTAGGTTAAATGAAAGAATTGACTGACTGTTTTGTACCTATTACACTTTTAAATTATAACTAAACTAGAAATTTCCCACAACTTTATCCACGCTTACCTGTTTTTGTGTTAAATTTATTTTTGAAATCTGATTTTAGTTTTTGAGTTATCTAAATCATAACAAACAAATAAAAAATCAAATGTTTTCTTTTTTTAAATTAGTTTAGATAAATAAAGTTTCGAATACGTCCCTTTCTTTTTAATTGTAATATTTTGTTGTATTGTAGCACTTTTGACTGTTGTAGGAATGATATATATATATATATATATATATGGAACAATATCTGCATACATCGTATCAAAACTTTATAATATACCAAGAATAACATTTGTTAACCGTGTATACGACCGCAAAGGTTTAAAATCAAAAGTGCCATTGTTATTTTTAAAAAGTGACTAACTAGGGAAAACTAGTTAGGGAGATATATTATTACCGTTCGTATGATTAAATATATATAGAAATATAACTGGTCAACTTCCTTTTAGTTTGCCAACCCTGATCGAACCTGTATGTCCCTCTTACCCCGAATTGATTTTTTCTTCTTTTTCATTTCAAACGATACCATATTTCATCGATTGTAAGATCTAATTTTGACCGAAGCAGTTCTACCTACAAATTAACGAACATTTAGCAAAGAATATTTTAATTTAAAGTCCAATCTTAAGAAATATAATGACATTTACGTCAATATCGTAGTAAAAACAGATACTAGCGTAATGACATTTTGCACATGTGAAGCTAATACATAAAGGCAAGTTTTGTTTGGTTCAAAGACTTTATCTGTTCTTCCTAGCAGTCAAAATATTTTACTGAAAATAAAGTATATCCCTCTTACCCCACCTGACCTTAATCAGATAAATCGCGCACGCAAGCTAAATAAAACTTTATTGCTGCGCGTTAGTGTCCATATTACTTTGCATCTTTTCCGCTTCCTAAGTCACGGCGGACTTTCCGTGGTTATTAAGGGATGTCAATAGAAAGTAAAAAATACATTGCGAAATGTTAATTATGTTACTTAGGTGAATTACCTATTCTGACTATGATCGACTACCATACTTTCGCCCCTATGTGAGTTCTGCGATGCCTAACGCATGCAAATTGCAAGGTCATTCGTCGAGAATCGCAACGCTTGGTTCGGAAGAAATAGGTTGATAGTATAAACAACAAATAAACCTGAAATATAATTCCTAACAGAAATGTGATCTATTCTACTTGCTTAAAAATCTTCTTAGTATACAATGTTGTAATTTCAGTATTTTGTGCTATAATAAAGTACTTAGGTATTTCTTCTGTAGACCAAATTATTACTTAATTATTTTTAGCTGTAAGTACCTATCTAACAAAAAAATTAAATAAATTCACCTTTCATAATTTCCTTCTAAAATTCTTCGGTAACTTAAAGAATGATATGAAATGTTTTGTTGATCACTTAATTTAATATCCATCCACGCAACAGTTATAGTAGGAACGACGTTTTGCTATTATAATTTATCCAATAGGTAATATACATAATATATAATTTTTAAAGTAAGTACATTAAAACTTTTACAACTATTTTTAACTACAATTAAATATACTAAGCACTAAACAAAAACTATTTCAACAAGTATTTACATAAAACTATTTACGTAAACAGCGTTATAAAACTTTAACATTAACACCTCGTTTTCTGGCTATGTGTGAGTTTGCCTGCTACAAATGTTCTTATCAGCGACTATTTCATAACTTGGCATAGTTATAATATGCCTAAATACAGACATGAATTTTTAAATTTGATATTGAAACTTCTGGTGCTATAGTTTTGGGGCGTAAAATGGAAGGCTAAATAAATATTCATATGATGATCGTGTGGAGCGTCAAAAATAATCGAAGCACTATTTCAATTTAATAAATTCATTATTTTGTGTTTTATTTTATTTCACTTCATTCCGATGCAATGCTTAAAAATTGTAGTGTAAAATGGAGTGGTACTGATAATGAGGTATGATTGAATGTAACTTATTAGATTTGAATTGCTTACAATTTCTCTTTAAGTCTGAGTTGGTTCGATTCCCGGCTCTGACAAGTTACATCGCCTACAACGCGCTAGCCCCGACTGCGTTTAACGCCCAGGGCGCCTCGTGATTTTATGTAATTATTTCGCGCAGGTAGCAAGAGTGACTGAGGCCTGCTTTAATACTGAAATTTATCTTGGATTCTTTTGCGTATATAATGAAAGGGGAAATGAAACTTATCATTTGTATGTTACTATGCCATAGACATACGGAAATTAAAACTAAGTGAGAAGGTTGCTGTAAAAGCGAGTAAAACTTAGTAAACATACACACATGACTTCTACATTAAAACGCTTTAGAAAATTAAATGGTCTAATTACGTAAAGCAATACTAGTTCTTTTATCTGTTATTACGCCATAAGAGTATGTGACTTTCTATCCCACAACCGTGTTGTAAGTTCATAATAAGATATAACTTTTTTCTCGTTGTAATAATCTGATTCAGCCTTCAACATGTGTCTGTAAAAACTTAGGAGCAATCATCTAAAATGTGAAGGTGGCTTAACCAGTCATTTGAACAAATAAAAAATAAACAAACATTAAAAATAATCAAGAGCACAGATCTTTTGGTTAATGACACCGATGCGTTGCCAAGGTTGCACTCTAATGACACGTTTACATTATCGGTACGAGCACAAACTAATAAGAGTAACGTACGGTTACCAGCTACTCGCCGAGTACCTAGTCAAGTTATTCGTGGACGCTATAACCAAACAGTCGTTACAACCGAGGTCGTTATTAATGAAATCCACTGTAATTGTTTTATTTTTATTATTTAATAAATTCAATTGATATTGTTTTATTTTTATTATTTAATAAATTCAATTGATATTGTTTTATTTTTATTATTTAATAAATTCAATTGATATTGTTTTATTTTTATTATTTAATAAATTCAATTGATATTGTTTTATTTTTAATATTTAATAAATTCAATAGATATTGTTTTATTTTTATTATTTAATAAATTCAATTGATATTGTTTTATTTTTATTATTTAATAAATTCAATTGATATTGTTTTATTTTTAATATTTAATAAATTCAATAGATATTGTTTTATTTTTATTATTTAATAAATTCAATTGATATTGTTTTATTTTTATTATTTAATAAATTCAATTGATATATGGTAGTTATTCCGTACGTGGTATAACCACGCTGCAGCTATTTTGTGATTGCAGCATGAATGGTTCGGCTTGATCGGGGTAAGACCACGCTCTCACAGAATACCAGTGTAAAAAAATAGCAACTTAATGCTGCAGCTTCGTATAGTGAGTGTAGAGAACCGGTGACCCTTTTTACTGGAAACGAGGCATCCTATCTAAGTACCCAGGGGTGACAACGCATCTGCATTTTGATCCCTAATCAAGGATAAATGTAGATGTCTATGGGAAAACAGCATCTACTTACCATCAGGTGGACTGTGTGCTCGTTTGTCAGCCTTATTCTACTATTACATACTCGTCTGTATTCAATCAATGTAGATCTTTTAACTTTACTTTACTTTTACTTTTTTACGTACTGTATATTTATACACTCACGAATATTTATTTAGAGGAGTGGAGCCCCCCCCCTCCCCCTCAATAGATTGAGCAACGACCTGATAAGACATGCAGAAAGTTAATGGATGTAGATGGCTCAGAACCATGCTTGAGGGAGGCCTATGTTAGCAGTAGACTTGTGAAGGGGCTGTAATGATTGATGATGAAGTATTTATATTCATTAATATTTATTTAAAACTGATTTCTAGGACCCCATACAGTTCTCTTTGATAAAGTGCTATAAAATACTGGATTCGTTACTGCAATCCATCACAGTAGGTAGGTATTTTATTATTATGACTTTTTAATTATTTTATAAGAAAAAATAATTTAAAAGTTCACGAGTCAAACAAATAATGACTAGTACGTAAACACCAACATGGATTTACACGAGCATTGCTTTTGATTGGGCAAAAAAACGACATCGAGTGGAGATCAGGCGAATACTCGGGTCGAATAGCGAGAGCACCCGAACAAGGCGTTTACATGCTCGTACTAGTGCATACTCGTCTGTGCTCGGCGATTAAACGTTGTATAATGCTTTGATGCAGAATTTTTAATTAAAAAGTGCGATATTATAAGTGTCTCACGTTCGCGTGATTCCGCTGGGACATATCTACTTGCTGATTAATTGTTCCTGATGTTCGAATTCTATTTGAACGAATGGGGTATTAGTTTGTTAGGAGAGTGTGAATGCCCGTCTTGAATATTGCATTCGACATTACCGCATAACCGTTACACCAGTTATGAGAAGATAAGAATGCGAAAGTGCCTATGTCCTCAAGCGAATGTTATGGGTAATTTAACAGTTCATGCAGTAGTATTGCCTAATTATTTAGCGTCGGGCAGCGCAAATTAACGATTTAAGGTTTTCGCACATTATAACAACTCACCGGCGACTCGACTCTATGCTAGACATTGAAATTTAAGCCCTGTATCATATGTTCAAGGTTCAATTTCAAAAAATGATTATAAAGTAGTGTACAACGAGTGGCCTACGCATCGTACACTAGAGGTCAACCCCGACACGTTTGTCACGCAATGACCATACGTCGTCCACGCAACGACCAAACGTTGTCCACGTAACGACTATGCGTTTGCGACTAAAGCTGTAACAAACCGTATGTATTCGGTACTGAGTAACGGGTGCGCCATCTAGTACCGAGTAACGAAACGTTACACATGAATGTCTTTCGTTACTCGCATTTTTCGTACTATGGGTACCTACACTGTTACAGTTCACGCAAGTACCGATGATACGTGATGCGTGTATGGTAACATTTGCTGATCGTATGTTTTACGCATGCGCACACTTATTCGGTGAATTTAAAAACGTACGTTACAAAGAGCGATGTTTGTTTATTAGGTAAAGTAAACTTAGCGGCACTTAGCGTCGGTTTGTTTATGTTTGGGCCACATTCCGTGCCGCTAAGTATAATTTGGAAATACGTCGTCCAAGTTTTTTACTGCTTATTGAAGGTATTGTGCGTGTAAACGAAGTTTTAGATTGGAACAGAAAGAAGGTAAGAAAGTATTTTTTACAAATTAGAAATATGTATGTTTTTGTTTTTTATTATCTCGTATTCAATAGTTCACTTGTAGTTTTACACTTTACCTATTAAATAAAACTAAATTTAGAATAACTTAAACACAAGTCTGGTTCAAAATACGCCGCGAGGTCATACTGTACGCGTACGCAATACGACTCGATTCGATACGATCGAACATAACAGCATGTTGTGAGGTATCAGAAGTAACGAGTAACGTAACGATACGATAGTAACGAGTACTAATTGTTAAAGTAACGAATACATACGGGTATGCTTTTTTTCGTTACTTTTACACCTCTATTTGCGACTGACGCGTGACGGGCAACCATTTGCCAGCCCACCCGTCCGCCCCGTGCCTTCCCCCCGCCCGCCAACCCGCCATCATTCACTATAGAATCGAAGGACGGAGTGCACGTTGGCGGTACACGGTGATAATTTTTCGAAAATCATGCTGAAAGAAAAGTTGATAGAAGAAGTGCGAAAATATCCGCTACTATACGACCTTCGTGATCCGAAATATAGTGACGTACATAAGAAGGAAAAGGCATGGAATGAAATCGCTATTGTATTGTCGCAACCAGGTAAGAATTTTTTTTTTTGAGTTATTAATTTTGCCATAATCTACAGAAATTCAGCTATCGAACAAATAAATATGTGTGATTCTAATAGATATTAATAATAATGTTAAAACTTATAAGTCATTTCATTAAAGTACATTGTTGAGAAAATTTAATTCAACCTGTTACATCCAAAAAGTAGGTATGTTATTGTACAGTTAACAGTACCTACGATTTTCTACTTGGACACTCGAAAAATCTTGGTTTATCGTAAAAATTAGTTTTTTCACATACAGTAATATAAAATCCCAGAATTTACTGATATAAAATATTAAATCTACGTCATATATATTTTTTTTTTAGTTTGGGTTTCTGTATGTTATAATAAAGTGCCTTACGTTTATTTAATATAGGTAATCAGTAATAAAATCCCAGCTTAGTATAGAAACTTGTTTAATATTCTTAATAAGCCAATAATATTATAACCAACTTCTTACGATTATTACATATTAATTATACATGATCTATATTAAATGCTGCCACGGAACTCGTCCTTCGGGAGATTGAAAATAAGTTGCAAACATATCACGAGTTTCAAAAGCAGATGCCGAAGATTCACTTATATCTTCTGGAATTGTACTTAGATTACTTAGTAATCTCTGTTCATCATCATTATTGGCCGAACTCTGCCTTGTGTTGACTTCATCATCGGATGTTATATTATAACACCGCATGACATTGTGTAAAATACACGTCGCAAAGACCACAATATCAACATATTTTGGGTGTAAATGCAAATTCTTATTATAAATTCCAAATTTTTGATATAAGATGCCGAACGCGTTTTCAACTACTCTGCGAGCTCGCGATAAGCGATTATTGTATATTCTTTCCTTTTCTGAAATGCCACTTGAACGTGGATATGGTCGCAATAAATTCCTTTTTAAAGGAAACGCTTCGTCGGCTACAAAAACATGTGGCATTATTATTTCAGTACCAGGTAATGGTGTGTCAGTTGGAATATTAAATGTATTCATTTCAATCGCTCTTCCTAATCTTGACGATGCCAAAATTCCGCCATCACTATTCTTGCCATAGGCCCCTATATCGACAGCTATAAATCTGTATTTATCATCGACGACAGCCATGAGGACGATAGAGAAGTGTTTTTTATAATTAAAAAATAGCGAGCCGCTGCTAGGAGGAGCAATTATGTTTACATGTTTGCCGTCGATGGCACCTATACAGTTTGGAAAATTCCATTTTTTATTGAAACCATCTGCGATTCTTTTCCAGTCTTCGGTAGTAGGTGTGGGCATGAACTTCCCCTTCATTGTATTTATAATCGCATTGCACACATCTTTTAATATCGACCGGATGGTACTTTCGCCTAACCGAAAGCTTGAACTTATAGTCCTAAATGAACAGCCACTAATCAAGTACCTGAAACAACCAATTTTTCTTTATATTTATATTATTTTGTTACAGCGTCAGAATGTAAGAAGATATGGCAAAACTTAAGGGAATATCATAGAAGAGCCATTAAAAAGAAAGCAACTAAAAGTGGTCAGAGTGCTAATACTAATAAAAAATGGCAATATGAAACTGAAATGTCTTTTTTATTACCACATTATAAAGAACGGTCTACAGTGACGTCAGTGGACAACACAGATGATGGTGATGATGAAAATAGCTTATCTGCTGCGGAAATTCTTGCCAATGTGACTAATAATGAAGAATCTCAAGACTCGTCAATTATCTCGGAGCGTCCTGAATCTTCGGTGTCTATGTACGATTCATCTAGATCAGTGTTTCCTGACATTCCAAAAACGACAAAACGAAAGAAATTGCAAGAAACAAGTGCATCGGCGGTTTTAATGGAATATTTATTAAAAAAAAAAAAACGATGAAGATGGAAAGCAGAATGACGAAATGGATAAATTTTTTTTAAGTATTTCTAGCACAGTAAAAAAATTATCTACCTATAATCAAGCACTTTTAAAGTCAAGAATTTTTAATTTAGTTTCGGAAGCTGAAATACAAGAACTGCAAAATAATCGAAACTGTTACTATGATGATTTTTTTGCACCAGGAACTTCTGGCTACACAACTCAAAACCTAAATGCAGGTACTACCGGTAGTAGCACCGCTAGCACCCAACAGCAAAATACAACGCCTATGGAAGAATCGAGGGTTGATGGTTCTTCTTAACACAATTAAAGTAAAATTGCTTTGCTTTGATTTATCCTTTAACTTGATATATAAATAAATACATATAAATTATAAAAAAGTTTCTTATTGCTTACCTTAATGTCACTGCCAGCTTTTCTTCCGGTGATACAGCTTCTCTAAATCGCGTGTTTCTTTTGTAGATGTCGTCCTCAATAATATTAAGTATATAATAAAACAAGTATCTCGGCATACGGAAATAGATATAGAATTTTTCTTCGTCATCTAGCAGACGTTTCCGGATATTCCAATATTCCCCTTCTGATTTCCTTTGTCGCAACAAATCATGTACCCAATATCTTCTTTTCCTGCTGTTTCGTTCATTTTCATTATCAAATATAATAGCTATAATCGCCAGTTCACTGAATGTAAAGTTCGACATTTCATAAGCAACACGACTTCTTTGGACAAAATTTAACCGAAAACTGAGGTTAGACGAGTTGTCTGTTGAATAACCCACTCGTTGGCACCGCGTTGGCCACTCCTTGACACCGCGTTGTCCACTAGTGACCATTGGGTGGATCAACTAGTTGACTACTCATCGAGAGTGTGAGTAGAGTTGCTGCCGCGTTGGCGTGGAGTTGTTATAATGTGCGAAGACCTTTAGGCTACAGTTGGTGATGACCCGCCGTTCAACTGGTTAAATGATGGCTGTAGCATTATACTTGTTATACTTTGTCCGCTGTCTCGTTGGTGTATTGATCGCAAATGCGACTCCGATCGTGAAGTCCCGGTTCGAATCCGGACTGGGACCCAAACCAATTATTGTCTTTTTCCGTCAAAAATGCGTAGTAGCACCAGCAGCCCGGAGTTAAGAAGTTGACGATGTTTTACCCACGTGCTTCGGAAAGCACGTAAAGCCCTATCTCTCTATTCTACGGTCGTGTCGGATATAGAACTCATCGGAATATGAGAATGAAGTAATCAAGAGTGTACCTCTGGTTGTTCCACAGATGGCGGTAATCTGTGGCTTGTTCACATACTAGTGCATTTTTGTCGTACGTAGATAGCTAGTTTTCGTTGGGATTGGGCAACGTAGTCGAAATTCAGTCTGGAGGAAATTATTATATAGTTTGTTACATTTTCGTTGTTGAAAACCCAAGCATACCACTGCAAGACTTCAAGACATAGTAAGTTCATTCTGCATAGATCGGACCATAAACAATAATTAAAAAGCTGAAGGTACTCCGGGTTGACATTGACATCGGGATGACGTCCCGTCACCTCAGTCCCCCGTGACCATGGGTGCTGGAAAGCACCCGAAACGTCGGGAATTGAAAAAAAAATTAAACACGATAAAATCCGTAAAAGTAGTTTTAATCAATAATTTACCGCACTTAAATATGAGTTTAATTCCTATTTTTCTTTCTATATTAATTTTGATACATCGAAACTGATATTAAGAGAGACCATCAAGATCTTATTCTTACTGGAGTTTATCACGGTCAACTGTTAGTATGTACAACTATAGGACGTAACAGGATAATTTCATGGGGAGACATAAAAAGTTTATGACGCTTTAAGCCCCTTTGTTATTTTCTCCCAATTCTTTGAAGGTTCACTAAAAAGATACTTTCGTTCATTTTAACAGTTTTGCTGACACGGTTGTCTTTTCCCTTTCACATTTAGGTAATAACGAAAATTTATCGGATTTCTCGCCAAAATGATGAGTGAAGAAGTGAAGAAATATTTCGGCCATGTATTACGCATATTTTGGATATCAGAAAGTTGACATTTTTTTAATTCAGTGCTTATTTAGCATGCGTTTTCAATTCACGTCTTGCCTTGTAAAATTATTTTTCAATGTCTGTGTATAAAAAAAAGATCTCGTTCTTGTTTTTGAAATGTGACTTAAAAATTTGCAGTAATGTACGAATGCATTACAATATTATATTTTTCTTTTCATTATTGCACTTCTATTTTTCATAGGCCTTCAAGCTTCAAGGGTATGCAGCTGGCATATATTTCTTAAAATACATTTTCACTTAGCCCGGTGACGCTTGATAACTTGGGTTAGTAAGCTTTATATTTTGTTTTATGTTTATGAATATTTGTAAATTATAATTGAACAATAAAAAGGAAATTTGATTTAAACTGATTTCGTGTAGTAAGTTTTTCCAGTGCTGCAGTTAGTTAGTGTATTAAAAAGAATTAGAGCTCCGACTTTAGAAGCTATGTGAAAATTATTTTATTTTTTTAGTTTTAAAGTCGGTTTGTACTTTTTTTGATGATTCTATTTAATTCTGTACCTTCTTGAAGTGGTCTAAACAATATCGCAATTTCCACGCAACAAGTAGAACACATCTCTATAGTGACATATTAATATTCATCTATATTTTGCTCACCATTTGGGATGGAATTTTTCATCTGATTTATATGGAATACGTCTGAAGTGTGGTCTTTCTAATTAAAAAAATAATAATTGAAAACGCTTCAGCCGTTTCTTATAAACGGTAAGCACAGATATAAATCATTTGCGTCGAAAATAGAATCTTTTCGTTTATTGAACGCGGTAAAAATATCCCATTCAATTTTATCTATTCTAGTCCATTATAATGATGTTTACTTTGTAGATGTGGATTACGTTATTTCTATAGAGTTTTTTAAAATATGTGAAGTAAATGCGTAATAAACATAATATGTACAGGTTGTGGCGTTGATATACTTTTACCAACGAGTGGGTAACATTCACATAAATTATATTATTGACTTAATCAATATTGATGATTGGTTGTGTTTTAACATTTTTCGAAAAACTTATAAATTTTGGAAATGGAATGCAGAACGACAGAACAACAACGAAAAATGCACGGGCTCTGTAATCATAGTAATAATAGACTTTTGTATTAAAACCACCGGATTACAGAGTATTTCCTACTCTAAGTAGGCTAAGTTAAGAAACGCCGAACTATTGGACGTGTCAGATTAGTGAGCACCAGATTACCGTGCGCTTACTGTATATGAATCTAAGCGTATTTGTATTGTAATATATTTTTGTACCGATATAGTATGCTGGCCGTATGAGGATGCTCAAGGTCGCTCAGCGAGCTATGCTCGGAGTTTCTATGCGTGATAGACTCAGAAATGAGGATATCCGCAGTAAAACCAGAGTGACCGACATAGCCCAACGGATTAGTAAGCTGAAGTGGCAATGGGCCGGCCATATAGCTCGAAGAACCGATAACCGATGGGGAAGAAAGATTCTCGAGTGGCAGCCTCGTACCGGTAGGCGTAGTGTAGGGCGACCCCCCACTGGATGGAGTGACGACCTGGTAAGACATGCAGGAAGTCGATGGATGCAGGTGGCTCAGGACCGTGCTTTGTGGCGTTACTTGGGGAAGGCCTATGTTCAGCAGTGGACTTGTGAAGGGCTGTAATGATGATGATAATGACGATGACTGATATAGTGGTGGTAGTATTGAGGTAGTAGTGTGTAGTAACCGTGTAGTTGCGGTGTCTTAAAGTTGATATTCTTAATATCCACTACACCGTATCCTCTCGTGGGTATCGTAAGAGGCGACAGAAAGAAGCTCAACCAGAGAATGGGTAGCAGCATATTTCTGATAACATCCAAAAAAAACTGCTGTTGCCAATCCGCATAGCAAGCGTAGCAACCACAGAAATCGTAATAATAAGACAGTAGAAGTCGCATAGACGCGTGACCTTGTCGCCGCTATTATGTGTTGACGAAAATGAATTACCATCTTGTGATTTAGTTGCGCGGAGAACGTCGTACGTAAATTTATGTTATTATAATGGTGATGTGCAGCATAATAGTAAATAATGTAATAATAATAATAATAATCTATCACATATTTGGTGACGCCGAACTCGAACGACTACGACGTGAGGCTGTTCCCTCATCGAATGGAAATGCTACGGCTGGGAATGCGGCGCCACTAGATGCGCAGCAAACTGCATATGTGGATGCCGCCGTCAATATTCCATTTGTGGTTAATTCAGACGATGATGGAATAGTTCCCCACGAACTAGAGAAAATGAGGAGCATATTGGAAGATTCGATGCTGGAAACGCGCAGCGTGCCTCTCGAAAATCGACCGCGACTTCTCCGCATTACCATTAGCAAGCGAAATCGGGCTGTCGTGCGGGCTCCTAACCCAATGCTGGTGACCTATTTGGAAGCCAGCCGGGACCTTTGCGAGACGGACTCAGTTCTTTTTGGCGCCGCACTGGCAGTATGTCTCATTATTGGCGCCAAAATTCCCATGGCTGGACGTGTTATTCAAAAAGTAGTGCCATCCCAGCCTGGAGAAAAAGAATCGAGGACCGTATCGCAAAGGCAAGGGCCCTTATCGGTAGACTGACAAGCTTCAGGTCGGGTAATAATAGATCGAGAGTTGTGCGCACCATTAGAATGGCGTTTGCTGAGACAAATATTAGTTTGTCCCAACCGGATATCACGCAGAAACTAACGGAGCGCATAGATGACCTGAATCAAAAAATCGCTGCTTGGGGGAAGCGAATTCGACGATTTAGCGAGAGGTCAAGGCGGTTCAACCAGAATCGTCTCTTCCAGAGTGATCAGAAGAGGCTCTATAAATCAATGGAGCGACCAGAGGTACGTGGAGCGGGCCCAGGACCGGATCAGGCTGATACTGTCGCATTTTGGCGTAGCCGGTGGTCAGCGCCCGTAAATCACAGCGAGGGCGCTTGGATGGAAGTTGTGGCGAGCCAGAGTGCAAGTGTAAGCCTATGGACCCCGTCACCACAACGCCTGAAGACGTAGCTGAGGTGGTCCGTAGGGCCCCGAACTGTAAAAGTCCGGGGCTCGACGGGTTGCATCATTACTGGCTGAAGGGGTTCGTAGTGTGTCACGCTGTGCTTGGCCGACAGTTTCAAGAGGCTCTCGATCAGAAGTCGCTCCCAAGCCTCTTCACTACTGGGATGACTCACTTGGTTCCTAAAGATCAGGATACCACAGACCCGAGCAAATACCGCCCCATCACGTGTCTACCCACCATATATAAGACACTGACATCCATTTTGAGCGCGAGAATCACTCGTCACCTGGAGCTAAATCAGGTGATGTCACGCGCTCAAAATGGATGTCGGGGCGGTGGTCGTGGAACCAAGGAACCACTCCTTATTGATGCGGTCATTGGCAAAGTGGTGAAACGCAACCGTCGGAACTTCTCCGCCGCCTGGATAGACTACAGAAAGGCATTCGACTCGGTGCCCCATACATGACTAAAGAGAGTCCTCCAGCTGTACAAGATTGACTGTACAGTTGGAGACTTCCTCGAGCAGTGTATAGGGCAGTGGAGTGCGATCCTTTGCTATCTGGGCGAGCGGATGATGGCTGCGGAGAACTACATAAGGATAAGAAGGGGTATCTTCCAGGGCGATTGTCTGTGTCCAATCTGGTTTTGCCTCTCTCTGAACCCTCTCAGTACTTTACTAGAGGTGTCCGGGAGGAGATTTCAGCTTCGGAAAGGAGGTACAAAAGTGACCCACCTTTTCTATATGGATGACCTCAAGTTATTCACCTCCAGTCGCTCCCATCTTATGGAATTACTAAATATCACTTGTGAATTTAGCCATTCTATTGGAATGGAGCTGGGGACGGATAAGTGTGCGGTCCTCCATATTGAAAGGGGAAGGGTTGCTAACTCGGAGGGCATAGACTTATCTATACCCGTCAACTAAAGGACCCTTTCTGAGGCTGAAACATACCGATACCTGGGTATGTCACAGAACATCAGTATCGATGAGGCTGGTATGAAACAGTCAGTTTGCGAAGTGTTTTATGCACGCTTGACCAAAGTGCTTAACAGCCTTTTGTCCGGTGTGAATAAGACACATGCATATAACGGCTGGGTCATGCCTGTTCTCATGTATACCTTTGGCATACTCAGGTGAACTCAGACTGAACTTAACGCCTTGGATAGAAAAGTCCGCACTACAATGACGTCCCATAGGATGCATCATCCGAGATCGTCGGTAATGAGGCTGTACTTGCCGCGAAAGCATGGTGGGCGTGGCTTTCTAAGCGCGCTCACCATGCATAATCGCGAAGTGTGCAGCCTCCGTGATTACTTCCTGGCGAGATCGGATGATCCATTCTATAATGACGTCATTTCTAGTGATAAAGGGCTTACCCCTATATCCTTAGCCAACGAGCAATGGCAGGACCCGGCAGTGCTTAGCATTTCCGACCGGGAGACCGTATGGAAGGAGAAGGAGCTCTAAGGGAGGTACTACAGGGCTCTACATGAGCTCTTAGTAGATACAGTCGCCTCCCTCAACTGGCTACGTTTCGGTGAACTCTTCAGGGAAACCGAGTGTTTTGTCTGTGCAATACAGGATCAGGTTATTAAGACCAACAACTATCGGAGATACATCCTAAAGAATGGCACCATCGATATTTGTTGAGCTTGTCGCCATCCCGGTGAGTCACTTAGGCATGTCATCTCCGGTTGTTCGGCGCTTTCTAACTCTTAGTACTTGCACAAGCACAACCTAGTAGCCAGAATTCTTCACCAGGAGCTCGCTCTGAAAGACGGTCTCGTGGATCGGAAATTGCCGTATTACAAGTGCTTGCCGGAAGCCGTGCTCGAAAATGATCGCGCTAGGCTCTATTGGGACCGGGCCATCATCACAGACAGAACTATTCTTGCGAATAAAGGCTGATATTGTGCTGATGGATCGGGCACAGTCAAGGATATTTTTGGTCAACATTACCATTCCGTGTGACGAGAACCTCGTGAAAGCCGAAACAGATAAGCTATCAAAATATCTGGACCTGGCTCACGAGGTGACCGACATGTGGGGTGGTCTGCCGACCGAAATTCTTCCTGTAGTCGTGTCTGCAAACGGGTTAATCCCAGCCAGCCTCTCTGGCCATCTGAGGCGACTGGGACTCCGTGACGGACCGCTCCGGGCTCAAATGCAGAAGGCGGTGCTCCTCGATACCGCTCGCATCGTCCGCCGGTTTCTTTCTCTTTCCCCTTAACCCTCGGCCGCTTGGTCTCCCCTGCCTAGGGATTCCATCTGGTTGGGCTTTTATTTATTTATGTATTATTCATTTATTTATGTTAGTATAGTAAATACGTAACGTACGTAACGTAATATAAATACTATATATATATATATATATATATATATATATATATATATATATATATATATATATATATATATCCAGGGAGTTTCGGGGATAATAAATCGATCTAGCTAGGATTTATTTTTAGAAAATATCTTTTTGTCCGTGTTTTTAGGCAATGAAAAACTGCTACAATATCGTTAGAATAAGCAGGTAAATTTTGACGAATTGTTGGCGATTATAAATAGCTTAATTGGTATAATGGTCGGTCACAGAATCTTAAAACCCCGGTTCGAGCCCAGACCGACCGACCGAATTTTTAAAATTTTTTTTTCATGTTCTTTTCCTTTTTGAGAAAATCTATTATTATCACTATATCGATTTATTATCCCCGAAACTCCCTGGACACTAAATTTTATGAAAATCGTTGGAGCCGTTTCCGAGATCCCGATTATATATATAAAGTGTATGAAAATGTCATGGTTGTAAAAAACGAATATAAAAAATTAAGATCAAAGTATGAGTTTCCTACTTATAGCTTATTGCCCATGGAAGCGTGAACAGATCACGTAATTAATTTGCTGTCTCACCAGACGGTACGCTCTGATATTAAATCGTCAGAAACTTTAAGACGTAGTACTCGTTATATGTACATAAAAATAATTTACTTATTTAAAATATTATATTTTTCGTTATAGTTTTTCCATGTGAATGTACATAATTATCCCCATAGAATACTATAATACACAATAGAATGGCTGTCAACCTTATTTTATAGGAGGATTGGCGTCGCCGGGAGCACACATACAAGCAATTACGTCGTATCAGTTATCACTACTTCAAACACATTTTAGACTTTTGATTAATGTTTTTGACACATACATATTTCTTTATTTTTGTTTCTAATATTCACAAAATATAAATAGTTTCACCTTACTGGTTGCAGAATATGTCTCCTTCATTTAAATTTCATTTCCCGCTGTTATTTCGACACGTAATTATTGAACAATTTGCCATTTTTTAAATAATTTGCATGCAGCGACGCTTGACACGAAAATTGGAAACGATTGATTGTTTTGACATTTTTAAGTGTGAATTGACATGTTAGTGCCAAGTTAGTGGCTACACGAGCTCCGCTCACTCCCCCGCTCTAATATGTATGTATTATATAGTATTCTATGATTATCCCCGTGTCACTGTACTGAAATGAGTAAGGATGGTAAGGACGCGTAAGTGTCTCGGTGTACTATTTGAATAATGTACAGATATTGTTTCGGTAGATGTCATCGTAGTCAAAACGGGTCATGTAAACATCGAAAAACATCGAGTTTTAATGTGACAATCTAAGTGGTCTTCTATAGAATCACTAGAATTCAACAGTTTTTCTGCTAACCTAACAATTAATGCCTAATTCTATTTTGTTTCGTATGACGAGGGTAGATAACCGAAGATCCATCTTACTATTAAAAAGGCATAGGATCTAACGGTGACAACGTGTTTAAATTTTGATTCGTAATCGAAGATAGATTTAGGCGGCTATGGGCCACACCATCTAATTGCTATCGGATAGAATCTGTTCATTTGACGCCCTTATTCTATTAGATTGGAACATATATATATATATATATATATATATATATATATATATATATATATATATATATATAAGTAATATATACATATACATAGTTCATTTACGTTAAATTTATAATAATACTAATACTAGTATTATTATAAATTTGAGGTAAATCAACTATGACCTTAATAGCTTTTTAAACGCCAAGTGTTGAACACAGGCTTTTTCTAGAATGCTTCAACTTGGCAGCAACTCCAGACTGGCAATTTTTTTAAGCTCGCGACTCTGAGAAGACGGTTAGTAAAGTTACAGCCTATATTAATTATATAAGACGGTTAGTGGAAGCGGAAATTCGCTCGTCATGCAGTTCCACGTCATCCGTATATGGAATGAGGACGTTTTTAGATGGGATTTTTCGATATCAAACCGCACCGCGTGCCTGTGAGGATAGGGTTTGGGAAAAATTAAAGATTATTACCTCTTCCCTTCTGACTGGTGTTAGAAAGAAGAGTTAAAAATTGATTTTGTTTTATTCAGTCTTTATACTAGATAACCTTTCTCACCGTCTGCATAAAAGTAGGATGTAACATGTGAACGGAGTAGTAGCCTACGGCACTGATATTTTACAAAAAATAAAAACAAAAATTTTGAACTTAACATTTGAAATTTTTTTGAACAATTCTTTGCCCTTTACCCTTGAGCCTGTGACCCCGCGAAGTGACAAGATCAAAGATGTCTACTAAATATTTATGCGCCCTCCTTTCTGCCAAGGAGGGTCGCGTTCGTATACGGCTTAGAGATCTCTAGTCAGATCGTTAAGCCATTTCCTAAAAGGCGGTGTTTAGTGGGTAAAAGTCTCCACATAACCACGCAGCCGGCTGCGTGGTATGCTATGAGCATTCACCGCCTCCCTCCCCCGCTTTCCGGAGGGTTGCCCATATTTGCTTCGGGCGCAAAAAAAAAAAAAGTCTACTAAATTTAGTATTTTATTTTCGTTCGCAATGTAGGGTGGATATGATTTGAATTTCGATAGATTATAATTAATTTAAATATTTAATTCAATATTTTAGTTTTTTTTTGTAAAATATCAGTGCCATCGGCTTCTACTCCGTTCACATGTTACACTCTATTTTTTTCCAGACGCTAAAAAGGTCATCCAGTATATAAAAATGACGTGAAGTGTTGTTTGTCCGCGATGAACTAAACTACTGAATTGATTTCAATGAAATTTTGGTCCAACTTGAGAGATAGCAATCACAACACAAAACAATATATCACTTTTTCCCAATAACTTACCGTCAATACTTTTCATTACAAGTCTTAGGATCTTTTATCGGACAAAAAGTCATCGGAGAGGGCAGAACAACGTCTGCTTGGCCAGTTAGTCTCTATAAATAATTCTTCTGTACGTGTATTTGTCAGTAAATTTCTCATAAGTGGCTTGACGGATTTTAATTAAAATTTTTGTGTGTGTTTGACTGAGGCCCTAAATAGTTGTTTTTATAGGATAGGGTAACAAACGAGCACACAGTCCACCTGATGGTAGGTGGTTGCTGTGGCCCATAGGCATCTACATCTATCCTTCATTACGAATCAAAATGCAGATGCGTTGCCATCCGTGAGGACTAAGATGGAATGCCTCGTTTCCAGTTAAAAGGGTCTCCGGTTCTCTACACTCACCATACGAAACACAGCAGCATTAAGCTACTATTTTACGCTGGTATTCTGTGAGAGCGTGGTCCTTCTCCGGTCGAGCCGACTCATTCGTGCTACAACTATACTAGTAATATAACTGCAGCATGGCTCTTCCACGTAGTTTAGATTCACAATTATGGTAGATGGCGCTATTTTCGCTCGATAGGATCGCTCGCCTTTATCTTAACTCTTCTGTGCGTGTGTTTGTCACAAAAATCTCTTAACTCTATCTTACTCTTACTCTCTTCTTATGAAATCTTTTAATAAGTCTTCTAATTCTTCAAAATCTTCTAATTAATAAAATTAGCTCGTTTAAGAAAAATGCCGTGGTAACCTACGGTTAGGTCACTTTTCAATTTCTTTCTTTTGTCAATTTTATGTTTGTCTTGTTTGCTATGAAATAATATAAGTATAACAATTTATTTATAATCATCATGGGATGGAGTGAAATTGCAAAAACTACTCAACTACACTGCTTGGTAAACTTTGCAGAGCAAACTCAAACTCATTTACTTAATTGAATACAATACCGGGGACTCGCAATATATATACCTAACAGCGTGAAATGGCAACATATTGCTGCTCTGTTACGGATAGTTTAGTACTTTTTCTTGGTAACGAGGCATTTTATCTTAGTCCTTAGGGGTGAAATACACCGGCATTGTGATTTATATTGGAAGATATGTAGGTGTGTGCACAGCATGTTTTACCACGGGATGGACTGGTTGGACTGGCCCTTTTGTTATCCTACCTTGTATAAAATACATTATCAATATCATAATAATATTATAAATGCGAATGTTTGTCTGTTTGATGTTTGTCATTTAATCAAATTTAAACGGAATGAAGAAATATTAACGAAAATCATGGAGGAACATTTTACAATGAAAAAGGACATTGGATACTTTTATATAACTACGAAGAGCTAACCAACAATACTCGTACAATTTATGAAGAAAAAAAAAACTGCGACATCTTAATAAGGGTCCGAATTGTTTTTTCTGTGAGTTTTTTTCTTACAAATTCATGATCATACAACGTAATATTAACGTTAATTGAACAACAATCGAAGGACAGACAAAACAAAAAACAAATGCAAAGTATGGTAATTATTAAAGCTTGGTAAATGCGAAATGAAATCACAAAACTTTGAAGCCAAGGTTCTCAGATACTATATTTTTAAAATTGTGGTTAGCTTATTTAAGCTAAATTCACATAATTTCCCATAATGTGAATTTATTATTAAAAGATATTAGTTTATAAATTTATGAAAACGCGGCTCATATTTCGGGTCTCAGTATATACGTTTAATGAACCGTGTACGTTTAAATTATAGCCGACGGGCATACATTGTAATTTACTACATAATTTTTACACATTCTACCATTTGCAATACCGTTGTACTTCTACGCTCGGACAGCGCGCGACATGTTACACTCCCGTTCACTCGGGACCTTTTTGGCGGGAAAATTTCTAGGTTAGGAAATTTTTTGCAATATTGCAAATTTTGCTATATTTTCACTTTGAGACAATATTTATGGATAAAACTTACAGGAAGTCTTGTTGAATGTATAAACTATCGAATAAAATTATTTTTGGTTGCTAGAAATTGTAATAAAGTATATAAATTACACTGTATAGCATAATAGTAGTATAAACTTCAATTTTAGTGACAAAATTACTACTAATTTGAATTCTACACCTTTGTTTTTGGAGAAATTTATATGAAATTGTTTGGAAATATGTATATTTTATGTTTTATGTGTTTCCATTCGTTACTCATACCAAAATATTAAAATATTAAAAAATTAAAAAAAAAAATAAAATAATATTTTATCTGTGACATATCGAACAATATTTCTAAAATATGTTCGTGTGAATTTGAAATAAATACAACGTCATGTTATTTCAAAATATGTAGGAAAACTATTTTTACTTACATTTTACACTAAAAATAAATGAGAATTTGAAAAATAACACATTTATAACCCGCCCGCCAAAACAGGCCTTTCGGAATTTGAAGTACTTTTGGCAATTTACTTTTCACTTTTTATACCACAAATTATATATCTACGTGTTGACTATATTACAAGAAATGTAAAAAGTATAATACTTTCGTTTTTAGTCCAGACACAAATATAAAATTCTATAAAAAAGACAGAGCAACTTCATCAAAGTGACACGTGGAACGCCGGAAGTTCAGAGTGATTTCTTTTTTTTTTTTTCTAAGAAACATTGCCAGGTTATGGTTTAAAATAAAAGAGCATATCTTTGTCTTTGATACTAATATCTATTGCATAGTGTCTTTGGTTTTGTTTAAAACGAAAAAATAGTTTTTTCATAGGTAGACATGTTTACATAATTCTGATCTAATTCGATCACTACTTGGCGGGCGTAAGGTTGGTATTGCGCGATCGAAAGTGAGCATGGCTTGGCGTACAGGTTAAAACACAAAATATCTGTCAATTTACATATTAGGCAACTTTTTTGCCGACTTAAAAAATTAGGAGGATCTCAATTCGAGTGTACGCTAAAAGAACAAACCGTTGGATAATGATTATGAAAAAAATGACAATGATATAAAACAGATAAATTATACTTATTACAAATGATGTCACAATATTAAATTTCCCAAATGTGTTGAACATTTAAATACTTACATGTTCGTACCGGTTATGTTTGCCGCTAGACTGTAAACAACTTTCGCTTTTGATATTCTTGTAAATTTTGAAAATGACTTACATTGCACAGCGGTAATAATATAAACATTCCAAATAATTTTGTGGTAGACATTTTGAAGGTTTATTTAAGTGTGCTTGTCTGTCACAATATAAAAACCTTCGAAATATTCCTAAGTATCACAAAAAATCTTAAATAGATCATCATCAATCTGAATCTGACAGCTAATGTACTCTGTTTGACAGTAATTTAGCGGTCCTGAGAGTAATAACATACATAAGTAGTTTTCACAACGTTCTTTCCAAGGCTTTGTAGGTAGTAGTGACACAATATTTACTTATAATTATTAAAAAATATTTTATATAATTATTTAAAAAGTTAGTGTTGTATAAAAGATGTTATTTTATTGTTTTTGGTTTTTAAAAGTCGGCTATTACTTTTTAATAGAAGTCAATTTTTTTCTAGTTTAGAGTCCTGTTAGCTCTGGGATATTATCCCCGCTGTAAATGTCACAGTAGGTACGCGAGCAACCCGAGTTCGACCCCCGCCGGCACAATTGACATTGTTAATTGCGATTTTAAGTGCTGTTTTACCACGTGCTCGGCAGTAAACCTGCATGTCAAAGAAATAAGAAATATAATATTTCGAAGACATGTGAATTTCGCCATCACGTATTGGGGCAGCGCGGCAAACTTTTCCTAACCCTAAAATCCTCTCAGAAATAGGAGTGGGCACGTGCCCAGCAGTGGGAAGAATATGGGCTGTAACTTTAACTTTAATTTTTTGAGCCTTTTGAAAAAGCTAAAAATGCGGTCGCCTATATCTGCCAGTTAAGCGAAACGATTACAAACCGTAGCTCAGAGAACCGTGGTGGCTCAGATAGTTAGCGCTCGTAAATGCCACAGTATGCACAAATAAACCCGGGCTCGATCCCCACCAGCACCAATGAATTTGCTAATTGCAATTTAGTAACGTTACAAAAACATTTCGAAGAAATGTGAAGTTCACTAATACACATTGGGGCAGTGCGACAGACATTTCTTTGCCCAAAACCCTGTCAGAAATGAGAGTAAGCATATGCCCAGCTGTGGGACACATATGGGCTGTAACTTTAACTTTAATTTTGGGGCACACAATATCATAAGCTCAAATAACGTCTAACTCATTGGATCAAAACCTTCACCCCTATATTACTACCCTGAGGGTTGGAATTTTTTTATTCATATTTATGTGAACCATTACGACCTATGAAACTATTCAATAAAATATTTTAAGCCGTTTCACAATAGTTGATGGGATCGGGTAACACCCAAATAAATGAACATACAGTCGAGTTGAGAACCTCTTCTTTTTTTTAAGTCGGCTTTAGCGGCTTTTATAATATTAATTTATATATAATAAATTATAGTAATACTGTAATTTATACCACTTTCACTCAGTGTTTACAAATTTAATTTTATCTTAAGTGTTGTTTGAAATTACCTAGTTGAAAATATATATCTAGTATGTATATATTTACAGGTTAAGTAAAACCTTTGTACAATTGCTCCAAAGCGTTTATTGGATCAATATTATGAAAGCCAATCCACATTGCTCTCGAACCAAATAATTGAAATGTGGAGGAGAAGGAAATGTATAAGAATATCTTTAAAATGTGTGCTCTTGTGTGAGAGTGAATCCTTAGTGTGTGCTCTTGTGTGAGAGCACACACTAAGGATTCATACCATTTTGTCAGTGAGATAAAAGACCTACATCTTCATCATCATCATCATTACAGCCTTTCACAAGTCCACTGCTGAACATAGGCCTCCCCCAAGTAATGCCACAAAGCACGGTCCTGAGCCACCTGCATCCATCGACTTCCTGCATGTCTTACCAGGTCGTCACTCCATCTAGTGGGGGGTCGCCCTACACTACGCCTACCGGTACGAGGCTGCCACTCGAGAACCTTTCTTCCCCATCGGTTATCGGTTCTTCGAGCTATATGGCCGGCTCATTGCCACTTCAGCTTACTAATCCGTTGGGCTATGACGGTCACTCTGGTTTTACTGCGGATATCCTCATTTCTGAGTCTATCACGCAGAGAAACTCCGAGCATAGCCCTCTCCATAGCTCGCTGAGCGACCTTAAGCGTCCTCATACGGCCAGCAGTGAAGGACCACGTCTCAGATCCATAAGTCATCACTGGCAACACGCACTGGTTGTACAATCTAGTTTTTAGAGATTGAGGTATACCTGACGAAAAGATATGTCGTAATTTCCCGAACGCTGCCCAGCCGAGTTGAATCCGTCGATTGACCTCTCGGTCGAAGTTGGACTTACCTAGTCGGACTATTTGTCCCAGGTAAACGTACTCGTCAACAACTTCGAGCATAGTGCTCCCAACAACTACCGGCATAGGTGTGACATGGACATTGAACATGATCTTTGTTTTGTCCATGTTCATCTTAAGACCTATCCGTTGGGAGGCACTATTGAGGTCATTGAGCATAGTGCTTAAGTCCTCCAGCGATTCTGCCATAAGGACTATATCGTCGGCAAATCGAAGGTGAGTGATGTACTCGCCATTGATGTCAATACCGTATCCTTTCCAGTCCAGTAGCTTGAAAACGTCTTCCAATGCAGCGGTGAAGAGTTTCGGGGATATAACGTCACCCTGTCTTACACCTCTCTGCAGTTGGATAGGTCTCGAGCTCTGGTTCTGTACTCGGATAGCCATCGTAGTCCTACTGTACAAACACTTCAGCACTTCGATATACCGACAGTCAAGTTGGCACCGCTGAAGGGACTGTAGCACCGCCCAAATTTCGACGGAATCAAAGGCTTTCTCATAGTCCACATACGCCAGGCAAAGTGGCAGATTGTACTCTTCAGTCTTCTGTACAATCTGCCGCAGGGTATGTATGTGGTCTATGGTACTGAAGCCTTTTCGGAAACCGGCTTGTTCGGGAGGCTGGAAGTCGTCAAGTCTGCGTGCGAGACGATTCGTAATGACTCTCGAAAACAGCACGTAGACGCGGCTCAGAAGGGAAATCGGTCTGTAGTTCTTTAAGAGAGCGTTGTCGCCTTTCTTAAAGAACAAGACCACCGCACTTCTGCTCCACGCCTCTGGAGTAGTGCCACCATGGAGGACGGAATTGAAGAGCTTCTGAAGGACTACAAGTACCGGTGTTCCACCCGCTTTCAGAAGCTCCGCTGTAATTCCATCCTCACCTGGGGCCCTGCCGTTTTTAAGGTGCTGGAGAGCCATTCTAATCTCGCTTAGACTGACGTCCGGGATATCATCGGAATAGCCTACATCTTACTGACAATGAAACCATGGTCAGTTTTGATGTTCAGTCTCTATTTACATCCCTACCTGTTGAAGACTGCATATCAATTATAACTAGGAAACTAGAGGAAAATAACATGCCAGCAGAATATGCAGTATTACTAAGACATTGCCTTACATCTGGCTATCTATTGTGGAAGGAAGAGTTTTACAAGCAAGTAGATGGTGTGGCGATGGGCTCACCTGTATCTCCCATTGTCGCCGATATATTCATGGAAGACTTTGAGGAGAAAGCCCTCCTTACTGCACCTGTTACACCAAGGATCTACAAGCGGTACGTAGACGATACTTTCACAATTTTACCATCAGACAAAGTAACTGCATTTTTAGAACATCTTAATTCCATAAACTCTAAAATTCAATTTACTATGGAGTTAGAGGCAAATAATTCCTTACCTTTCCTAGATGTGTTAGTCATCAGAAATCCTAATAACACCATTGGTCACACTGTGTATAGGAAAAAGACCCATACAAACCGATATTTAAACGGTGAATCTCACCACCATCCTTCACAGTTAGCTACCGTGGGCAAATCTTTGTTACAGAGAGCACGAGGGATCTGTGACAGCAAACACCTGGCCGCCGAGCTTCAGCACGTCAAGCAAGTTCTGCAAGACAACAAGCTTCGGGTCCCGCGCCTACGTCACAGTGACCGAGTGAAGCCAGCCACAGTCGAGCGTGTGCCTGCTGTACTACCATATGTCAGAGGTGTCACAGACAAGATTGGCTATATCTTGAAGCGAGCTTCTATTAGAACATTCTACAAGCCGCCGAAGAAGATTAGTCAGTTCCTACCATCCGTCAAGTGTCATATTCCTCTACAAGATGCAGGAGTGTACAAGCTTGATTGTGAATGTGGTCTCTCTTATATAGGACAAACCAAAAGATCAATTAGGACCCGCGTAAAAGAACATATAGCTGATGTGAAGCATCAACGTTCCGGGAAGTCTGCAGTTTGTGATCATATCCTAGACGGCCCCAACCATTACATCAGATTTGATAGACCACAAATCCTCGCGAAAGAACACCGATTCCTACCAAGGATGATACGTGAGGCTATTGAAATTAAAAAGCATCCTAATTTCAATAGAGAAGGAGGCTGGGTACTACCACCTGCTTGGGATCCTATAATCAATAAAATTAAAACTAAACCCAAGCATACCACTGCAAGACCTCAAGACAGAGTTAGTTCATTTTGCATAGATCGGACCATAAACAATAATTAAAAAAGCTGAAGGTACTCCGGGTTTAACAATGAGATCGGGACGTCAGTCATCTCAGTCCCCCGTGACCATGGGTGCTGGAAAGCGCCCGAAACGTCGGGAATTAAAAATAAAAAGTAAGAATAAACGCGATAAAATCCGTAAAAGTAGTTTTAATCATGTGTAGTGTTCGCGTAAATATAAGAAATCACTAAATATGAAGTTGGAGAGGTCATATCTAATAAAATCAACGCTCTGTTCTTCTCGTGTTCTTATTCAAAGTCCCGAAAACATTCAGCTCGAGATACAAAATTATTTTCAGTGCCTAGAAGACCGCAATGAAGTGGACGATATGAATGACAAGCTTGTGAAAACTGTCCATATGGTCGGAGCTACGTTCTGTAAGACCTACCGCAGAAGAACACAAAAACTCTACGATCTAACTCTTAATCTCATGGCTTTTAGACAGGAAATGAAACTTCAGTCTTCAGCAAATTTCAGCAAACTTACGCAACTTCAATATAGCCCGTATTGAAGAAGCGATCCAGTGGAACCAGGGCTCAAGTCTTTGTCAGTGATCTGTCTGTCAGAAAGAGCCAACTGTCGAAACTAAAGACTGAATGTAACAGCATCTTTTCCGGGACACCTGAGATTTTCAGTGAGATTGAGAGGTTCTATGTGCAGCTGTACACGTCATCGTTGGAGCCACACGCAAATGTGAGTAACGATCCAAGAGCAAGTCTTATCCGACACTATTTCGATGATATCCCAGACATCAGTCTGAGCGGGATTATAATGGCTCTTTTGCATTTTAAAAACGGCAAGACCAAACGGCAAGGCGAAGATGGAATTACAGCGGAGCTTCTGAAAGTGAGTAGATAACCGATACGTAAAGTCCTTCAGAAGCTCTTCAATTCCGTCCTCCATGGTGGCACTACTTCAGAGGCGTAGAGCAGAAGTGCAGTGCAGTCTTCTTCTTCAAGTAAGACGACAACGCTCTCTTGAAGAACTACAAACCGATTTCCCTTCTGAGCCGCGTTTATGTGCTGTTTTCGAGAGTCAATAGGAATCGTCTTGCACGCAGATTTGACGAATTCCAGCCTCCCGAACAAGCTAGTTTCCGAAAAGGCTTCAGTATCGTAGTTCACATACATACCCTTCGGCAAATTATACAAAAGTCCAAAGACTACAATCTGCCACTTCGTCTTGCGTATGTGAACTATGAGAAAGTCTTTGATTCCGTTGAAATTTGGGCGGTGCTGCAGTCCCTCCACCGATGCCAACTTGACTGTAGGTATATCGAAGTGCTGAATTGTTTGTACAGTAGGGCTACGATGGCTATCTGAGTACAGAACCAGAGTACGAATTCTATCCAACTGCAGAGCGGTGTAAGACGGGGAGATGTAATATCCCCGAAAACCTTCAACGCTGTATTGGAAGACGTTACCAAGCTACCGGACTGTTAAGGATACGGTATTAATGGCATTGACGAGTACATCACTTACTTTTGATTTGTTAACGATATAGTCCTTAAGGCAGAATCGCTGGAGAACCTAAGTACTATGCTCAATGACCTCAATAGTGTCTCCTAACGGATAGGTCTTAAGATGAACATGGACAAAACAAAAGTCATGTGTAATGTCCATGTCACACTTATGCCAGTAGTTGTTGGGAGCACTAAGCTCCAAGTTGTTAACGAGTATGTTTACCTGGGACAAATAGTCCGTCTGGGTAAGTCCAACTTCGACCGAGAGGTCAATCGACGGCACTCGGCTGGGAAGCGTTCCGGAGTTTACGACACATCTTCTCGTCAGGGATATTTCAAACCCTGAAAACCAGATTGTACAAACAGTGAGTGTTGCCAGTGATGATCTATGGATTTGAGACGTGGTCCTTCACTGATGGCCGTATAAGGAAGCTCAAAATCGCTTAGCCAGGTATGGAGAGGGCTATGCTCGGACTTTCTTTGCGTGATAAACTTAGAAATTAGGATATCTGCAGTGGAAGTAGAGTGACCGACATAGCACAACGGATTGGTAAGTTGAAGTGCCAATCGGTCGCTCATATAGCTCGTCCGACAACCGATGGCAGATTCTCGAGTGGCTGCCTCGTACCGGCAGGCGAATTGTAGGGCGACCCCTCACTAGGTGGCCTGACGATCTGGTAAGACATGCAGGAAGTTGGTTGATGCAGTTGGCTCAGGACCGTGCTTTATGGCATTCCTTGGGGGAGCATTCCTAATTTTTATATTCAGCAGTATTTTAGCAGACCTATTATATCCAGCAGTGGAATATCTAATGGCTGTAATGATGGTGATATATATAGATGTAAAAGTTTATCTATTTTGCGTATTTGCTGTATCTACTATTTTGTTTAGTAGGTTTGACTACTTTGTTAAACTCATTATTTACATGACTGAACGATTTAAGATGGTTATTGGAGGTCGGGAAGTGGGGTATACTATGGAATGGAGTGTAGGGTAGCTTTAAATTTAAAAAGAACACATTAGGATTTTAGTTTGGCGATTACAGAGGCTTTTAAGTGTTATGCGCCTAAATTATCATAGTAGAACCTTAGTCTAATAAAGAAAAATAGGCAGAGCGCTGCATACATTTGAAGTGACGCTGAAACCAAGTCATAAACATGCCCAACTTGAGCACATGCTCTTAAATCATTTGCAACCAACAACATTGTTTTGTTCCACATTTTTTGCATCCGGCAGTAAATTTTTATGGGTCGTTAAAAAGGAATAATGAAAATTTCTGCAAGGGTACTTGTCAACAAATTTAATATGGTTCCGACATCACGTGAAATGTAAGTATCGCTCCGCCTATCTTATTTTGTTAGCCTGAAAATCGTAAATATAAAAAGGTCGGATTCCCATGACTGTTTTTCTGGGTAAATATCACGCGAGCAAAACTAGAGGCGAAAGCCAAAAATGCATATTATTACATCATGCACCAACATTATTTCGTTGTTATATCAGCTTTTTATATAATATACTAATTGGTTGTAATTCAGTAATTGGTATGTAAAATGTATGTCACGGTCATTGAATTCAAGCTTATTATAATAAATGTATTTCATATGCAAAATGAATGTACTCATGAATTCTTTTTTTATAATACCATACACGGTACATTTCTACATATTTTATATTGAAAGTTTTATTTGTATAAAATTTAAATAAATTAATTTAAATTTATATAAAATTCCTGCCTTTTGTAAGCGTATTTATTTAACTTTGCAATAAATATTTTTGGTCAACTTTGCACGAAATTTCCGATCCAATTTTTATTTTTTATAAATATATAATTTTTATAATACGTAATATATATAATTTGTAATTGCAAATAATCGGACAGTGTGCAACCGAGTGTATCTGGATTATTTGATTATGTTAAATGTATAAACACTATAATAGATGCAGTAATGTGTGAAGAGGAACTGCCATTGCTTACGCAACCATACTTTACACACCCTCAATTTTATTGATGTAAGTTTAAAATGTTGCGCGAAATGTTTCTAAAAGAAAAATAGCTTTATATTTCTCAATTATTTACGATTTATTGCTTTATATATTAAAATACTTATGATTTAACATATTTAAATAACAATAAATAAGTTATATATTTGTTATCATAATAAAAAAATTGAATTAAAAAGGTAGATTATCATAAATTCTCAATCCCCGCGGTATAATGCCAAAATGCTAGCTACGTTTCCTTTCTGTCTGTACTTAGTGTTTGAACGAGAAAAGAACGAAATTTCTTATCACTAGCGGGAACGACGTGGACTCCACGGAGCGATATTCTCTACAGCAAATGGAAAAATATGAAGTTATCTCTTAGAGACTCATACTTGTGCCATTTACTCAGTTCGGCCGCCTCTGTAGCCGCCCCCGGTCTAAACGAGGTACCGTTGAGAAGAGAGGTTGCTATAGTCTAAGCACGTAGCGTCCACACTACGGCTTTGATTTTCTTCTAAGCGACCAAAGTTATACCTCGGATCTCCTTCCATTCTCTCTAAATATTCTTACAAGATTCTAAGCCGAGGGAACATTTATTAAGACAAGAGTTCGCCGTGACGGAACTACTAGCACTTTTCTTATATGAAAGTCCGTGGAGGTCAAACTCGTCGATGCCGCTACCACAAAGGCCATCATGGCCTTTGTGGTATAATGTTGATATTTAATGTTGATGAGATTACTAGATGGTAAAGGAATCTAGTATTCCGTACTCGAAGCAGCTAGAAGGCGGGTCTGATATAAGTCACTATAAAAATTATGAAGCAGATGTTAGTGCGCACTGCGTAATAACGAAAAGAGTTATTTTCCCTGGGATGACAAGTATCCTTTGTTTACCTTGCATTCGTAGTGAAGTACTACTACTGCTATAGCCCCAGAAAAGGCGGAAATTCCAACTCTACTCTAGTTGTTTCTTTTTCGTGATTATAAAAATACCATTCACATCGACTAAACGCAGAGCATTCGAGTAAGTTGCGTACTACTCTCGAATCCCACGCTTCTATAACAATTGTAGTGTAATAATTATATAATTTTCCATCGTACTATGTGGAAAGTATAAGGTATGATTTAATTATAAGTACCCTTCAACTAGAACGGCGACTTATCAATGATTTAATTATAAGTACCCTTCAACTAGAACGGCGACTTATCAACTTTCCCACTGAAGAGAAAATATCTGTCAACAGTTTTTGTATTTCGTGTTATTCATATTTTATTTGAGATTATTAATATAATTTAGAAATGAAATAAATATTAAATTATTTATTATGATAGATAATTTCATATAAATAAATTGTGGGAACCTTAACATGCGCGGATGTAAACTTGACTTAAGAATTATATCATGATTTGTTATATTTACGCAAAAACTACACATTGGATAAAACTACTTTTACGGATTTTATCGCGTTTGATTATAAAGTAATACGATGATGTCCTTTTGGCACAGGAGATAATAATTTGTCATCACAAATGTAAGCGCGAACACATTATTACTCACTTGTCCTAACCCATTATTGCCCGATTTGACGTTTATGCGTTACGACCCGGGGGCACTAATACACAAACATTTGACATGTTGTGTAAGTACATTTGGCTGCATTATGGTTACTACTTGTATCTGATATTATCACCGTTTATCCACTCACGTGCTATTAGAATCCACAGCTGAACATATGCAGGCCCAAATGTAGATTGTTTCATTTCATTCATTTCATCATATTTGCCACACAGTTGACACTTGACAAGCGGGTTGGTGACCGCAGTATTTTTTTTGTCGTTATTAGGGTGATGCTACTGCCCATCTTCTGATTGTTTCTCTTTGTTACCTCTTATGACACCCACGGGGTGATAATGTGGAGTAGTGGATATTCATACACGGTAATCTGATATTGTACTTTATAAATTATATTATGGAGATAGAATGGTTTGTTTACAATAAAAAAGGGTCTCAGTTTCTCTACACTCACCATACGAAACACAGGAGCATTAAGCTGCTATTTTACGCTGGTATTCTGTGAGAGCGTTGTCCTACCCCTGTCGAGCTGACCCATTCGTGTTACAACCATAATATAGCTACGAAATGGCTCTACCACGTAAAGTTGCACATATTGCGGCAGACACTTCCTGGTCTTAAAACACTCACAGAAAAGTAAAGTAAAGTTACAGCCTATATACGTCTCACTGCTGAGCACAGGCCTCCCCTCATTTATGAGAGGGTTTTAGGGCGGGGAAGTGTCCGCCGCGCTGCCCCAATGCGTGTTGGCGAACTTCACATGTCTTAGAAATATTTTTTATCTTATTCCTCAGACATGCAGGTTTCCTCACGATGTTTTCCTTCACCGCCGAGCACGTGGTGAATCAGCACTTAAAATTGCAATTAACAATTTCATTGGTGTCGGCAGGGATCGAACCCGGGTTACTCGCGTTCTGTTATATTACAGCGAGAGTTAACCATCTGAGCTACCACGGCTCCACCACTCACAGAAATGAGAAGAATATTTTAATGCTTTAGGGGTTTCCAGCTGTGGAACTTATATTTACAGTAACTATATACCATACTTTTTGGCAACTTTTGGCTGGATAAGCGGGAGTCGCTACGATTTAAATCCGCTCGGAAGACATCATTATCGTGTACAGCATAATCATTATCGATTTAGTTTTATTATGTTCAGTGGCAAATATGCGTTGAAAGTTAATAGGGACATTGAATTTTTCTTAGGTCAGGATTTTGCTGCTGGTTTATTTTCCATTATGTGTTTATTTATGTATTTACGTAAGATTTCTTTGTTACAGTTACGATGGCCAAACCACTATGTATGTTAATACTAGTATTCTGTGCTGCAGCTAACGCCGGATATCGGAGCTTTTTGAACGATCACAGACATTCTTATCTTCAGAGAATATCGCCTTTAGATGTCCAATTCCCCAGTAGTGATAATATACCTTTTACATTTGGTGCTCCAAGTCTAAGATTACCGGTAAATGGGTTTGGGTAAGTAAAATAAATACATGTAATAAAATATCTTACCATGATATACACAAATTTTACATATTTTAAAGGGTGTAAAAATTACGTCAGTATTGCATTGTCTGTACTAAGCGTGATACAGTAGGAAGCTACAGTGTTATATTGTCATTCCTCCTGGACTATGGAGCCTTGTTCTCCTACTAGTGTTAGATCCGTTAGATACGAATAATACCGCAAAACAAAATGGTGGTTGAGTACGCGAACTGCAGGAAAGTAACTTATCGCACTTGCGCATTTACATGTAATATATATCTTAATATGTTTAATATCTGTTTTAAAAAAAATCTTTTGTTTCATTAAACACTTGATGCTGCACTATTATGCACCCCTAGTAATCAAACGAATTACGGTTATTGTTTAAACACATACATTCTAATTCATTCTAATCAGGATTACATACATTCTAATCACCTGTAAATATCGTGAGAAATGTTCTAATTCTATGTTGGTTTACGTGTATTAATTTCACAATTATATGTTGCATGCATATCTGTGTTTAACACATGTACGGATTATTTTCAACAGCCACGAGACTGTCAACAATCAAGGACATGGCGAATATCCTGGCTCCAGGTTATTATTATTATTTTTTAATTTAATAATCTCTATCCTAATGTAAACTATTCTAACAGCTTTTGTATATATACCCTATTCAGGATATTATGTTGATATAATGTATATTTCTTTTATATTATTTAGTTATTTTATCTGAGTAAATATACACGAGGCAATATAAACAAATGTTTTAATGTGTTGTATACGTATACTGAAGAAATAAATATGGTTATTTTTATATCAGTTATATATGTGAAAGTCAAAAGTTGACCATTGCAAATACAGTTTCAGTAATCCACCGCCTCCCCTGAACTCTGGACCAAACTTACAAGAACAAACTTGTGGCCTCGCTCCTTCCTTTTGTACTACGTCCCGATACAGAACTATTGATGGCACTTGTAATAACTTACGAAAGCCTACGTGGGGTATACCTCAAACTCCTTACGGCCGCTTGGTGAAGTATAATTATGGGGATGGTAAGTATTATTTTAAAATAACAATACATTCAAATAGTTATATAATTATTGGGATTTTTTAAAAAGATTTAAAACAACTTTATTTATAATTGGAAATAATTGGATGCTATGAGTATATAACTAACTAGTCTGGCCATAAATACTGTTACATAACAACTTTTCTTTTGTCAACTTTATAATTATTTTGAATTTGGAACGCGTTCATTATTTTTATAAGTTCTTTCGATTTTGCGCCATTTCACATATTTTTTCGCGTTCAATATCAAATTACAAGGAATCGGGTGTTAAAGAAAATAGGATTGCGGTGATGGCCTTGCACTTAGTGGGTATGGAGCCGTCGATCATATTATTCCAGATCGTTCAAAATCTTGGTATCATTCGTATGTTCATATATCGTACTATCAACAGATACAACACTTCCTGTATCATATATATATAAGACCATAAAAGATCGGGGCGGCCGCGTGCTGTTAGAACTACAGAGGCTGTTAATACTGTTAAAGCCAGAATTCGTCGAAATCCCATTAGGAAGCAAAAAATCTTATCGCGAGAAATGAAGATTCCCGCTAGGACTCGGTCGCGTATTATAAAACAAGACCTGAAGCTCGGTGCTTATCGTCGATATACAGGACATGCCCTAAATCAATCTTTACAATTAAAGAGAGTGGATCGATCAAAACGCCTTCTGTCGCGATACGTAGGTGAAGGGCACATAAATATCCTCTTTACCATGAAGGTTAGAGAACAGGAGAACGGTCACTACGTACTAAAGCATAGTCCGCTTGTCCTTGAAAATTGTAGAATTTATAGCGGCGCTGACGTCGGTGAGTAGTGACTGCGAAGTTCGCTGTTTATGAGTACAAGTAGATGAAGTTAGTTGAATAATGTACACATTTTCTCCGCGGCATTAGTGAGAAAATTTTCTTGCTCCGTAATTTTGTAATTTTTGATAAAAAGAAACATCAAAAAAATAGAGAAATATATAATATTTTATTATGCGTGGATGTGCAAGTGGTTTAGCATCTGATCGGAAAAATAGACTGAAAATGACTTTTATTGACCGAACTTAACGATCGCAGCGCCTTACTTATGGTGTCCATGTTTCTGGGATACTATTTTCTATGGCGATCGTTCTCCTGTTCTCTAACATGAAATGATGAAAAAATTTCACGATTGAAGAGCACTATAATCAGCAAAATGATTATAGTGCTCTATATATATCAAAAGTGGTCGGAAAGGTACAATGTGGTCATCATCGTGCGTCAGTGATGTTCACTCCACTGCCATGGCCACTGGTCATGGTCACAAAGCTACATTTTTGTGAAAAAGGTATGAATACTTCGGTCAAAGTGTATCAAGAGACAGTCTTGGATCGTGTTGTGAAACCTCTCAACAATACACTTTTTAAAAATGTACCGTGGACTTTCCAGCAGAACTCTGCACCTGGTCACAAGGCACGAACTACCCAAGCCTGTCTTGAAACCAACGTTACGGATTTTGTAAGAGCTGAAGACTGGCCCTCATCTAGCCCAGATCTTAACCCTTTAGACTACAAATTATGGTCGGTTTTAGAGGGCATGTTTTGCTCTAAACGACATGGCGACATTGAGTCTCTTAAAAAACCTCTGGAGCAAGCAGTGGCGAAATTTCCTATGAAAACAGTTTTTATTTTTTGCTGAGACTTTTATAAATATGTACATATAAGTTTTGCATTACTTAATTTAAAAAAATGCATTTTCATTTGTAATAGAACTTATGGCTGGATTAGGTAAATATAGATACTTTGGCAACCTATCATCTCAGGAGTACCTCGTTTAGAGCTGAGACGGCATCAGAGGCAGCTGAACTGAGTAATTGGCGCAAGTATGAGCCCCTGAGAGATGACTATATATATGTGACATTTGCTGTAGAGACTATTGGTCCCTGGTGTTAACGTGTGAATAGGTTCCTAAAGAAACAGAATTCACGAATTCTCGTCGTCGCTGGTGATAAGAGGGCTGGTTTTTTCCGAGGAAACGCAGCGAGAGTTCTTCTACGGGGAGTAAGACTGCATGATTATTAAATTTTTAGTTAAATTTTTTTTACAATGGTAAAAATATTGTCTCCTTCATGAAAAATTAAAAATATATCAAGTCTTCAATGCTAATATAACATTTTTATGTTTATTGTTCCAGGTATCAGTGCATTGCCCGTTTCATCGACTGGACGACAATTACCAAATCCACGTGAAATCAGCTTAACGTTGTTCCCGGATAAACAATTAGTCGATCCCGTTTGGAATCTAAACGCGCAACAGTGGGGGCAAATTATAACACACGATATGTCAATGACAGCCGGCGTGGCGCAGACACGTGCGTACATTTTTCTAAATTTAACAATTTTTTTATCTTACGTATTAAACATACTAGTGTTTGACAATTTGTATTAAGAATATAAAAAATATTTATTATTAAATATTTTTATCGGTATTTAATATCGCTATTACTTTAATGACGCGAGTGAAATGTTAATTTGGTGAGTTTAGTTTGGAAATGTTGGTTTGTTAAGCGAACATTATATTAGTTTATTTTCTATATTCGTAGCGATAAAACTTAAGTGACAAAGAATATAGGATAAAACCATGGCCTGGTCCGATCAGTTCAACTGTAAGTTCAACTATTTGAACGTATGAGACAAAATTATTCCATTCAGTCCAACTATTTAATCATTAACTCTTCAATCCCCATAAAATTCCCATGCAGTCGCATGCACCTGGCAAATCCCGAGCGGTCCGCACCCACCCACAGCACTTTAAACCATTATAACTTATATTTAGAGATTACTTTGCTGTAAAGAAGTGGGGCATTATAAAATTTATACAAAATTCTCTATCCTGTGGTCTAAACAAAAGTCAGGTTTTACTTCATTACAAAAAGATTTTATTGTATTATTACAACAAAAAAATAAAAAACCGGCCAAGAGCGTGTCGGGCCACGCTCAGTGTAGGGTTCCGTAGTTTCCCGTCCGTCACAATAAGTGTTCCCACTTATGAGTTTAAAGGTGGGTATCCATTATGTTCGCGCTCCAGCAGCGCTCCGCGCTCCTGCAACTGCTCCCGGTAGTGGGTACGTGCGCAAACATGGAGCGTGCAACATTACACGCTCCGCGGCAGGCGCTATGACTTTCCATCCAAGTTCAAAATGATTTTCCTAGAAAGTCCTTATAAAGTTCTACTTTTCAGAATTTTTTCATATTTTCTAAACTTATGGTTCAAAAGTTAGAGGGGGGGGGGGACACACATTGTTTTTTACTTTTGGAGCGATTATTTCCGAAATTATTGACATTATCAAAAAATGATTTTAGTAAACCCCTATTCATTTTTAAATACCTTTCCAACAATATATCACACGTTAACGTTGAAATTAAATAAAAATAACTTCCCACTTTACATATAGGGGGCTACCCTAATAAAACATTTTTTTCCAATTTTTATTTTACCACTTTGTCGGCGTGATTGATACACATATTGGTACCAAATTTCAGCTTTCTAGTGCTAACGGTCACAGAGATTAAGCGAGGACGGACAGACGGACAGACAGACATGGCGAAACTATAAGGGTTCCTAGTTGACTACGGAACCCTAAAAACCAAGCGGATGTCGGCAGCGTGAAAATCACAATTATTTCTATATATTACTCGAAATTATTTACGTAAAAAGATAAATTATATTCACACAAAAACTTTATAACAATTTTATAATTAAACACTATAGTGAAACACTAATAAAACACTAGAAAAATCCAAAACTCAACACAACAACATTCAAATGAAAATGGCGTACGTAATGAACGTAGAATATAAATTAATATCCATAGACTAACTATTTTTTTTATTCCACTAGATAGAAAATTTCATATTGATTCTATAATGCCAAACTTATTCATAGAAAAGTAGTATCTAAACATAAGTTCTTATGGGTTGAAGTGCTGTGGGTGGGTGCGGTCAAATTTGGACGCTTGGCGTTTGAGAGGTTAGGGTACATCGGTTAGTTATATCATACTGAACGAAAGACTTGGGCACCTATAGGTTCAACCTTAAGATATTTTAGTCTATATTAGTAACTTTATTCACATATTGTACTTTATACTAGTTTACACGGTTGTATCGTAAAGCGTTTCTAGTATGTCTAAACTAACCACTACTTCAATTTGAGAGATGCATCCGATGATGTGCAACTGGATGCTTGGCACTCCACTACTGTGCGATTTACTACAAGTTTTCTTCCTCGCACGACTTCTATGTAGAATAGTTTAACACCGGCCAATTTTACGGACCGCTAAGACTTAGGGACCTTCAATAAACGAGCTTGCTCCTTTTTAAAAGGCCGACAATGCACCTGCAAATCCCTTAGTGTTGGAGTTGTTCATGGATGGCGGTCGACACTTACTATCAGGTGAGCCGCATGCTCGTTTGCCTCCTCTTCTATAAAAATAAAGTTTTTGAAATTTTGAAAACCTTGAAATTACCATAATATACTGTTTTTACATAAAAAAACGTTAGCGACTATTGCATAAGTATTGAATTATTTATGCATGTTTAACTTGTATGCGAACTCTCAAAAAGACGAGTATAGGGACGGTTTACTCATTCTTAAATAACCAAATTTGCGTGGCCATAAAAAATAAAAATACTATCATTAACAATCTATTCCTAGTTATGTATTTTTGTCAGTTTCCCATTTTCTTGTAGTACTTTTAATAATCGCATTATATTGACTTGCTTTTTAAAAGCATTATTTAGCTTCATATGCCATCCCTCAACAATGTAATTTGTACGATGTTATTCGCAGAAAAAGCAACATGTTTTTATAAGGACAGTATTCCATATTAGGTCGAACTTGCGCCTCGTAAAGCTGCAAGCGGTGCGTCGATATGAAATACAGTCCCGCTCCGCTTAGCATGCCAAGCTTTTTAGATGTCAATTTAGCCTTTCTTTCCAAGTTACCACGAAACTGCTCAACGTTTGATATACTGATGTCAAGGATTCCAATACTGGCTGAAGCAACTAGGGGGGTGCCCTGAAATTAAAGCGTATGACAAAGGGGCTCTTTTTGTTTGGTCAACGGGCAAAGTTGTAAGTTCTGGGGATTGAACTGGACTAATTTCAGTTGCCCCCAAGAGAGAGACTTATACACATGTTTGTTCTGGACTGGACTCGACGACATTTTCCTGAGAAATATAGGCACGGCCGGTGTATCACCTGTGCTGTTGTCCACATAGCAATTAATGATACTGGTTTGAAAATATTATTGATATGTAGAAGGAATAACGTAGGTAATAGCATGCAGTCCTGTGGAACACCAGGTGAATAGGCTTGTAATTGGAGCATGCACATAGGAAAGCTTTGAAAAAAGCACTTTGTGTCAAACCCGATCGAAGGTCCTCGTAATGTCCAAACAAACGGCCTCTCCCATGGACTCCACCCATCTATGAGTCAGAATACCAGTTGAGCGACTCCGACGGAAACCGTACTCTTGAGCTGGCAGTTTATAATGGCTTCCATTATTTTGGAGAACAGGAAGATGATCAGGCTGAAACCATACACTTGTAAATAAATGCTATCCCTATCTGTTTTCATGTTTATTACTATGTATGTAAATGTATTTTTATTTAAGGGGATTTAAAAAAAGGTTGAATAAAACATAAGTCAACAAAGTTTTCACAGATTGATTAACTAAAAAGAACAGCTAGGTATCTAAGAGAAGAAAAAACTTAGAAATGAAATATAACAATAAATGATGAAAACAAATAAAGAGCAATTTACTAGACAAAGTTTCAAGATCCATCTTTTGAACTTTCTAGGGCTAAGAGAAAGAAAAAAGTTATATTAGTTTTATATAAATTGCACGCTCGCGTAATATGGCTATTTTTACAATATCTAGCATAAATAATCATTATAAACATGAGATAATGTTTATAATGATTATTTATGCTTACACGAATGCTATTTTTGAATTAAATTTATATTTGCTGTTTTTACCGTCTTTAATTTAAGTTATTTTAAAATATTGTGCACATGTTTTGTCTGTGTTTATCAGGTAGGACTTCTTTTCTGCTCGCGACTCCATTTCATATAAGGATTATGTACCACCCTTTTAATTATTTCCGCCGCCAAATATTAAGGTTTCCACTGCTATGAACTGTAGTAGCCACTTGCTATTTGTTTAAAAGTTCGTTTGTCACGTCAGTTTTATCGACATAATTGTTTTTTTAACAAATAAATAACAGAATCGGCAGTGATTATTTTTTCTGTTCAACAGATAAGGATTTACTAACCTGCTGCGATGACAATGGACAGTTAGCACCAGACGCTGCATCCAATCCAAGTTGTGCCCCGATCCTTATCCCACCCAATGATGTCATTCACAGTCCTCAAGGAACACAGTGCATGAACTTCGTCAGGACTACATCAACGAGGGACAGAGGATGTACACCACGAAATACACCTGCCCAACCGGTAATTTATCAAATTCCCAGTGGAAGGTATTGGGTCTGACTTTCCAGTCCAATAATATCATCCACGTTTAAAGATCTCTAGATGTGGATGCCATGGCTTTTTGGAGGTTATATGTGTGGGTGTAGAATCTTTCTTTTATATCAAAATAAATTGAGAAATGGCATACTTACCGAATTTTGTAATTTATTCCGTATTATTTACTAATAAAGATTTTAAATATGGTCTGACAATTTTCAATAAGTAAAATTTGAAGGGTATTTCTTTTTGTTTTTTATATTCCAGGCTTTTTAATTTTCGTTACTTTCTACCAGGAATTTTGCTGTGAGTACACCTCTGGGTCAAATCCATTTTTATTTATTTTGTTAGCTATTACGTATACGAAAGAGACAAAGGCGAAATATGATAAAATATGATTTGTACAGTGTTGAATCAATCAATTTCATCTAATGAACTTAATAAGGGTGGTAAAAGGTCTTGTATATACGAGTAAGTATATTTATGTTTAGTTCATTTGAAGGTCTTTTCAAATGAAGTAGACATAATAATATACTCCATGTATTTTTTTTATAGAAAAAGGGTGACAAACGAGCACATAGTTCACCTCATGGTATGTGGATGCATTAATACACTGGCCTATAGACATCTACATCAATCTCTAATTATGAAACAAATTGTAACTTAAAACACAAATAGAAACATGAAACTGTTTTTAATGCCGGTATTCTGTGAGACCGTGACCCTTCCTCGGTCGAACATCTTGCAGCTGAAACGTGGATCTATGTTCTCTATTCAAATCTTCCAAATCAGAATATTATTCAACAGTGGATGCAAGCTGTTTTAAGGTATAATGGTATAAGGGGCGGGCTGTAAGACTTTGTTTTTATAATGTAGTCTTTGTTCTACTTTTGAACTTGAACATTTTTTTTATTATTTAATTTTTTTTATTATTTATATAAATAGCTTTCAACTGTCACGGCCTATATGGATCTATCGTTGGTCTATGGCAGCAGTGCACCGCAGGCAGCAGCTATTCGAGCTTATACTGGAGGCCGCCTGACCACCATAGTGCGAAGAGGTCGTGAATGGCCACCTCAGGACCCTAATATTACTTTGACATGTGAATCTGTTCGAACGCCCAATGAACCTTGCTATTTAGCTGGTAAGAACGATGAAATCATAACTATTTTAATGATACATTTTGTTTTATCGTGAATATTTTTACAATTTCATTTGTTTTTAAAGGTCTTTAAAACTCTGCAAATAATCTAGAACTTAATTATAATGATTAGTAGATTAGTCCTGGAATATATTATAACTATATATATTTTTTTAATTTTACGATATACTACAAATTATATGTATTTTATTTCGAACATTAATATTTTGTATCAGAAGCAAATAATTAATCCTCAAAGGAAATCAAATAAGGACTAAGCTCTAACAACACTAAATATAGCTATAGTAGAAGTAATTTGAACACATTGCCAGAGCTAATCTACTTCATGATATCACTCAATTATTGAGGATAATGTGTATTACCCCTATGTATAAATGTTTTCAGTGATGAACATTCTGAGAATATCAAATATTTTTGTAATACAATTTGTAATACAATTTTTAATTTAAAATTTGTTATACAATTTTGTAATACAATTTTTTTTTTACAAATACAAACAATTATCTTTACGTTAAAAAAGTCAGTAAAAATAACGACATTATAATAACTTTGCTAAAGATGTTAGTATCCTGTTGTATTTCAGCCATTCTTGAACTTCTCAAATTACCGCATTGAGCCGAATGTTTCTAGCATGCTGTAATTAACTCCGGAGACTGAAAAACTTTGTATTTCTTACTTCCTTTCTATGAGTATGCTGATATTGGTGTACTGTGCACTGCAGAGAAATTTAACAAACTTAGCGTAGTCTATAATCACTGTGTGCAGTTTGTATTTAGGACGACGTAAAATTAATCACGGTTCAGAATACTGTACTAAGCTTGAGTGGTTCTCAATCTGTCTTCATCAGAATATTATTTTCTATCTGCTCTCTACTGCTACATAATTAATGTGTCAAGTCCACTCTATCTAAAAGACCGTTTTGAACTTCTTGGCTCCTCTTATTATTTTTCCTTGTCGCACAAGGAATGACTTTTTCTTATGTCCTGTACACAAAACGTTTTGCAAAAATATTTCTCTGTTCGAAGTCAAGCTTTGAAGTTCCTTAGATCTGTAGATTAACTTTTTTGCCTTTTTGCCTCTCTAATTACTCTGTCTCTCGCTTACAATTCTCATTTCATTTATGGCTACTAATATACCGCTAAAGATCTGTGTTGTTCTTGTGCACATATATATATATATATATATATATATATATATATATATATATATATATATATATATATATATATATATACATATACTTTTATTATGTTAATCTTTTGCTGGTACATATAAAATGTTTGTATTGTAAATATTGTGTTTTTAAATTGTATTTGTTCTGAACGTTGCCATGTTTCTAACATTTATTTATTTCCATGTATGGTATACGATTACGATGGCAACATGCCCTATCTTAAAGATAGGGCACGCAAATCCTCCCTACAACAGGATAGTCCCATTTCTAGCAGTGCACTTTTATGGGTTGATATAAAAAGAATAGAGAAGAATATCTCTATCGTTAGTAAACAGACTAGAGTCGAAAACTAACTGCTGATATTTCTTATGAACATGATTTTTCTCTTTAGGTGATATTCGTGTAAACCAGAATCCTCAGTTGACGATACTTCAGATTATTCTGTTACGCGAACACAACCGTATAGCTGATACTTTGGCTAAGCTCAATCCATTTTGGGATGATGAGACGATTTACCAGGAGGCACGACGTATTCACATAGCAGAAATACAACATATTAATTACTATGAATATCTACCTATTTTCCTTGGTATGTTAATATGTATATATTTTCATTAAAAATAGCATTTTAAGTATCAATATATTAACACGTTTTTAATTGTAATTGATAATATTATTATTCACCAATTGTGAAATAATTAATGTCATCTTAAGACCTTTATTTGAACTTAAGTATTAAGCTAAGACAAATTTCGTTAAAATCACCGCCAAATATTCTCTCATTTTAAATACTTTATACAGTAGAAGTCCATTAGTCCGGCATCCAATAGTCCGGAATGCCCGATAGTCCGGCATCGCTCTTTGGTTTTCGGTTTTCACCAAAAGTGTGTCTTTAAAGCAAATAAAAACCAACATCAGCTGGGCAGAAGCTGCAGAATCACTAAATAAGTTCACCTCTGAGGCTAGTACTAGCTACAGTGCTTCAGAAATTATTGATTTCCATATCATTAGAAATAAATTCTATACTAAACGCCAAAAGTCAAGAAAACAAAAAGACATTCGTGACTTTTTTAAATCTAAGTGAAATATGTTTTACAGTACGTGTACATACATTAGATATATGAAATGTAAAATAAACTTGTTGTATGGACATACATACATATTTGCATACTGTATTAGTAGTTTAATTATTAACCTAATTGTTCTTATGATTACCGCCCGATAGACCGGAATTTTCGGTAGTGCGGCACCGAGCCGCTCCCGAACGTGTCGGATTATCGGACTTCTACTGTAATTAACTTTATTAACGAGGTACTTTGTTGTCTAAAAGATTTTATCATCTATTATTCTTTCATAATTTGCGTTATTATAGTTACAGCTTATATACGTTCCATTGCTGCACACAGGCCTCATCTCATTTCTGAGAGGGTTTTAGGGCAAGAAAGTGCCCGCCGCGCTGCGTTTATGCGTGTTGGCGAAGTTCAGAAATATTTTTCGTCTTATTTCTCAGACATACAGGTTTCCTCACGATGTTTTCCTTCACTGCCGAGCACGTGGTAAATCAACACTTAAAATTGCAATTAAAAATTTCATTGGTACCAGCGGGGATCGAACTCGGGTTTTTGGCGTACTGTGAAATTTACAGCGAGCACTTAGCTCTTGAGATACCATGGCTCTTTATTACTTTAAGTGAATTGTTGCTAAATCAAATAAAATAACAAGCAAGTGTATTAATATTTGTAAAAATCTTAATTTTGTATTTAAAATCTGCTATTGTTTGTATTTCAATAGTAAACATTTTGTTATATGATCGAGATATTTGTTGATATTTTTTTCTTGACAATTCTAATTTATTAACAGGTTTTCAAAACATGGTCAAGAACAAACTCATCTACCCAGGCGTCAAGGGCTATGTAAATGACTACAACCCTACTGTTGATCCATCGGTACTCGATGAGCACGCGACAGCAGCTTTTAGACATTTCCATACATTAATTCGTGGATATTTACAGTAAGATACCTACGCATTTATTTAAATGAGTAAGAGTGACAATCGTTCACATAGTTCACCTGATGGTTATGGTTGTTGTGTACATTATTATAATGTTTGGATTGATTGTTCCTGTGAATGATACACATTATAACTTATATATCTTAACGTAGTGTAGATCAATATTGCCCAATATCAATTTTGTCCACTTTGTCGAAGCTCTTCAAAAGACTTGTGCATAACGAAATATATATCATACTGCATAATATCATTAAACGGCAATAGCATGGTTTCGTTAAAAGTCGATCAATAGCTACCAATCTATTATTATTTTCCAGCTACTTATTTAAAAATGTTGATAATCGCATACAAATCGATGTAGTATATACAGACTTTCGAAAGGCATTCGATAAGGTGGACCACGAAATGTTACTAAATCGAATAGCTTACAATGGCGTTCGGGGTAATTTGTTACGATGGTTTGTTTCTTATTTCACTAACTGTTGTCATAGGGGTGTAATCAATGGATATCACTCTAACGTTATGATAGTTGCCTCTGATGTACCTCAAGGATATATTCTCGGTACCCTGTTATTTGTTATGTATTAATGACATAAGTAACTGTTTTCCCAACTCTAAATTATTACCATATGCAGATGATCTTAAAGTTTATAAATCTATCCATACTACACAAGACTGCATTCTTCTCTATCTAGGTTCAAGAGGACCTAGATAGACTGTGAGTCAAGTACAAAAGTAAGCTTCAGTTAAGTATTCCGAAGTGCAAATATATTAGTTTTACTAAAAACTAAAGTAAACTATTATTAAATTTTTTTACTCACTGTGTAACGTTCCTTTGGCTAAAGTGGATTCTACGCGAGACCTCGGTATACTGTTTGATTCAAAACAGTGCTTAGACTTACATATTGAATAAATTGTAAACAAAGCATACAAAATATATGGATTTATTATGAGATCAATTCGCGACTTCAAACGGAACTCTCCATATCTTTGTTTATATAAAACCTTAGTTCGCTCTCAACTTGAGTATGTTTTGCCCATTTGGAATCCTTATTATTATAAATATATACACAAAATTGAAAATGTTCAATGCCGGTTTCTACGTGCAATGCATTATAGACATGTCATAAATCTTATCTAGGATTGATCAGTTACCAAGTAGATACAAACTTCTAAACCTCCACTCTAGACGTAAACAATTATAGGCTATGACATTGTTCCATATAGTAAGACGTTTGACAAGTTTGACAGTATTGAGTTAAATAACATGTTATGTTATGCGGTTACTAGAACTGTCCATAGACGACAAAGGCATGCCGGTAATTCTCTTTGCCGTAAGAACCTGTCGATCCAATACCGGTAATCGTTCATTCATTCGGCGTATGGTTGCCACATATAACAACTAACAACACATAAGGAAACTGTGCTCAACGGAAAAGTTTCGTGGTCTTTTCTACAAGACACTTTTCAAATAATAATTTGTTACCTTTTTGTCACATTAAAATACCATTGTTGACCATACTTTGAAATTTATATAATACGTTCTGTACAGCTGCAGGTCTCCTAGTGTCTTAATTATCTATCCCAAGAGATAATCTGTAAACAGCACGGTAGGCTGCATTATTGCGTTTATTAATGTTACTGTACTATCTATATGTAATATGTATAATGTAGATGTTAGCCGTTCCATTTTGAATAAAATAAAAAATAAAATAAATCAGCCCATTTAATGATACCTTAAAATGAAATATTAATATATATATATATATATATATTATAGATTATATATATATATATATATATATATATATATATATATATATATATATATATATATATATATATATATATATATATATAGAGATCTCTTTACGGTAAATGTTGATCAGACGCGACTTCATGCGAGCACTTTGTTGATCCGAAAACGCATGTTGATCCGGCGCCTTTTGTTCATCCAATATGCATCCCTGGTAACTAATGTGGCTCCGACCAGATCAACATCTGCACTCACGAGACTGTTTGCTAGCGTTAGCCGAAGTTGATCCGATATACAAATCCACCTTGCGATGGTTACGGAAAATGTTGATCCGATTTAAATGAGCCAATCAGAGCACAGCAAACGATATGATAAACGATCGGATTGGCTGAATGTAGCCGCGACGTTGCCGTTTCGTATCTTTGGCGGTACAAGCTACAGATTAAATGCGTGTTATGTAATGCATTCAGGGTGATGTTTGGTCTACCTCGTTATTGTAATGCGCCGGGTACGTTCGCGGATACGCGTGTAGATTGTTTCTACTTCTTTCAGTTCCAATGGTATCCTGAGGGCATTTTCTGACAGGTTTGAGGTCAGTACCTGAACCATTGTCATATGGTGCACGCGCTGCTTAATCGGGCCTGTCTTATATATAGTTTTAAAATTAGGAAAATAGTTTTAAGTTTTACGAAAATTAGTTTTAAGATTTGTATTATTACTAACATCTATGATCCTTGTGGTCGAAATAAACGACTTTTATAACGAATTAATCGACAACGCCCCTTCTTGTAGCGGAAGTGGTGGCAACGGCGACATAAGGTATTCGTCTGAGTGCGTGTTTGCGTGCGTGTGTGTGTGAGTGTGTGTGTGTGTGTGTGTGTGTGTGTGTGTGTGTGTGTGTGTGAATGGGTGTGCGTGTGTGCATGTGTGCACTGTTGTGTTTGTGTGTGTGTGTGTGTGTGTGTGTGTGTGTGCGGCAGTGTGCGTGTGTGAGTGTGTGTATGCGTTTGTGCGTGTGCGCATGTGTGCATGTTTGCGCGTAAATTGATAGGTATAGAATCGAACTATTACATGAGGTATTATCATGAGACCTAGCCTCCGGTCTTGATGGAGTGACCTCAAAATGTAATTCTGGATTACTAGTGGAACTCTTGGACTAGTAGAACTGGGTGTGCTGAGTTTTTTTTTAATTTATTGTAATTTATTGTAACAGTACCAATAGAATTTTGTAACATTTTAAAATTAGTAGGTATTTACATTTTCTACTGCCAATTACAGGTTCTTACTTTATAAATAAACAAATCTTCTAACGTATCGCTACAACTGTGTGGAAATAATATTAAACAGGGTTATTTTTAAAGAGTAGTTATTACGCCATTACGCATTTTACAAAATACAGTGCATACCAGGCGGTCCCATAATGAACTGGCCTGATATAGTTCAACGCGACATGTCGCTACATGTTGTGTTGCATTAAATAGTACGTTTATCGTGCACTTAATATAAGAAACATGCATCGACATAAAATGCTTAGTCTTAGTTTAACAGGCATTTGAATAACGAGAGTCACGTATTTTTTCAAAATGTCGAAAACTGAGTATCGAAGTGTCATAAAGTTTCTGTTTAAAGAAGGTTTATCCCCTGCCCAAATAAAAGAACGATTGGATGGCGTGTATAAGGAGTCTGCCCCCTCCTATAGCACAGTGAAAAATTGGGTGAAAGAGTTTCGCCTCGGGAGAGAAACCGTCGAAGACTTTGGCCACGACGGTCGACCTGTGGAAGTGCTCACTCCCGAAACGATTGCTCTTATCGAAGAGGAGGTTCTGAGTGACCGCCGTTTGAAGATTAGAGAAATTGCAACAAGGCTTGGGCTCTCTAAGAGTACTGTTCATCGCGCGATCCATGAACATCTTCACATGAAAAAAGTGAGTGCATGATGGGTACCGAAACTTCTTTCAGAGACAGGAAAGAGTACGCTGCGCTTCGGAGTTTTTGGATCTTTGTGGCGAAAATCCAAAGACTGTGATCGAGCGGCTAGTGACTGGTGATGAAACTATGATCTTGTATTATGATCCACAAAGCCAGCGCGAGTCAATGGAATGGCGTTATAAGGGTGAAAAGCCCCCTAGAAAGGCAAAGGTGCAACAATCGACTAAAAAGCTGATGTGCACAATATTTTCAAGACATTTTGATGGTGGATTTTAAAGAACGTAATACAGTCGTAAACGGCAAATATTATGCTTCTTTAATATATAAATTACGAGACAAGATAAAGGAAAAACGAAGAGGCAAGCTGTCTAAAGGTGTCCTGTTGCTCCATGACAACGCCCCTGTTCATACCGCTGGTGTTTCGAAGGATGCTGTTCGTCAATGCGGGTTCACAGAAGTTCAACATCCACCTTACAGTCCAGACATGGCCCCGTCCGACTATTATTTATTTCCAAATTTAAAGCGGGACTTAAGAGGAAGAAAATTTTCAAGCGATGAAGAGTTGCAGGCGGCCATCTTCAGTCATTTTGAGAATAAAAAATGTGATTATTTTTATAAAGGTTTAGAGATGTTGATTCACAGATGTCAGAAGTGTGTTAGTATTCATGGTGATTATATTGAAAAATAAAATTGGTTTCGTTTCATTTCCTTCATTGGTTCATAGTTAGGCCAATTCATTATGGGACCGCCTACGTATATGTACATCTACTGGTGTTTTGTTTTGTAAATATTTATTTGTGTGTGTGTATGTATGTGTGTGTGTGTGTGTGTGTGTGTGTGTGTGTGTATGTGTGTGTGTGTGTGTGTGTGTGAGTGTGAGAGTGTGTGTGTGAAAGAGGTGTGGCATGTTTGTAAGTGTTATTTTTTAGATTTATACTACTTTCTATTTCTTAAAATTGAGATTATTTATTTTTTATGGAAGCCTTACTGTGGTGGAAAATATCAATAGTTGAAAAGTTTTTGTTGTAGCAGTTAAGTGTACGACTAAGGACAGAATTTTGAGCATATTTAGAGCGACTGAAAGGGACATGAAATAGGGATGTATGTCTGGTACACTTCGAAGGAGCATTGAATTGTAGGAATTGAACTGTCAATTCGGGACTATCAATTTTATTACTACAGATGTCGTGTAGAAACAAAATTTGTAGAAGTGTACGTCGGTCCTTTAACTGCAATAAGTTATGGTGATAGCAAGATTCCTTATAACTGCTTTTTTATGTTGAGTACGATAATTTAACGCCTTAATAAATTTACATTGTATTTGCTCTATATTCTCTATATAAGACAAATAATGCGGATTGCAGACATTACAACAATACTCCAAAACACTTCTTACATAAGAATAATACAAAATTTTAATGCATTCAGAATCTGAGAAAGGACGGGACACTCTTAGAACAAATCCTAAATTTTTATACGCTTTTGCAACCATTGTCGTGACATGATTAGACATAAGCATCTTGGAATCAAAAATAACACCAAGATCTTTGGATTGGTAGATGCGTTCCAAAGGTATGTTATCTAATTTATATCGATATTCAATTTGGTGTCTTTTACGAGTGAAGCTTATTTGATAACATTTTGTTATATTAACACTAATACGGTTATCATGATAGAAGAAACAAAGCTGGTTCAAGTCTTTCTGAAGTTGGTGTGCATCTTCCTCAGACTTAATATATGCGTAAATTTTAGTGTCGTCCGCATACATGAGAAAACGTTTGGGCTCGTTTTGTTAGTTATGATGAGTCCTTACCTCCGGACCTGCTGAAGTGACCTGAAGGTGTACTTCGGTGACTAACACTGTAACACCTGGACTAGTAGAACTAGGTATGCCGAGTTTGGGTTTGTTTTGTTAGTTATGATGAAACCGTCACAAAACAAAAGTTCTTTTCACTTTGTTTCTAGTACCAATAGGTATCCAAGCTGATATTCGGAAAATCGAATAACCTCGTAGTAACATCTTTAGGGGCAGTATCGATATCCACTTCCCAGCCACCCTGATTTTCGCTGTAACCAACTGTCCTTTATATGAGCATCACTTGCCCTCACGCGGTACCCACTTTACTGCACTCCAGTGCACCCAACACCACCTCTGCCACCTACGCCTCCACATCTACTACCGCACCCCTCTCTAAGCCTTCGTTCTCCCCCTCCGCTACCTCCGCCTCCACCATAAACTCTGCTCCATCCGCCTCAACAATAAACTCCGCTCCCTCCGCCGCCACCACCACGCGCTGTCACTATTCTTTCCGCCTCCAACACAATTCCCCGTTTCCACTATTTCCGACTTTACCACAAATTCCTCTCCTCCGCCTTCACCACATACTACGCTGCATTCACCTCCGCCTCCACGTCTCCATTCTCCGCCTCCGTTTTCTGCTCGCACACACACACACACACACACACACACACACACACACACACACACACACAGAGAGAAACACACACACACAAACACACACACGCATACAAACACACACACGCATACAAACACACACACACACACACACACACACACACACATACAAACACATGCGCGCGCGCACACACACATGCACGCGCGCACACACACACATACTAACACACACACACGTACTAGAAAAAAACACAACAGTGCACACACGCACACATACACTCACACACACGCGTACGCACTTGCGTTCACACGAACACACATGAACGCACATACACCCATACGCACGCGCACATACAAACTCGCATAACACACACACACACACACACACACACACACACACACACACTCGAGTGACAAATGAATTTGTAATAAAGTACTATCCATCATCTTCTAATTGATCTATGACAAATGAATAAAATAACACAAATTCACTCACACGATAACAAAAACTTGAACAAACGTCTTTCCACAATAAAACCTCCCAAAGTTTGATCCACAAAATCAGCAGATAACGTATTTTCTTACCTTATTACTATAACGATGTAGCCTACTGGGTTCTCTGTCACACACAGAACGCGACGTTGCCGCTTCGTGTTCGAGTACCTATTCGTCAATTATGGCTCCGGATCCACTTAGTCTAAGTAAATGTCGCATATAAATTAAATATACTCTGGATCTAAAAAATCATATTCAGTATGATTTTTTCGACCGTTGATAGATCAACAAATGTTGGTCAAATCGCTGACGAGTGTATTGAAATCCTGTTAGTGCAGATCCACCGACGTCACACGCGCATCAAGAATGGATCAAAGTTGATATACTTTGTGCGACGAGGAGCTGAGCAAACACGTCAAATAGGTGGATCAACAATTGTTCTAACTTCTCACTGGATCAACATTTACCGTGAAAGGATGATTATATATATATATATATATATATATTTGATAGATTGCAACTGAGACAAAAATGTCTCAGTTGCAATCTATCAAAGTATTAAATAAAAATATTCTTCAAAAGTTCTTGAGGTATGTGTACTTGTTCATGTAATTATTTTATTTTTCACTTTCAGTATGATCTCCGAAAATCGTAAATTATCCAGTGCTGTACGAATAAGTGACTGGTTTAACAGACCCCTACTGATAGAAACCAATAACGCATTTGATGAATTAACAAGGGGTCTAACTGTGCAGCCGCAAGACTTCAGTGACCAGTTCTGGGACACTGAAATGACGCAGTTTCTCTTTAAGTAAGTTTATTTACGAAAATACATTTTTATATCTTAGGTGGAAAAGTAAACATCGAAGACCTTTCAGCGAATAACAAATATTTGAACTTACAACCAGAATACCAGAAGTGCATCTTTAACATAAAATTATTTATTACTATAGAATCATAATCGGACAAAATATCTAACTGCGTAATTTTATTGAGATTATATTATTTGCGATTATTATCTCCTTGTAAGGGAGCGTGAAAAACTTTCTGATCAGTTTCTTCTTTAACTCATTTTAATTAGTACTGCTTGTATAGAAAACATCCTTTATGTGGGTTACAAGTATTTGTTTCTGATTGAATAAATATTCAACCTATAAGACAATCTAAATGAGTATGTCTATTTTCAGCAGTAGAGTGTTGATGGACTGTGTTAAATCAAAATCTTTCATATTGTAGAAAGGATTCACCGTAACGGTTGGCATTTGTATTGAAAATTGTGGTCTTCCAACCTTGATATTTCTGCCCGCCTTTCTGTGATTTTCATAGTCACCTCTTACGACATGCACAAGATAAAACGGAGTGATAGTAATTAATTATATTTGATTAGCTTATTAATTGTCTTGACTAAAATATTATAATCATTAATAAATGAAACATATGTGAAACATATTTTTGGATTTGGACGTAACAAAATGAGAGTTATATTATTTAAAACTTGATCTGACAAATCAAATTAAGAAAATTGATGGATTGCTTATACCGGAGAGCCGAAGAAGAAGAGAATGTAAAATTGAAGTTAATAAAATTATGCAACCGCACTCGTATATTTACTTGACGTAACTCTGATGTTTTCAAATAATAACATAGAAATATAAATACTAAAATTCAACATGCATTAAAGGGAACATAATTACGGAGAAAAAATATTTTTAATACAGAGTAAAGAGGTAATGAACTAAGACTTATTGTATGGAAAGAAGACTTAAATACCCAAACTTTAGATGTTTTTCCTTGTGCAATGAATATATAATTTAAATACGTGAATTTTCTCCATAATAAAGGAGAAAATCCCAGCGTGGTAACGTTTCGATAAAAAAAATTGCCAAGCCACGGCAATCATATGTAATTTTTTTCAAAATTTTAGGCAATCATCAGTTCTGTGCTTGTGCATGAACTATTAAAAGTTTTTTCAATTTCTACGCAGTTAAAAGTTATATTACATATTACTTTGAATTTTAAAAGGAGTTCGATTTGAAGTTTAAAGTTCATATTTATGACAGAAATAAACAGTGAGTTCTCGCAAAACCTAACGTGACCATTTTACTTCTGTCAACAATTATCCAACTATTGTAAAAGGAATTATAAAGTAAAACTTTTTTATTTAGACGTAATAACACGTACGGTGGAGATTTGAGAGCTACAGACATTCAACGCGGACGTGACCACGGTCTCGGTACTTATATATCTACACGAGCTGCCTGCGGCCTTCCAGTGCCTAAGACTTTCCACGACATGCTTGATTATATTTCGAAAGAGGTTTGTTATTTTATACTATTTTGGTACTATGATAAAGTTTATAACCTTAACAAGTGTTCAGAAACGTAAAGTAATGGGGAAGGCCAAAGTCGAATCAAGGTAGCTGGGTTACATTGGGCTTCCCATCTACTACCCGTAACTACTCTAAGATTTGCCCTTACTCATAAGGCTGATCAGGCTATTGGTGACTGCAGTGTCGTCACTTCGCATTGATACCGTTGCTTCTTATCATAACTCTGTGTGATTTGTGTTTGGTGTAATTGTGATAAATTTTACGTCACTGAGGTCACCAGATCTTTGTCCGTTAATTAGAAAGACGCATTACAAGCAAGTAAAGTTTGTGGTTGGTATTCTTCAATGTTTGTCAAATATTTTACGCGTTGTTAAAATGAATCGCAATCGTTTGTTTTTGATTCTATCATCCTAACTAAAAAAAGATAATGTTAAATAAAACCATTATTAAGGATTTTATAGTGTTTAATATACTTATTTTTAATTCCCAACTTTACAATACCCACGGTTACGGTTACGGGGTGTAACTTAGATGTTTGTTATCTTTGTATCATAGTAAGCCCTTCATTTTATATATTTTATATACACCCCTAAAACCCGCATGAAATAACATATACCTAAAGTGAATCACCGACGCATCGGGAAGTCTGCAGTCTGTGAACATATTCAAGATCTTCTCCGTCATAACATGAGATTTGATAGACACAAATCCTCGCAAAGGAACACCGATTAACACCTACCAAGAATGATACGCTAGACTAGAAATAAAAAAAATCTACTTGCAATGGAGAAGATGGATGGATGCTGTCATCTTGAGCACCCATCCATCTTCTCTATTGAGCTTGAGATACTATAATTAAGAAAATTAAATACAAATCCAAGCATACCATTATAAGACTTCAAGATACTGTAAGCTCGTTCATCGTAGATGGGATCAAAAATTAATATTCATAAACTGAAGGTAGTTGGGCCTTAGCCCTGGGCATAGTGATGTGACATCGAGACCTCAAACATTTCAGTCCCTCCCGCGACCACGGATGCTGTAAAGCACCAGAAACGTCAGGAATTAAAAAATAAGTTAATTAAACGTGATAAAATCAGTAAAAATAGTTTTATTAAATGTGTAGTATTCGAGTTATAATGCAACACGAATCGCCAACGCTATGATTTGCGTAAATATAAAAAATCATTAAAGTTACCATGTTTTTATTAATTTTTAAAAAAATAATTCAAAATTTTAGACAAGTCAAAAGTACGAATAGAACAGCAGGGTTGTATGAATAACAAACTAATTTACTACGAAGTTTTAACAGTGTTAACAGTCGGATAAGCAAGAAAGAAGTGATAACATTCGTAGGATGAAATAGATTATAAAACCGTGCATATTTTACACGTGCATAGTTTATTTGGATGCTTAATTGAGTTCTGACAAATATATTATATTATTATTGTTTTTCGTTGGAACGCTCCGTTGTTGATTTTCATGTATATTAACTGGGTTGGTAGAGAACGTATCTTTAGAAAATTGTTAATTTTATGTGCAATAGAGATTTGTAAATAGATAAATGAAATAAATGGTTTTATAAGCCACTGCTGGACGTAGAACTCTCGTTTGTTAAGAGGATTTGCCGACATTGCCACGCTAGGTAGGCAGATTTTCGATTATGCGATCGCAGTAGGAGAAGTAATATTACACCAGGGAATTGGATGTATGCGAGATGGTATACCGGAATGTCGTTCAGTCAGTTTTCAAAGTCGTCTCTTGCGACTAACTCACGGAAGTAAATGGATTTTTTTACGCTGCCACTTGCTTTGGAATTAAATATAAATAAATAATGAATAAATTTTTGTTTCCTAGAATGTGCAAATACTGGAAACTCTCTACGAGACACCTGAGGACGTTGAACTGGTGGTAGCCGGGTCCTTAGAGCGTAATGTCCCTGGGGCACAAGCTGGACCAACTTTCCTTTGCATCCTCACTGAACAATTCTACCGCACGCGTGCTGGTGACCGGTATTTCTATGAAAACGGAGCAGATCCTGAGTCTGCTTTTACTCTTCGTAAGTAATAGTCTGTCAGTAATGTATGTATAACAAAAATTTCATATTATTCTGGTGGTCTCACCATTCCATAACACAACCTGAGGGTAAGTTAGTAGTGATGTACCAAATATTGTAGTAAAGTAAACTGGCTTAGCTTAACACAAACCTATTTATTCTTGAACTGCTTGAAAATACTCACTTTGTAATGGGCTTGAAAGACGCCACTATTTTGGTAAATTATCTAAAAATCTTGTAAAGATTCAATAATTATTTTCTATTTATTATTTTGTAGATATTCAATAATGAAATTTCTATCTATCTATCTATCTACCAAAATATATGCTATTAACTTAGTATTTGAAAGACAATAATCAAATATAAAGTTGTTAACTTTACAATAACTTTGCATTATGGTTTATAGGTCAACTTGAGTCGATTCGACACGGATCATCGATGGCTCGATTGCTTTGTGACAATGCCGATAACATACATTTGATGCAGCCTAAAGCTTTTGAACAAATTTCGATTCGGTAAGTTTTATGTGTAAAGTGTATCTCAATAAATTTAGCTGAACCGTGGAAGGTCCGTAAACACAGGTTCACCCTCTTTTTCCGAACGAAAACCTGGATCGAACGGAGAGAGATCAGGCGCAAGATTTATATGCTTTTCGAAAGGTGAAACAACGTCAACTTCATGATTCCGGGCTGCTTTAACAGGAAAACCCAATAATTGATTTTGGCCCGACCTGGGATTCTAACTTGAGATCACATGATCAGCAATCGCGTTTGCGGCAACTAGATCAATGAGACAGTTAAGAAGAAGAAGCAGTTACATATTATAACACATGTTTTCGACCACAGTGCAAGAATTTTATAGTAATTCCTATCACCATATGCATGGTCAAAATTTTATCAAAATATAGTAAATTATTGTGATATTTAGAAAACGAGCGTGCCTTACAATAGTCGCATATGATTTGTTACATCTGATACCTTATCATCAATAAGTTGTATTCGTAAAAATTTAAAGTAGGAGCGGCAGCGAGATCTATATACGCTTCAGGTGGCAAATAGTGGTAGTCGTTACTCGCGCGTTTTAATGTCAACGTCTGAAAGTTTTATAGTAATTACTATAAAGATTGATTGAAAAGATGTAAAGAGATTTGTTGGATATTATGTTAACCTTACTCAGACTAGACAATTTAACTTAAGTTTACTACTGGATTTCCTATTGCAATCTAGTAAGACTGAAGTTTGAAGAGAATTTTGAATGTTGTTAAAATTTTTGTATAATTACGTAAGTTGAAAATGAAAATTTTTGTTTGTAGAGATATTTAAATATTTTTAGTCTCAAATGTAGGTTTAGGTCTAGAAATATTCCAATTGGAGTTATAAAAAATCGATCACCTGTTAAAAATATGAGCTAAATTGTATAAGAGATCTCTACCACTTTTATGGTCGAATCAAATAGCGCGCTCTTCCCCGGCTTACTGTTGATCAATTTCATCCCTTTTTACGAAATTGCTCCCACAGATTGCAGGAAAGTGAGAGGAAAGATATTACACAATAAAAAACGTAGATTTTGTGTTTATAAGCCATGTAATTCTGTTTCTAATATTTTTGTAATTGATTTACAAATTTAAGCAGAAACTTAATTAATGTCTATCACGCACCGTCACCCCATTAACGTTTACAGATTAATGAAGAGCCTCAGTCAAATAGTATAGTAACCACCAATTTTAATATTTTATTAATATTTTTACTTTATTAACTTATTCTTGCTGTGCTGTTACTTTGATAGTATAACACCTAGAAGAAATAATTTTTGCGGGTAGTCTTGTCATACGACACATACGGGATGATTTGGTGTGATATATTTTCTTAAGTCGCTATTACTCGTTAACGTGTAGTCTGGTATGATATATAATAGTATAATAATTGACTGTTGTTTTGTGCCAACAGGAACAAGTTAGTGCCATGTGAAGAGCTGCCATTTATTGACTTGTCGTTATGGGAGGACACAAGTGGCCTTTATAAGAAATAATTGAAATAGTAATATGTAGGATTTAAGCAATATTAAGAATGTGCTGTTACCATACATTTGTGATACCAAATTATTTCGTTGCTTTTGTAAAGCTGAATTTTATGTTTAAATATGCTACTTGATTTTAAATTTACTTGGTTATTAATTCATAAGTAATAATTGTCACAAATACGACATAGGTACCTTTGATAATCTATTTATATTCGTCATTTTTATATTCAAGTTTATTAATATAAGTTAATATATAAAGTATATAGTATAAAGTTTAACTTCATACTTATAACTTAAAATAATAAAATTAAAGATAACAATTTTATTAAAATGATTTTTGTAAATGTATACTTAAGTTTGTATAAACTATGGTTCAGTTATTTTAATAATTTGTGAATAATGCTAAATATCTACCTAAGAATAAAATTTATACTAAATTATTAAAAGTTTATTTATTTACTTAACGTTATAAATGTACAATGTTTATTATAAAATAATGAAAAACTAAAAACTAATATTTACATACAGTCCTACCTTTGAGTTTTAAGCCAACTGGAGAGGCCATACGCGTTAATTCCTAAACAAAAACGTCTGTTAATGTCAGGGGGGTGCAAGAAAAACACACTACTATATACTTCACTACAAATGCGAAATTGATTCGCGTCACTATACACGCACACTACAGCATTTGTGTTTGTGTTCATTGCAATTACGCATATCATCAAATTGTACACGTGTCGATACACTGATGCCCCTGTCTATATGCGTAAGCGGCTGTCTACATGCGCAGGTCGAGGACTATGTCGATATTATTTATTTTATCGATAAACAAATCAGCATAGTCCGTATAAGTTCATCGTTGGTGAAAATCGTCACTCCATCTATCGGGGGGTAGCCCTGCACTTCACCTACTGGTACGAGGCTGCCACCCGAGAACCCACATCAGTTGTCGATTCTTTGAACTACATAGTCGGCCCATTGCCAATTCAGCCCACCCGAGAACCTTTCCTCCCCATCGGTTGTCGATTCTTCGAACTATATGGTCGTGCCATTGCCAATTCAGCTTACTAATCCGTTGGGCTCTCTGGTTCTACTGTGAATATCTTTACTTCTATGCTTATCATGCAGAAAACCCCGAGCATAGCCGTCTCCGTAGCTCGCTGAGTGACTCTGAGCTTCCTCATACGGCCAGCAGTGAAAAATTTTTCTGTGTTATATAAAATTATGATTATATTAGTAAATATAACTATGGCCAGTTTATGAAAGTCGGATCAAATTTAGATTTTAGTTAAAATTTAATCAAAAAGGTGGCTATGGGTACTTTCCACGTTGTGTTTGTACCGAGCAATAAAACACTAATGCGTCAGTAGCTACATCGAAATTATCGGATATAATATCAAACCCGTAGTAGACATAGCCGTAATGCCTTTGGCTGCTAGCATGGTATTTCATCAACTGCTTAATTTTCATTTCACCTATGACCAAGGTACAATAACAAGTTTTTTTAGTTTCTTTACTTTCTTTTTTACGTTTACTTACGTTTTTTTTACTTTCTTTGGTGTACAATCTGTTCGCTTAGGTGCGGTCGTTTTTTATGCCGCGCCGCCTCAACTAGTGCCGCATTTTGTCAAAGGTGCAACATTAAAATTCGTACCGTATAGCATCCGAAACGTCGGGAATCAAAAGTTAAAATTTAACGCAATAATTTCCATTAATGTGTAGTATTCGCGTAAATTTAAGAAGTCATAATTATTGTAAACTTGTAGCGCTTCAAACGCTAGTTGCGGAAGATTGCGCTGCTCGTTGGTCCAGCACAAAATTACGAAGGTAAAGATATGATTCCCCTGGTTTTGCCTCAAATGTAATTTGAGTTTTAAGGATTTGTTGTCGGGTGTTAATGGAACAGGTTTAATGATCATTTTTTATTTATTTCATTGTTATTATTTAAAATGTATTGTTTTTATCAAAATCGATAAAAAATCCTACTTTTTTATTCCATTGATATTGATTCCCTTGGTATTTGCGCCAGGGTTATCAAAATTCATGATGAAAACTCAATTTTCTTTCTGATTTTCTGTGAAAAGTTTTCGTATTATTTCTTTCACATGTATTTATTTTTCATATCGAGAGACGTGCCGAAACTGCACTGGTCACTTGGAAGAGAAGGTCAAATTGGCCTCTAAAAAGTTTGAGGTGCTCAGGAGAGCGGGACAGTATTTCATGCCGGCACATCGCTTGCAACTTTACAAGGCGCAGGTTCGGCCGCACATGGAATACTGCTCCCATCTCTGGGCTGGGGCTTCCCAGTGCCAGTTACTACCATTTGATTGCATTCAGCGCAGAGCCGTTTGAATCGTCGGCGACCGAGCTCTTTCCAATCGGCTTGACTCACTGACACTGCGAAGAGATGTTGAATCTCTTGGTGTATTTTATCGCATTTACCCCGAGGAGTGCTCTGAAGAATGGTTCGGATCAATCCCAGCCGTCGAATTTAATGAGACATCATCGTGGCAAAACTTCCGATATCATCCACACCCTCTGGATGACTAAGTCCACCGCTGTGTGATTTAGAAGAATTTTTCTTCCTCGCACAACTTCCTTGTGGAATCGACTACCACCAGAGATTTTTCCGGACCGATACGACTTACGAACATTGATTTTCGTATAAATCTTATTTCAATTTTGATTCCCTTGTCGTCTTTTATTGATTTCCATGGCTAAAAAAATGCTATATTTTGGGAACCATCTGGCAAAAAGAGATGCCTATTTGTTAAATGTGTTTATAATTAAGTTAAATTTTATGTTAAGTTGTTACTTATAAAAATCTGTATAAATAAATTTCTCCAAGGGAATCAACTGAATTTGCCGAATCACAGGATTCACCTTAGAAATCCATTTTCAACCTTGTGAGTTGTGAGCTTAATCAGCATTTGATTTGCTAACTCTGAACATTCCAAACAATTTCAAATTTCGAATACACTAATTTAAACTTGTGCGACAAATATACGTCATATTTATATTTGGGGCACCGAAAGACTGTCGCAATTCTCTTATAGAACTTGCTATGTGTGATAGGCAAGCAGCGGATTTTTGCTGCGTGTATTATTTGCAGCAAATACACACGCAGCGAATATTCGCTGTGTGTGACCGAAGATTTAATGACAGTTTGCTTTTGCTGTTGACTAGCGGCTAGTAACGAATTTGGCTCAGTTCCGGACATTACGAATTTGTTTCGCGAAAGTCATATTGTGGTCAAATGTGACCCCTATGTATTTGGCCGTCATTTTCCAGGGGATCTCACGGCCGAATAAGTGATTTTACCTCATGACTTTTTTCAGATTTAGGTGCCGATGATTGAGTGAGGGGTTCTTTGAAAGTTTATTGCTACACATTTCTCAGTATTCACTTCGGTTCTCCATAAGCAATGGGCGGCTCTTTGGAGCATCTTGGTGAGAAATTTCTTATCGGCGAATAGAGCAGTATGAACTATTGGGTCTTTCGGGATGTCACTCGTGTAGATGATGCGGATATGAAGGAGACGCTTTCGCATACACCGGAAACCGCTTAACAGCTTCAGTCACTGATTAACGCAAATCGGTACCCCCTCTGAAAAGAATAACTTTCCGTTTATTCCTTCTAGTAACGGGCGGCGGAATACAAGGTAATTTTTCCGTCAAAGCCTACATAAGTAATAAAGTGTAAAGCATACGTATTTATCTTGACAGATTGACATTTTTGTCATGCGTCATAAGAAGAGGTTAGCTTGCTATTCTCACAAAAACTTTAAAAAATCATTACACATATTGATATTCTCGTATAAGTGTGAAGATTTATTGAAAAATATTGCAATGAAATTCATGAAAATATATCGTAAATATTTTTTATAAAAAAATCGTGAAAGAGAAATGGAAAACGTGACGAGGCACAAAGATTCCCGTTTATGTTATTATGGAAGAAATAAGTGTATTAAACTGAGTATAAAATGATTAAAGTCAAAGGTTACATTAACATAAACATTAACATTTTTTATAGGAGAGGGAGTAAACGAGCATACAGCTCACCTGATGGTAAATTATTACCACCGCTTATGAACACCTGCAAGACCAGGGCAATTGCAGAGGCATTGCCGTCCTTTTAAAAAGGTTATTTTTTTGAAGGTTCCAAAGTCTCTCAAATCTCGGGTGGTAGTCGATTACACAAGCAAGTTGTGCAAGGAAGAAAGCTTCTTTTATATCGTACAGAGCTTTGCCACGATGTGCGATGGTGAAATTCTGCGGCTGAAATTAGTCCTAACAATTCCCGAGAGCACTCTCCGTGGTAAATTCCATGAAATACGTAACGAGATGCAACATCTCTTCGTAGTGCCAATGAGTCAAGCCGAACGTAAAGGGTTCGGGTGCCGACGATTCGAATGGCTCTACGCTGGATGCGATCAAATGGAGGGAGCTGGCACTAGCGTGCCCCAGTCCAGAGATGAGAACAGTATTCCATATGCGGCCGAACCTGCGCCTTGTAAAGTTGCAGGCAGTGTGCTGACATGAAATAATGTCTGCTGCTAATAAATGCTGAGCACGTCAAGCTATTTAGAGGCAAATTTGGCCTTCTCCACCATGAAACTGCACGTCAATCGATATATGGATGCCAAGGATTCCAATACTACTATATATTCAAATAATACTAAGCAACAAGAGGAGTGCCTTGAAACTGAGGAGATACGACGAACAGGTTCTTTTTAGCGTTAAACGCGCAAACTTGTATCTTTTGGGGGTTGGACTAGATTTAGTCGCCCCTAGTCCGAGACTTTGTTCAACGAAGTCGACAAACAAGTTTATCCCACAGAACGCAGAAGAAATATTGGCACGGCCGCTGTGTAAGTTATTACCAGTGCTGTAGTTTGCATAGCAATGAACGATACCAGTTTGCAACATATCATTGATATGCAGAAGAAACAGCGTTGGTAATAGCACGCAACCTTGTGGAACACCAGCGTTAATAAGCATGTAATCAGAGCATGCACCGTCTACTACCACCTCCGATTATCAAGAAAACTGGTGATCCAATTGTACTATTATTTCTCGGGAGGGTCATAGGAAGTAATCTTCAAAGGAAACCCGATCCTTCGATCGTGTTTGGACACTACTGCCTCCGCCCATCTACGAGTTAGATGCCAGCACATGTTTTCAGTACAATGAGAGGTATGCCATCGGGCTCGCTCGACTTTTTGACGTCAAGGAAGAAGAATGCTATTTGCACCGAGCGCTGTGTAAACACATCCTGCATAGAGCACTCACACCGCGGGATGGTCGGTGGTGTGTTCCCTACGTCATCAAGAGTCAAATTAGACGCAAAAAGAAATTACTGGAGATCGGCTTTGTTACTGCGGCTTGGGCCAGTGAGTCGTCCTCCTTGTGCAGAGATGGGAGAGATGGCTGACAGAAGTTCCCTCGGACAGCCTTGGACCAGAATGCCACGGGCATTCCCGAAAGAAGTCGAACTAGTTTTCCGCCATTTCTCTCGATTTGCTCTGACTTTGCCTTGGCAATGACAGAATAGGATGGAATATTTTTTATTCAATATATATTACATGTAATTCTTATTGAAAGTCATTTTTGTTTACTACTGTTTCGAAAAAACCTCTGTCCTTGGAAGAACCAACAAAAAATCCAGCGGGATAGTTACAAAATATTTTATGATCATTACAGCCCTTCACAAGTCCGCTTCACAAGCCTGCTGCTGAACAAAGGCCTCCCCCAAGGGGTGCCACAAAGCACGGTCATCACTCCATTTAGTGCGGGGTCACACTACGCTACGCCTACCTGTACGAGGCTGCCACTCAAGAACCTTTTTCCTCATCGGTTTTTGGTTTGTCGAGCTATATGGTCGGCCCATTGTTACTTCAGCTTACTGAACCAGAGTGACTGGCTGTTGGGCTATGTCAGTCAACTCTGGTTTAACTGAGGATATCCTCATTTCTAAGTTTATCGCAGAGAAACTACAAGCATAACCCTTTCCATAGCTCGCTGAGCGACCTCGAGCGTCCTCATATGGCCAGCAGTGAAGGACCATGCCTCAGATCCATAAGTCATCACTGGCAACACGCACATATTGTACAATCCAGCTTTCAGGATTTGAGGTATACCTGACGAGAAGAAATGTCGTAATTTTCCGAACGCTGCCCAGCCGAGTTGAATCTGTCGATTGACCTCTCGGTCGAAGTTGGACCTACCTAGTCGGACTGTTTGTCCCAGGTAAACGTACTCGTCAACAACTTCCGGCATGGGTGTGACATGGACATTAAACATGATCTTTGTTTTGTCCATGTTCATCTTAAGACCTATCCGTTGGGAGACACCATTGAGGTCATATAGCATAGTGCTAAGGTCCTCCAGCGATTCTGCCATAAGGACTATATCGTCGGCAAATCGAAGGTGAGTGATGTACTCGTGTGGTTATTGGTGTTAATACCGTATCTATCGTTCCAATCCAGCAGCTTGAAAACGTCTTTCAATGCAGCGGTGAAGAGTTTTGGGGATATAACCTCAGCCTGTCTGCAGTTGGATAGGTTTCGTACTCTGGTTCTGTACTTGGATAGTCATGGTAGCCGTACTGTACAAACACTTCAACACTTCAATATATCGATAGTCAACTTAGCATCGCTGAAGGGACTGTAGCATCGCTCAAATTTCGACAGAATCAGAGACTTTCTCATAGTCTATATACGCCAAGCAAAGTGGCAAATTGTACTCTTCGATCATCTGTGCAATTTGCCGAAGGGTATTTATGTGGATAAAGTACTAAAGCCTTTTCGGAAACCGGCTTGTTCGGGAGGCTGGTCGAGTCTGTGTGCGAGACGATTCGTAATGACTCTCGAAAACAGCACGTAGACGTGGCTCAGAGGGCTCCAAGACTCCAAAGTAATGCCAGCACGGAGGGTGGAACTGAAGAGCTTCTGAAGCACTTTAAGGCCGAATACGAAGAGAACTGGCGAAAATTAATGTATTTCTCTTGACTAGAAATTTGACCTGAAGTAATTCTAAGCTTTAAAACATTTTTGTAGGTTTGTTCGGGTCCTTCACAATGTCACCGTAATTTTAAAATTTTAAAATAAATGAATATACCAACAAATAAAAAAATGTTAAGAAATGATATATAAAATTATTGTTCTTCCAAAACTCTGTGAATTTTAATTTAGGAAAAATTCTTTTACGTAAAAATGTTTGTATTGTGATTCCGAAGGTACCTGCTATCTTTATTTTCGATACAAAACATTATTTATTAACATAATTCGTTTTAATTAAAACACCTAATAATAATATCGTATATTGCCAGATAAAAGTTTGCCGTAATAAATTACCAGGCGCTTCGACGTGTGACGTAAGGCAACAACAGTCGATGTGTCTGTAGCGAAAATCGTTAATTTAGTGTTTTATACGCGTTTAAGTGTCTATAAATGTAAATATGGGTAGGAAAAGAAATAAATGTTACCTAAGTGGTAAAACAAAGAGAGTTTATCGCATGAACGCCGCTCGAATGTTGTATTTTGAGGTTAATACTTATATTTTTGTAAGGTAATTTTTTGTTTGAGGCTGCCTAATAGGTTGCATTTTTACTCATTTACATTAGCCAAACTGATCATTTATACTTTTCTGGTTTCAAGTGAGAAACACTAAAAATGTAAAATATCAAGACCCAGTCGGAAAAGAATGTACAGAACAGTGCAAGCACAGAGACCGCAAATAATGTCGGTCAATGTATTGTCCGAAAGCATGGGGTAAGTACGTAATTAAGAAAAACCGAAATACTTCGGATGTGAAGTGATTGACCAGTCGGAGTAGTCTTAAGAGAATTTACATACACAGTACCTATCCCCACTATGGGGCAATCACCGACTTTTTAGTTTTTTTTCTTTATTATTTATGCAATTTGCATTACGGCATCTTGCAAGACTCACAAGAACAAACATTTTCAGTTATATGAGGTTCTTTACGTACGATGCACCAATTAAGAAAAAAAATCGTTATCAATTCAATAACTTTTCGAACAATATTTTATAACGAATAAAGTACAGAATTTATAATCTATAGGAACTAATATTATAAATAAGAAAAATTTATTTAAGAAGTAAGCAATGCTCTCTGTGTTGTTCATTACCCTGCATCTGAGCTAGCTTAGTCAAATATCATCAAAGCCCGTACGGCTTTGATTATAGGTATTATACATGTCTATATAAACAAAGCGTAGGTACTGGCGGCGCGTGGTTTGCTGCGAAACGAGCAAGGTCATTGGCGTCTTATTCAGCCTTAATTAACGGTGTTCCACCCGCTTTCAGAAACTCCGCTGTAATTACATCCTCGCCTGAGACCTTGCCGTTTTAAGGTGCCGGAGAACCATTCTGATCTCGCTCAGGTTGATGTTCGGGATATCGTCGGAATAGTGTCGGATAAGACTTGCTCTTGGATCGTTATCGATTATCGTTGGAGCCACATGCAAGTGTGAAAAAAGAGTTTGGAGGCCTGATTCCGCTCAATTGCATTTTCAATACACATTGTATTGAAGTTGCGTAAGTCCCGCCACATGCATTTGGAGATCTGTCTGTTCAGTTGCCTGTATGCGGTCAAATCTGCTGACGACTGCAGATTCATTTCCCGTCTTACATCCATGAGATTAAGAGTATGATCGGAGAATTTTTGTGTTCTTCTGCGGCGGTTCTTGCAGAACTTAGCTCTGACCGCATGGATAGTTTTCACAAGCTTGTTATTCATATCGTCCACTACATTATAATTTTCTAGGCACTGAAAATGTTTTTGTAACTCGAGCTGAAAAATTTCAGGTCTTTGGATTAGAGCACGTGGGGGATAGAGCGTTGACTTCATTAGACGAGACCTCTCCAACTTAACGTTTCGGTTCAGTGTGCCTCTAACCATTTGGTGACTGCTGCCAGTTTTCACCCTTGCGATCACTGAGACATCACTGAACAGTTGCCGTCTAGTCGTTATAATGAAATCAATCTCATTTTTGTTGAACCGTCGGGGCTTGACCAGGTCCCACTATCTATGGGGCCGCTTCTGGAAGAAATAGTTCATTATAAAGAGTCCCTCTTTCTCCATGAAGTCGGCCAGCTCTTGGCCCGTTGAGTTCCGTTGCCCTGTCCCAAATTTCCCTACCTTTAGCTCACCGTTCTTTCTTGTGCCTAGCTTTGCGTTGAAGCCTCCTATTAACACCATATAGTAGGTTTTAGAGGAATGCATGGCTCTAGAAATATCTTTATACATTTCTTCCACCTCCTCATCGGAATGTGCTGATGTTGGTGCGTAAAACTGTATTACCTTCAGCGAATACCGTTTGGTGATTCTGAGTATAAGGTATCCAAATCTCGTCGACACACTCCCAATCTTTACAACGTTGTTAACGAGAGACTATGATAATTCCGACACCTCCCTGGGACAGATGGTCACTCTCCCGGTGATAGAACAAGTTGCCGGATTCGAGAATCACCGTGTGGAGGACACGGTAATTCTTCAATCCAGTAACCAAAATGATTCACGTCCACAATATATTATGTTGGTTTGGTACCGAAAAAGAAAATTACAAAATTTAGACCCGATAGGTGTAGAGGAGTACGAATGGTGTGGTTGAGACTTAAATAAATTTTACATTGACATTGTAAAAAGACCACAGTCAATTTTGAATGAAACTTGTAGTACCATTTTCTCCGAAATGGTAGAAAATCGTCATTATATATATGTAAAACGTGGTTCTTATAAGATTTGTTTTGCATTTGGTGATACGGTTTAGAGACCATTAATTAATTACGTAATGGTACCGAGGGGAAATTTATTCCTCTCTCCATTAAATAGTAAATCCTATTATTACATTACGTAATATTTTGTTAGTGAAAATTTAATATTAGTATAATATAGTTTTCCATATCGGATGCCCAACAGTTTCGTTCCATACTGTACACTTCGATTTACATCTTACTTTACAAATTTTTATTGTTCATTAAAATTTTAAAACTAAGGGTAATATGGTCTTTGCCGCCCTATAAAACCAAAACTAGAAGGAGGACAGAGACAAGAACACAAAGTCTATATATATATATATATATATATATATATATATATATATATATGTATATTTATGCTATAACTAATGTTTTAAGAAAAACAAGCAACTAGCTACAACTAGCAACCAATCTGAAGGCACGGCAGTGCCTCAGCTCAGTCGAGCAAAAAAGCGGCACGGCCGTACCATACTTTTCTCGAAGCAATTCAGGCCATTTTCGACCCCCCTATAAATTCGTTGTGGATAAAACTAGGAGCCCGAATTTGTAATTTTAATTTCTTTAACCAAGCAGGCATTGTATAAACATAATATATTTCCAATTTCAATCAATTTGAACTAGTAGTTTAAGAATTAAAACTAGTCAAAGTTTCTTAATTTTGTCACTCACTGACTGACTGACCGATCATCAAAATTCTAAGGCACTTCTAGCAGATATAGAAGCTTCAAATTTAGAATACAATTAGTGTTTAGTTTATAAATCAAGGAAAAACTAAAATATTATTCAATTTCAGTCCAGTTTTCTAGATACACCAACCGCATAGATAACTTTGTAATCCCACATAATTATGTAGGATTACAAAGTTATATTTGCAGCGAACGAATCAGTGTACCGGTATAATATGTATAATAGGTGTAGATAGGTACGTTGTTGGTATTCAAGAAGTAGAAGGTACCGGAAAGGGAAAAAAGTAAGAGTATCAACAAAAAGAAATGAGATCCTATCAAACACATAACTTGAACCAAGTCCCGCAACTCAGTTTTTCTATCGTAAAAAGTTGTGAGACTTAAGGATCCTTCTGTTTTAAGTTTTTACGTAATTAGCTAACCTAACAACATCCTAAAATGACCATATCAATGTTAAAAATCTTTTATGTTTTAAATAAATATATTGACTTGGCAATCGTACTAAACAATCTATTTGTGAGCATAGAATAATTTCTATGTTTGTGAGATACATTGTTTTCATGCGATGACCAAGTCAATATCTATTTATTTAAAATATAAACGATTTTTGATATCGGTATGGTCACTATAAGATGTTGTTATGTTAGCTAATTACGTTATAACTGAAAACAAAAATCAGTCTTGTTTTTTTTAACAAGTAATGTTTTTGATGACATCTTTTTTGTTACTAAAATATTAACAACTTAAAAACTTAAAATTTGTAGTGATATTCCAAGGAATAGATATTATCCTAACTAGTAGTCTGATAATACTATAATGGTAATCTATATCTGCAATAAAGCCTATTTAGAATTAAAACGTATACGTTCAACTGTGAGTTTTAGTGTAATTGATTTCGTTATTCTGAAAAATGAGATAGAATTTTACGTAAGAAAAGGAGAAATCTTATGTACCCTTACATGAACCGGTAAAGGTTCTGTTTTTATTTAATAAGTATGTAGGGGAAAGAAGATCATCCTCAGATGCACTCATGATGGCTGGCGTGAATACGCATGCGTTACAACAAAAAATACATTAGACAGATCGTTAGCAATTCATTCAATGGTGTTTTCTTTTCAAAATCCTGTAAATAACAACGGTTGCATTATTACTATAGATACGACACTTTGCTTGAGTAAAACCTTCACTCTCGATACAACCAGTAAATCGATACACATAGGTATGTGCAAATTTTATAGACATGCCGACAAGTATATATTTATCCTCACGTACATGACACTCATTAATAAACAACGACGGAAGTATCATAACATGCTCCTTGAGAAACGTCGCATAGCGACTAGCGAGACAAGTTATATAAAGCCCATGTGCTTGGTTTTGCAAAATTGCAATCGCCACAGTAATTCACTGTAGGTTGTAATACTGTGGAATTATGCAACCAGATTAAGATAACTATTGCTTCATTAGTCAGCTTTATAATGCTTCTAAAAGCGATCATTGCAGAACTAATTTCAATACGTGGAGTAATTTAAATACTGGAGCAATTCCTAGAACTTCCGAGCAATACAGTCAAATATTCTGAGTATAAATAATATCTTGTAAAACAATTTATATATTATGTGGCGAATGAGAAAATGTTCACTGTAAACATTTTGTTTTAACTGCATTTAGAAGCAAAATTTTGCTGCAAACTATTTGGAAATAATATCCAGTATTTGTTTAGGTCGTTTCAGTGCGAAGTTGTATCGTAAAGTTAAACTTTTAGTAATAATGAAGAATTATATCTTAATATATATAAATTACGTGTCACGTTGTTTGTCCGCGATAGACTCCTAAACTACTTAACCGATTTTAGTCAAATTTGCACACCGTGTGCAGTTTGGTCCAACTTGAGAGATAGAAGATAGTTTTTTTGCCCATGAGTGACCCACAATTTTTTTCGCGAGTTTAAATTTTTTTTAATAAGAGATGACAAAGGGTCGTTGAAAAGGGCAGAACAACGTCTGCCTGGCAAGTTAGTAATGCTATAAGAAGTATTTATTTATTAGCAAAAAGAACTATCTCAGACATTTTTTGTACCATACAACGTGCAGCTACAATGGTGACTCTAATTTTACACACGGGTCGGGCTAGTCCCCATTTATCATATTATTGATAGGTTAAAATAATTCGTAAATTGAAAAACACTTTTTTCAAACAAACACAATAATAAAATGTATATAAAATAGGGATCCCCCTTGCAAAAATTCATTCATAAAATTAGCTAGTTAACTCGGAGCGGCAACGCGTCGTTTCGCGAGCTGGAAACCGTGCAACGCGTCTGGTACGTACAACCTTGTACTCGTGATGGTCCATATCTACTGATGGGACTCCCGCCAAACGCGCAGATTTTGGTATTTGGGTACCCAGTGATGCAGATTGTGCCGGTTTCATATGCCGTTTCTGGTGAACGTGCTTTCGTCAGTCCAACAAATATGGGAAAGAAAGTCACAGTCCTCTTAAATGTTACTCAGTAACCACTGACAATAATTCACTCTTATTAATTGATCACGCGTATGTACTTTTATAACCTTGAATGGGTACCACTTTTTGCGCTTTAAGTGTTCGCATATTCAGCTGCTGTGTAGTTCGGATGTGTGTTTGCCATTACGATCAAAGTTTACACAAGCACTAATAACACGAATAAAAGCATCCGTATCACAAGAGATGTAAACGTACATACTAGATTAGAAAACGAAAACAAAACAAAGCGTCTTTATCGCAGTACCAATACACAAAAATCACACAAAATTAACAAAATATTAGTCGACTTAATTAGGGGCACTACTATGAAGATGTGTGTCAAGGACACGGGTTCGGCGACCACTAGAAATGCAAAAAAATATTTCGATTTCGGTGCGGCGGGGTGAGGACACACGTCGCCTGTGCCACCCGCTTTGCTGACAAAGTTCCTCTCCTTCATTAGTATTGCTTATTCGTTTTAATTTCAATGATGCTATGTTATGATCCGTGACCCTGCCAAATGACCACTGATGACAGTTCTCTGAGTACAGGTTGCTGTAAGATGCTATTTTCTAAAATTTCTAATAAATCTGTAAATAATTACATTTAATGGAAATATAATATCTTCATGAAATGAAAATGTGAAAACGTATATGTGTGTTAAAATAATGTCACCATTGTAGCGGCACGTTGTATATGGAAGATCACTTATGTAGACCAAGAGCAGAAAAAGTATCGATAATTCAACTCATTTTTATACGAAACAGTGAAAAACGAGCACACAGTCCACCTGATGGTAGGTGGCGGGAGGCCCAACTAAGTGAGCAGTGTACCAGCACCCCTGAAGAATCCCTCGCTAAGCATCCACGACGATCAGGCTGCCCCGCGTAATTCGGGGGGGGGGGGGGGGGAGGGAGGAGAAAAATTACTCCTAAGACAACAATCGCTCAGGGCAAACTGAGCAACAAGACCAAGGCGACATCTGCCACGCTATCAGTGAATTTCTGCAATATCAGGGGACTTCATTCTAACCTAATTGCCATCTACTACCATCTTGAGTCAGCGACGCCGGCTCTGCTCTTTCTGACCGAGACGCAGATGTCCCCTTCGGCTGATGCTTCATATCTACCCGGGGTACAAACTGGAACACTCTTTTGTGCCTCGGGCTAGAGTTTGCGTATACGTCAGAGAGGACATCTGTTCCTGACGCCTCGGCAGCCTTGAGGGTTCGGACCTGTCCACCCTTTGGCTACGCGTAGACAGCGACGAACATCCGCGCATCTACGGGTGCTTCTATAGGTCCGATAGCGGTAATGCCGAAACAGACTGACTCTTAGACCACGTCCAAATGGCTACAGATTCGTTGCTACAGCAGATTCCCTCCGCAGTAATAGTGATCCTCGGCGATTTTAGCACCCACCACGACGAATGGCTTGGTTCACGTTCAACCAATCATGCGGGGATATCTGTTCATGATTTTGCCTTGGCATATGGTCTGAGACAACTGGTTACTTCGCCTACGTGGATTTCAGATGTGGAGGATTATACATCTTCCCTGTTGGACATTCTGCTGACCTATTATCCGGACGGATATCAGATTTTCGTCGACGCCCCTTTAGGTTTCTCAGACCAGGTTTGTCTTGTCCAGAGTGTGGCGCCACTCACGCTGAAATCGCGGTTGCATTCTGCAGGCTGCCGCCGTATTTGGCACTATAGGTCATCCGATTGGGATAGGATGCGGTCTTTCTTTGCATTCTACCCTTGGGGGCGAGTTTGCTTCTCGACGGACGATCCCAACGTTGTTGCTGATTCTGTCGCTGAGGTACTTCAGGGTATGGAACTTTTTATTCCTTCCTCTGTGGTGCCCATCGGAGGCAAATCTCAGCCATGGTTTGACTTGAACCGTCAAGAGTTTGGTCGCTTGAAAGATCCCCTTTGTCGTATCTCCTCAATTTCAAGGCACTCCGCTTGCCTCAGCCAGTATCGGAATCCTCGGCGTCGACATATCGAGTGACGTGCAGTTTCTAGGTCACTTAGAAGAGAAGGCCAAATTGGCCTCTAAAATGCTTTGCGTGCTCAGCAAAGCGGGACAGTATTTCATGCCAGCACACCGCCTGCAACTTTACAAGGCCCAGGTTTGGCCGCACATGGAATACTATTCTCATCTCTGGGCTGGGGCTCCCCAGTACCAGCTTCTTCCACTTGACCGCATCCAGCGCAAAGCGGCTCAAATCGTCGACGACCGAGTGCTTTCCAATCGGCTCGATTCACTGGCATTGCGAAGAGATGTTGCATCTCTTTACTCTTTACTTTACTACGTAATATGTACTTAATGACAAACGAAAGCAAAGAGAAGTGGAAATATGATATGTCATAATATGGGGAGTAAACGGAAATGTAATTTATATGACACATCGTTAACTGATGTCTCGATGATAAATAACTCGACGAGAAACACACCTTTAAAACGAAGTAATTCGAGTATGAGGGAATCAAGTAAAGTAAACATAACTGTTAGAAATAAACTTGAGAAAAAAACTTTAAGAAATATATCATATTCAGATTCGAATAGCAGTAATATAAACTTAATGTCGATAAAACGCACACAAAACTTAAGAATGAAATGAATCAATTAACTCTGCAAATCACAAGTGCACATAATGAAAATACGCTGTTAAAATTATAAAATACAAATTTTAGAAAAACCCTAGAACAGTATCAAAAAAGTGTATACAAGAAACTACTCGACAGTCCATTCCAACATGGTATAATTTTCAAATCCTGCAAAAAAAGCCTAAAAATTCCATTCTATTTTAAAACAATCAATAGAAAATTGATAATAACGTAACTAATAACAACCAGTTTTTTTCTCCCGAGAACGTTCTTAATAGTTTCCATATTAATATACAAAGCATAAACAAATTAAACCATATTGAAATAAAAAAAAACCTTTAGATATAGTCTGTTTTACGGAAAAGTTTTAAGAGTAGACGAAAAGAAATTCTACAAGTTACATGGGTACTCGTATAAAATGACGGCTATTTATGCAATAAAATCGCAATCTAGAATAGAATTATACAACATCTACACACTATCAATTGATATTCACTTTGAAAGTTGTGGTATAATTATAAGTGAATTAAATCTGTTTGTTGTATGTATATATAAAACTCTTAACAGCGATTTTAACAAATTTATCGAAAAATTTGTTTTACTTTCTAAACTAATGGTAGATACTTTTACGAAACAATAAAAATAAATTAATATCATCTTTATTACAACACTAAGGAAATACAATCTACATCTTTCTATACAATAGTCAACTAGGATACGGGTTATTCTGCAACTTGTTTAGATAACATTGTAACAAATGCTAAAAGTATCTCAAGTACTTTATTTGGGATTATCAGACCATACTGCGCAATAATTAGTATTATTATAAGGAATTTAGGAAAAAACACTGGTTTATTTAAAAGAGAAATATAAATTCGTAGAACGTAGCAGTGTTAAATATTTGGATTTCGCATCGTAAGCATTGCTTTTAGATTATAATTCACTAGAAAAAACGAACTTCATTCGGAACTAGTTTGTATAATGTGGTATATAACCGGGTGATAATTGCTAGTGCCTGTAGGGCTAAAGATTTAAATACAAAAAGTTTAGCACGTAGCTATGCATGTTGGCTCGGTATGGATGAAGAAATAGAAAAGTTAAGTCGATCAAAGGCGGCAGATTTGTCGTCCGCCCACGCTATCTACCCATAACCTAAACCGGATGGGCCTTGGTCTCGATAACATATAAATTTTTTCGGTCCGATCGCGGGGAACGTATACATGGTGGTCACTACACGCTTGCTCTAAGTGGTTTAACTAATCAAAATGATTTCTACCAATGCCAAACCGGTGTTAAATCATTAAGAGAATTAGGGTCCCGGTTTGGTTTGTCAAATCAATTAGTTTCAGATAACTGGGCAACCTTCACGAGTTCGAAATTTAAACAATTTTTGGCAACTAACGGAATAGAACACACATACTCAACCAACGGAGCAGACGAAAATGCGGTTAAACCTGCAAAACGTTGTTAAAAAGGCTATATCACAGAACTTAGACGTGGACGTTGCACTCCTAAGATTTCTTTTGGTATATAGAAATACAGGATCTTGTACCACGAGAAAGAGTCCAGCAAAATTATTACAAGGCTGACTTGAATGGTTAAAACTCGAGCGGGCAGATCGCGTTCATGTCGCAAAGAAACGTCAGCAGCTAGCAGCTAATTTGGTACCGTAACTATGGCGCGGGAAGGAAATGGTTAGAGGGTGAAATTCGGTGTAAGTTAAGTAATAAGTAATAATTATGAAATTTTAGGTATCGACGGAACTGACGGAACACCATAGACACACAGACCCACATTTAATGTTGCTTTGAATAACACGCCTACCCATAGTGAGAGAAATGCGGGCGCCATTCATTTAACCCGTTTCTAAATACTATAACCAGGCAGAGTAATAAACCAGGCGAGGTGTCGATGCAGTCGACAGGCTCGATGGAGGAGGATGCAGGAGTTCAGCTGGGTAGGACAACGCCAGATATTAGTAATATCATACAACCACAAAGTTGTACGCCCGAACTGAAACGCCGCTTTCCCCTTAGAAACAGGATATCACCAACAAGGTTTACAGGTTTGATTGATTAATATTAGTTCATTATTTAATATTGTTATTAACGTTTTTATGTTATAATATGCATTGTACTTCGTTGTTACTTAATGTAGATTGTAATGTTATATTATAAGGAAGTAGGGTTTACAAGAGACTTGTAATTTTGTTAAACTAAGAGGGAAGGCGTAACATGTATGTACTAATAGGGTAGGTGGCATTCACTTATGATAAAGGTATATCAAAAGTGTGTAGACGGTTATTCAAGGCGTGTGAATAGACGTTGGACAATCGAGTGTTTTGTTTTACAATAAACAACACAAATTCGATATATTTTAATAGCAACTTAAAGTGTCAAGTTAACACGTTTTCGTCGCTGAAGAAAAACATATAAAGGAAACACACATATCTGAGAAGTTCGCAAGTTGGGATCAGCGCAGCGAACTCTTTAAAACTCTCTGCGTCCTGTGCCAAGCAGTGGGTCGTAATATGTATGCTGCTACTTTTTACTTTTAATGGGGCTATTAAAAACCGCAGAACAGTTTTTATTTCATTCGTATTTTCGTTGATGTTGCTGCTATGTTTCCATTCTAGTGTAAATATTAAGGGTAGCAAAGATGAGCAGATCATAGTTATTACTTTTTCTTCTCTTTATTAGGGATAATAAACAATCGTACAATATAATTCTGTTATTAAACACAATACTATACGCCATCAAAACATAACTTGTAAAAAACAAGTCTCGCAACTCAGCTCTTCTACCGTAAAAAGTTGTGAGATCCATGTAATACCAAGTCGGTTAATTTATTCAGTCCCTACTTAAGGATCCTTCTGTTTTAAGTTATTACGTAATTAGCTAACCTAACAACATTTTATAGTGACCATATCAATGTTAAAAATCTTTTATGTTTTAAATATTGATTGACTAGGCCATCGCATGAAAACACAATGTATCTCACAATAATTTGTGCAATTTTAAGGGGTAATCTGTTCAAGTAATATATATTATATTATATTAAATTGCTTAGTGCGATAAAGTTAGTGTATCTAGAAAACTGGACCGAAATTAAAACATATTTTAGTTTTTCCTTGATCTATATACTAAACACTAATTGCATTCTAAATTTGAAGCTTCTATGTCTGCTAGAAGTGTCTTAGTGTTTTGATGATCGGTCAGTCAGTGAGTGACAAAATTAAGAAACTTTGACTAGTTAAAATTCTTAAACAAATTTTAAAGGTTCAAATTGGATGAAATTTGAAATATATCATGTATACACACATATATATATATATATATATATATATATATATATATATATAAAATACATAGATGTGAAAAACTAAATTTAACCTAAATAAACAATTACATTAAGTTGCATCAAATTCAGATAGAACCTCATACACAGCTTATTATCATTAAAGCTTATCAAGATTCCACTCAAATGCCAAATAGGCTGGATATTTACCGTAGTTGACGCGCTTGACGTGTGGGTTGGCAACCGCAGCTTTTATTATTTTGATCTGTTATCAGGGAGATGCTGACGTTTTCTTGTTACCATTTCCTGTTTCAGTTTGCTTCTGTCGTGTCTACACCCCCCACGGCATATTATAGTGTGGCGTATACTCTTTCACCGCCACTACAGATCGAATATAATGCTGGTCTCATTTATGAGTGTAGTTCTTCGCACCTTCACCGTGAATAGAATTGTATTTATAAAATTTTGAAGTCTACACGTCGTCTAGTCTACATTATTAAACATATCAGCATCTGCTATATGGTGTCAATTAAATAGGGTAAATTGAAATTAATTAAATATCGCAAATAAAGATTATACCGTAAGCTAACAGTAGACTTTGTCTTGAGCCTTGTTAAACCGTATTACTTAGTACGCTATTAGATAAATTGCTTTTCCTTTTTCGTACTATTTTCATTGAATTAATTTATCATATTATATATCATATGGGCTTGTCTTTATTTTTATATACGTACTTTCCTTTTTTTATACATTGCCCTCTACTTTTATTATTGTTTGCGTCAGTCCTCTACGGAAAATCCTATATCTTCCTTACAACCGTTTGGAAGAAATCACTATCGGACTGATAAGATCGTCTGTTGTACATACTATACTTCTCGTTAAACTCTACTTATTTTTCTGTATGTTGGTGTACAGTAAAGAATATTTAAATAAGACTATGAAATTCAAAATTATATTGTCAAGAATTCAACCTGTAACCTGATTAGAAGACTATTTAACGTTTATAAGGATACATTTCAAGACATGCCCTACATAAAAATCGCAGGTTAAAATGTTAAAATTAATTAGCTTAGCGCATAATTTTAGTTTATTAAATAAAATGATGTGGGATAAGTGGTGACGGAGATTGTGCATCTAATTGAGGGAAGGCGGGAGGTGCTCTTCAAACTAGGTAAGGCATGTCATCTTATTTTATTACACAGATTTGAACTAATTAATTTAACTTTTTTAATCTTTAAAATAATGGATTTACGCAAGGTAACGCCTGATTCTATTATTTATCTTAAAGTGGTAGGTGTATGTACGATATCATAACGCAATTCTTAAATTTTGCAATTCCGAAAAACTTACTTTAATCTACGTGTTCTGATTGCATATTATATCTATGGCAAATATCAATCATCTACGTCCTATTGGATATTTTAAATTTACAATTAAACAAAGAATTAAAAAACCCTGTGACAAGTAGACATAGAGACACCGAGGTGACTCTAAAAGTTATCTAAGTTTACTAATATTGGTACGGAACAGCATTACTGATTTTCCACAATTGAAACCTATGCTTGCGAAGCCGCGGGTAATAAGCTAGTAATTAATAAAATTTACAATTATTACATGCCCTTATTAATACTAAAAAAAGGATACCATTTTAGTCCGATTACTGAATTTAGTTAAAATTGTATATATTCTTTTTAAACGTTCACGGAGAAACGCGGGAAACATTAATTAATGCTAGCGAAAGAGCATAAAAGACGCTAATGCTTATCCTGCAATCCTTACATTTCATCTAGTAGTATCCTCTACACCAGCCAACATCATTTCAGCAGTCGAAGAATGCTCTCGGAAGGTTCGAGTGTCGAGCAATCCACACTTAAAGCTTCCGGGTGATATTCGACAGCTGATTAGAGCAATGAATGCGGCTTTAAGACAATACGATCACTATCGTACTATAAATGACAAATTTCGACTGCGAATTCTGCAAACATGTGAACATGTGAACGGCCGAGTCGGGAAGGGACGCCCTAGAAAAATGTTTATCGACCAAATTGGCGATATTTTGAAAATGGACCACGTTAGAAGTACCCTTAACCGACGAGCATGTATGCGTAGATATATAGAATGTAAAGGAGGCGAAAGAGGTATGTCAGGATCGTGCCAAATGGAAGTCCGTAGTCTCTGCCTACCCCTCTGGGTGACAGGCGTGAGTGTTTGTGTATGTATGTATGTTTATGAATTCTGCAAAATGAGGTGAAACAGCGCCTTACCGAATTCAGACACAATAAGTGGTATAATTTACTGGTGGTTATCGAGCCATGTCAAACCGCCTTCTGGCAGTTGACCCGAGCTCTGAAAGCAGAATAATCCTGCGTATCCTTTTCCTATATATATTCTCCATAAATATAAAAGCTAACTAGGTCTACGAAAAAAAAATGAAATGTACAACACAACAAATTTTGTATCTAATTATTATGTTATGGGTTTTTGGTTCATATTTTTACCCCTGGCTATAATAGGATAAAATAATATATTTTTCTGTTACTAAAAAATTACTAAAAAAAAGGACAAGATTAAAATAGAAACAATATAAATTAACGAGAGAAATTTAAAATCAGTAGCCCACACAATTGCGGGGCCCCTTGCTGCAATATTTAATTTAAGTATCCTGTCAGGAGTCTTCGCAAGCCCACTGGCTTCGAAAGTTGTGGCAAGTATCCCCATATATAAGAATGAAGCTAAGGACGATCTTAGCTGCTACACACGATGAGAATATTGAGAGATTCTACTGATGGTAGCATTTTAAAGTCAGTCCACCTTGCACTATGTCAGTCCATACTTAGCTATTACATATTGGCGTAGGGTTGTATATCCTTCTCTACATCGATAGTGCTGGAAAGGGCCTAGAGGGCAGATTTAAAGGTAGCTGTGGAAAAACCAAGGCGCTATTGTACGTCAGATGTCTTTAGAGAAGCTCAAGTCTTAGCTGTCCGTAGATTGTATCTTCTGAGAGTTTTTACATTTATGCCTAGGGAAGCTTCGAAACTGCCGAAATTTGATACTTTATTAAATAAAAGAGTGTTTAAGATCCCCAGAACCTTCGTTAAAACACTTCAGACAGTTCGTATTCACACGCATCTACAACAAATTAGTCAACTTATACGGCTTAAAACGATCCCAATTTACGAGGCTAAAATAATAAAAATGATGAGGCACACACACACGCACAAACACATACACACACACACACAGAGAGAGAGAGAGAGAGAGAGAGAGACAGAGAGAGAGAGACAGAGAGAGAGGGAGAGAGAGTGAGAGAGAGACACAAATTCAAACAAACAAACAAACAAACACACACACACACACACACACACACACACACACACACACACACACACATACACACACACACACACACAGTGAGAGAGAAACACAAAAACAAACAAACACACACACACACACACACACACACACACACACACACACACACACACACACATACAACAAAAAATCTTTTAGTGTTACATTGATTTACTTCTTATCTTAGTGCCTTATTCTCTACTGCCGCAATAATATATGAGAATTCTGTTCGATATGTGCGTGGAAAACTCATTACCGCAAATTAAATTGCTTTGCTGTTATGTAGTTTTATTCACCGCTCACTCTAGCATGTCGGCAGACATTAATTATGCTGTAGGCACTGTAAGGTGGCCCACTATATGGGAATAGGAAATTAACTTTGAAGTAACTTCTACGTATATTTATTTCCTTTTTTCCACACGCCATTGCATCGTAATTTCTTGTTTGTTTGTCAGGCTTGTTTTAAGTACTACACCTTTTCCGTTTTAGACTCGACAATATTGAAATCTATTTGCAAGGTATACTTTTGCGTTTTATTAACTAATTATAGTATTTCAAAAGTGATCTATTTAGGTATTTTATTAATTATTGATTGTACGGGAAAGCTAAGAGGAAAGTTTATGTTCATACACATTTCGACATAAGTTTAAGCAAATATTGTAATATATTTAAGAAGTTTTTGCAATTAAATATTAATCTATAGACAAAGTACGCAAAAGAATTGCATTTTTTAATATTCAGAATTAGGAAATGAGATTTTTTGGTATGAAACGCTATTTCGATGTATAGGGCAGAGATAAGGTTTTATTAGCACCTTATTCAGCGGTGCATACACACACAAAGCACAGAGCGCAAATTTTTTAATTAAAGCGTAACGTGAAAGTTCCTATTTCCTTTATAATAACTTTCACAAACTTAGGTACGTAGTTGTAAACATTTTTGGTTATTGATAATTGTCAATTACATTAAGAATATCATTTAACACAATATTTTCTTCTAGAGAGTACCACATATTCTTTGTATTACTATTGTAATGATATGACGAGTATTAAAATAAACAAAATTGATTAGATTTTTATATTAGGAATGGTATAATTTTGTTTCAAAAGTATAAAATGTTTATATTAATTATGAGGATGGATGCTTATTACGTAATCAGACCATCCATCCCCACAAAATTTACGCGGTTACTTATTTTAACTTTAAGTTGTTATACACAGCGTGTGGGTGTGAAATTGTACTTGCACAGATGTGGAAGGTTATAATTATTTATATAAGATAACTTTGACATTTAAAAGAGTTTACAGCTAATACAAAATTGCGGAAAGTTAGCGCACAACGATTCGGTGCTCTTGAATTTTAAAGAAACATACACGCACACTTGTACCCGCGTGCGTAACGCCGTGAAAAGATACTTCTGAAAATTTTGCGTTCTTGGGTTTGAAAAGGAACATTTTATAAGTGGTAGAGCCACGCTGGAGGTTTATTATGGTTGTAGCACGAATAGGTCGGCTCGACCGGGGAAGGACCATGCTCTCACGTAATACCAGCGTAAAATAGCAGCTTGATACTGCTGTGTTTCGTATGTTGAGTGTAGAGATCTGGACACCCTTTTTTACTGGAAACGAGGCATTCCATCTTGGTCCTCAGAGTTGACAAAGCATCTGCGTTTCTCCTTAATCGAGAATAAATGTAGATGTCTATGGGCCACAAGATTGTCACTCGATTTTAAAAAGATGGTGAGTACTAAGTTTATCTAGTAGCTATCCGTTTGTTTATAATTAGTGATTCGAACAGATTATGTACCACTAAATAATAAATCAAAAATATTGTATTCGCTATACAATATTCGTCCTTTTAAGCGTTGTCCGTTCTTGGGGTTCCGTACACAAAGTGTGCCCCATATCGCACCGTTACATCCTATTAAAGTCCACTACTAAGTAAGCCCCTTCCGTAGATTGCCTCATATGGGGGACTGTTGCCATAGTTGCCACGCTTCGCAAGCGGGTTAGCAGCCGAAGTTTCTTATTTTAGTCGTTATAAGGCTGCCGCCCATCTTAAGATTTGTTTTCCTCTGTCTCCTCTTACGACACTTACGTGGTGATATGAAGCAGTAGATATTCATACTCGAATTTTCGAACTCTATTACTGAGTATATCTGTCTCTTTGTCGCAGGACTGTACTATACTACTTACTATAATGGTCACTTTAATAGCAAATAATGAAACGAAGAAAAAGTTAAAGCCCATGGGGTCTATATATAAGATATCTCGAAAAAAGTTAATTTTCCAACGATTTTTTGTTCTTCTTTTTCTTGTTTTCTTTAAAAATGGTAATACCATCGTTAAATCTATCTATTTTTTCTAATTATTACTATAGAAATACTACTACATACTCTATACTAAAATAACAAATAATGAAAACAAGATAAGACTTGGTGGCACGGAACTCAAGGAGACGAATTATTACGTAAAAATGTACTCAGTGTATACAAAAATCAACACAGCTCCCTTTAAAAATAAATTTTCTGAACTTGCATTTCAGAAAATTTATTTTTGAAGGGAGCTGAGTCGATTTTTAAGACCAAAATCAAAAAGGCGATGACCATGATCAAATATATAGAAGTAAAATTAACGGACGATGGAGGTAACGAGGAAAACTGAAATTCTTATCATTATATTATACAGATCAAGAAGATAATGATGGGATGTCTGCAATTAAAGTGTTCTCAGACGATTCTGGTAAAGGTTCATGTAGCAAAATTTAATTTTCAAAGAATACGTAAAAAATAGATGTCCATAGAATTTCCTATACATTGGTCACACTGTGTATAGGAAAAAGACCCATACCAACCGATATCTAAATGGTGAATCTCACCATCATCCTTCACAGTTAGCTACCGTGGGTAAATCTTTGTTTCAGAGAGCACGAGGGATCTGTGACAGAAAACATCTGGCCGCGGAGCTTCAGCACGTCGAGCAAGTATTGCAAGACAACAACCTTCGGGTCCCACGCCTACGTCACAGTGAACGAGTGAAGCCGGCCACAGTCGAGCGCGCGCCTGCTCTACTACCATATGTTAGAGGAGTCACGGACAAGATTGGCTACATCTTGAAGCGAGCGTCCATTAAGACATACTACAAGCCGCTGAAGAAGATTAGTCAATTTTTACCATCCATCAAATGTAATATTCCTCTACAAGATGCAGGTGTGTATAAGCTAGATTGTGAATGTGGTCTCTCTTACATAGGTCAAACAAAGAGATCTATAAAAACCCGCGTGAAGGAACATATAGCTGATGTGAAGCACCGACGCTCTGGGAAGTCTGCAGTCTGCGAACATGTTCAAGATCGTCCTCACCATTACATTAGATTTGATAAACCACAAATTCTCGCAAAAGAACACCGATTCCTACCAAGGATGATACGCGAGGCTATTGAAATTAAAAAACATCCAAATTTCAATAGAGAAGATGGTTGGGTGCTACCATCTGCTTGGGATCCTATAATTAACAAAATTAAACCCAAACCCAAGCATACCACTGCAAGACTTCATGATACTATAAGCTCGTTTTGCGTAAATCGGACCAAAAATTAATATTAAAAAACTGAAGGTAGCCGGACTAACTATGACATTGGGACGTCAAACATCTCAGTCCCCCCCGTGACCATGGGCGCTGTAAAGCACCCGAAACGTCGGGATAATAATAAAAATAAATTAAAAGTAATTAAACGCGATAAAATCCGTAAATAATAGTTTTATTCAACGTCGGGAATAATTTACTAATGTTGTGTCACTTCCTTGATTCCCGAAATTTTCGGTGCCGCCTCGTATTTTAATATAATAGAAAATTTCCAATTAACCGAGTAATATACCTCACGTTTTAATTAACAGCATAGCGGTATACCGTTATTAGAGGGTTTTCATTTTTTGTCTTGTGCATGTTGACGGTACGGGCTCGATGAGCCGCCATATACGAATATAATCTCATTCTTAATACGTACGGGCTACATATTATACGGCTATGGTTATTTGACTGGGACGGAAGTGTTACAGAAATTGTGGAGTAGAGTAAGTTTCATTACGAGACTTTATTGTGCGTAATGCGGGGCATACAAGCAGAATACTATTGTAAACACGAATGTTACATGTGCAATCAACTTATCATTGTCACAGTGTTGCCGCTCTCAAATGTATTGTCCTGAGCTTAGGAGCATTTATGTTTCTGTTTAACTTGTTTTAATACAACAGATAATATTATAACATAAAGTCGTATTTGTTTGATATAAGAACTTTACCTTGTGCAATGTTTGTTTTTATTTATATTATAATTAACTTTTAAGATATTTTATCAAGTAAACATTTTATTAATTTTAGTAGTTTTTTAGTATTTCTTATGCACAGGACCGTGCCTTGTTGCATTCCTTGCGGAAGGCTTAGGTGCAGCAGTAGACTTGAAGAGCTGCTATGATGATGTATGTATGTCCTGGAATTTCGCAACCAATATTTCCACTCCCACTTCCACTAAAGCTATCGGGCTTAAATTTGACATATAAGTTTGGTTTTCGTGACAATGCATGATTACCTAAACGCCAACATTTTTAATCCAATATGGCAACGTCACAAAATGGCAATTTATAATTTCCATAGTAAACATACTATGATTTGGGTATCAAATTAAAGGGCTTGACGAACCAAACACATTAAGTAAAGTGACTTTATTCTAAATCCAATATGGCGGACGTCTAATATGAAAATGGAATATTATTATGACATATGGTTGATCTGATGATGGAGCTGGAATGTAACCAAAGCTAAAAAAGGGAAAATATGGCCACTACACCTATTTTAAAGAGTTATAACTTAGAGAAGGTTAGGGACAGTTTGGTGGTGCTCAAACAAATGTTGTAGAGCACTGATGTTTTTTTAAACAAGGGTCAATTGCTGGAAATAAAAAATTCAAAATGGCCGATCTAAGTTGGCGATCAAGAACTTAGTTGCTCCAATCCGTCTGTAATTTTGCTGTCTCGGGGTTTTTGTAGTCCCCGATTACGATTTTGGTGTGAAATTGTTCGAGTCAAATTTTAGCAACCGAATTTTAAAAGTACGCCTATTAAAGTAAGCCTTTACCTTTACCTTTTACCTATTTTATAAAAAAAACGTATTTTATTTTATTTCTAGCAATTACCTACTTATGTCAATATCACATTACATAATATTGACCAGCTTGTACATCATATAATTTGTGAAATGTAATAAAAAAATGATAGGTTTGATTTAATTTAAAGTATATTTTCTTCTTTTTAGAGCGTTTAAATAAAAGCTTGTTTAAAAAAACATTTTACTAAAAATTTATTTATTAATATTTATCAATGTGTGAATACATTGTTTCAAAGAAACAAACAGTGGGTATATTCCTATGTCCTTCTCCATTGCTTGACGTTTATTACATAATATAACTTAAATACTCGTAACTAAGATTTTTGATTTCAGTTTACACACTTTCATTCACCTGTTCAACTGAACTTGAAGATTGGTGATGCGATTTTACACGTCGCAAAGAGCATAACCAAGGAACCGATTACGCCGCAAACAAAAATTTCTAAGACGAGTGTCCGACTTTAAAACGTTATCTAAGTGGTACTTCAATATAAGCTAAGTTTCGAAGAATCGTTTATAGCTTTAGCTTAAAAAACTACATTTTCCGATCGTAACATTATATGTTCGCTAATTGCTGATGAGATACCCATCAGACAAAAGGGTTTGTAAGGTGGAAAAAAATTGCAAATATGTCGATGTGGGGTCCGATAATTCTGAAGATTTGAAAACCTTAACTTCTGTAGCACACGTTCTTTTATTGAATGGAATTTTAAGACAACTTTAAATTGCCTCTGCAATATTTTGATAAGTTTAAGTGCAGAACAAAAAGTTAATCTATTTGAATCACGCCTAATCAAATGCCTTGATGCCGGTGTTAAGTCGTATTTCTGACGTTTGATGGCAACGAACATAACGGCAATGAATTAAGGATAAGTTTTAAACAACCCGTAGATAAGTCTTATATACCAGGTTTCTTAGACTCAGTTTACATGTTTTAAAATAACGACGAAGAAATTAATTAGAGTTTGTTATATAAGTAGGACTTCGGAAGAACTTCATTATAGCAAATAAGCTTACTCGTAGACATATAATTTTTCGTAATAACATTATGAAAGTTGAGTTTGCTAGTCTAGCTTTAAGTATGTCACAACAGCATTAGAATTTTGATGTATTTTTTTAAGTTATTATAAGCCAGTCATTGGCCACAATCCCACCTGGTGGTAAGTGGTGATATATCACCCTATTCTATTATTAGGCTATAGCCCTAGATGATAAATTGCACTGTCTTAGCGTAACAAATATAACAATGTATTTAACACCCGTAAAATGATACAATTTGATAATAAGAAACCTTTGAACAGGTGCAATAGGAAATAATCTAATTTTCTAGATTAAATGAAAAGCTATATTTGCGGATTAGAGATTCTACAGTGGAAGAAAAATAAAGGATAATGAAAGACAAGTCAAATTATTATTATTATTTATAATGAAAAAATTATAAACTGGTTTTGGACTGTGTGTGCAAAATTGTCTTTTTTGGCAATCTTAGATGTTATACATAAAAATAAACATTTTAAAACTTCGAAAAATGAACATAGCTTAGGATGTTTGTTATGTGATGGGGTTTTAGTCGGTGCGAGTACGACATAACCCGTCCTTGCTCCCGCGCGGCGGATATGCGTAGGCATTTCCCCATGTTAAAAAAGGATGTTAGTTAAAGTATGCACTCTGGTTTAGATTTCATTGTTTTCTATAATTGTAAGAAACAGTGATTACTCGAGCGTTTTATCTTTGTCATACTCTAACGATCGGTTCAACAAAACGCGACGGTCTATTTCTTGCATTTTTGTAGTTTTGATTTCCAGCTCTGGTGTACTTTTTGAAAAATATTTGAATGTGGTTACTATTATTTTGAAAAATAAAAAAATGTTTTCTTTGAGTACAATTTGGTATCTCCAATACTTTATGTACTTTCCTCCATATATTCCTATCGTTTTTTTCCACCCTGCATAATTTATACTATTTAATAATAATTATGTATATGAATGTTTATTCTATTCTTCTTTTTTCTCTTTCTATTCTCTAATGCTATCTACGTTTACCCCAAAAAGTGATGATTACATGCAATAACTTCTGAACGCGAGTTGTTGTTTTTTCTGTATACTGAGAATGTAGAAATTTAACATATAAATTATTTTATTAGCACCTAAAATGATGCCCGAGCGTACGATAGCAATCAGCACGCTCGTATGGAATGAGCGCACTTGGCTGTAGATTTGTATCGGAATTCCTAAGACTAGGAGGGCCCGGCGCATCAGCTTGAGGTATTTCGTTTATTTCATCTTCATCTATCTGTATCTGGTTTTCATAGTTAGAGTTTTGTTTTCAGTTATCGTACTGGTCTACACAATTGGTGGTCTAACAATATCACCCAAAGCGTCAAGTTTACTGCGCTCATAAAGGTGCCTTACGCGTCCTGTTGGTGGGTTCTGACGCTCGTTTGATTTAATTTGAGCCCTCCTGAACGGTTGAGCAGTTTCCCACATTGACGGCAGATTAACCTAGCGGATAATTAATGACGACAATATCTCAAGAAACGCATAAAAGATTTAAAATCCAAAGATTAACGATTTAAGGCCATCGAAGCACTCGTTACATTGTTTCTACCAATGGTTCACATGCGAAGACATTTATTCTCTACCAAATCTAAGAAATTGTTATATTTATTGGACTAGGCATTCCAACTGAATGATCGGTACCTACAATGATCGATTCTAAAGCGATATCGAAATCGATTATTTAGAGTTGGTAATCAATTTTATTTAGATCAATACTAGAATAAATTAAAAACGAATAACTCAAAACATGAAATTTTACAGTTTTTTCATATATACTGCTTACTGCTAATTTATAGAGATAAAGTTATAAATTACAGACTGCTCTAGATTAAAACGTTTTTTTAATCACTTTCGCTACAACAAGTTCAGCTATCATCATCATTCTCGATGTTTACAACGAGATTTCTAGAATGCATTCATGACTGGCCTGTTGGTCTAGTTAGTGACCCTGACTGCTATGCCGAAGGTCGTGGGTTCAATTCCCACCCAGGACAAATGTTTGTGTGATAATATTTATGTATTTAGAAATATATAAGTATGTTTATCAGTTGTCTAGTACCCATAACACAAGCTCTGCTTAGCTTGGGACTGGGGAGATGGCGTTGTGTGATAATTGTGGAATATTATTATTCAAATTGAATGTTTCTTTCATAGATGTCCATTATATTTTCTTTATTTTCTCCAACACTGGTTCAGTGGCCGCTTGTGTAGTAGTTGTAGGTATTTTCTATAAGTCCCACATGGCAAATTATAAGCAGGCGGGACCAAATTACAAATTATAAACCGTAAGAAAATTAATGGGTTCCGCCTGCTATTAAGCTTAATATTTCACTTAGGCTATTTTACTTAGAGTTTCAGCTCATAATATAATCTGTTAAAACGAAGTAGAGTTTACTTTGTTTATAATTTTTTTAATTTTGTTTTCTTTACTCAATCTTGTACAAGCCTTTTTTGCAGTCCGTTTTTTGATTTTTTTAATTATTTATTTTATTTTAGCATCAGTGACACATCCTCGCGAATTTAATGCTGCGGTAGCATTATCAACCTAGTCACGTTTTTAAAACTGCTCCATTTAGATGTTACGAGTATGTTGCATCTGGCGAAAATTAGTTTTTTTACGCAACCGTCTATAAGAGTCTATTAAATTCTCATGAAATTTTCCAATATTGTCTTTTTCGACGTCTATGGGATGAAATTAAGCGATGGATTCACTCTCGCCTTTCATAAAGATGTTAATTAATTTGCAATCTTCCGCTAACTAAATACAATGATGTGTCTTACCTCGATTGAAGAGCACCCCCGGCCCTCCCTCAATTGCGTGCACCAATCCCGTCACCACTAATCTCAGCACCACTATTCCTAACATCACTAGTCCCGGCACCACTACTCCCAACACCAATATTCCAGGAAAGACACACCATCGATGATAATACGACACGTATTTTGCCTCTACACGAGGCATTCTCAGGTGATGTATACTCTACGGCGGCAGACCGCTAAGTCAGCCTTAGGTGCTCTACAATCCAGGTAAGACACATCATTGTATTTAGTTAGCGGAAGGTTGCAAATTAATTAATATCTTTATTATAATGGATTTTCGCAAAGTAACGCCTGATTCAATCAATTATCTCGCCTATCAACCTAGAGCATGCAGTTTTCCTAAACTCATGGTGTGTAGCATTAAACGTTTGCCGTCTTTAAAAAAAGCGATTGTATTGTTAATTTTGGGTATAAACTATAAATGGGACGAACATAAATATCAGTCATATCAGTAATATTTATTGAAAATTTTTGTATTTGTGTGTGTGCGTGTGTGTGTGTGTGTGTGTGTGTGTGCGTGTGTGTGCGTGCGTGCGTGTGTGAGTGCGTGCATGCGTGCGTGCGTGTGTGTGCGTGTGTGTGTGTGTGTGTGTGTGTGTGTGTGTATGCGCGTGCGTGTGTGTGTTTAGTTCCCAGTTTAATATAGTTTTCAGCTAATTGTTAAATATAGAATTATTATTAGTTAAATATAGAACATCGGTTTCTCCCAAGGAATGCCACTAAGCACGGTCCTGAGCTACCTGTATTCATCGACTTCAGGTCTTCACTCCATCTGCGAGTACTCTGGTGGAAATCTACCCAAAATTTGCTTACCGATACTAGGCCGCCTCACGAAACCTTTCTCCCCATCCGTTGCCAATAGTTTTTCTATATGGCTGTCCCATTTCCACAAGTTTTGGATAAAATTGCACTATTTTATTGGCTAGTAATGAGTGCAGCAAACCTTGAAATTTGCATATTTCTTCTCTATGTATTGCTTTGACCGGCAATACCAGTTGGCCAGTGCGAAGTTTCATCATTTTTGTGCGTGCGTGCATGTGGGTGCGTGTGTTGTACGTATATATTGAATATGTACCCTTGTAAATTATTTTTTTTGCGGAATATAGCATATATTGGTTTATTAGTCCTACGACTTTACTCTAAGATCGGAAGTTATTATTGTTCAATGAATAACTTTCTCTAACTGTCACCAAAGGTTGCATAGCACTCAGTTACGCTTATGAGTGATGAATGATACTCTCGACTTCTTCTTAGTTTTTTGTAATTAATCATTTTTCTTGCGTTTTTTTACATTCGAGATATGTTATAGCGTAAATATTTAGTTTCTTATCAAGTATATTGTATATGTAAGCGGATTGGCCGTTGTATTGCCTCTTTGCAAATACCGATTTAACCCGGGGCTGCGGAACAACGATAACTATCGTCCTACGATTACTTTTTTTTGGGTCGTAGTAAATTGATTTGTATTTTCTCGTGACAATACGTAGTAGGTACAGCTTTCTATCCGATAAGATACCGCTTTTTTAATATAAAGTATAAAATCTTACTCGTATAAAAATCTTCATTGAATCTTACGTGATTTGTTAAAGGAAATATAATCGGGATTTCATTTTCAACAAATAACGAACATGTAACACACTATGTTATACTTCAATTCCATTTTGGCTAAATTGCTCAATTTTATTGTACTTGACACAAAAAACAACAAAGTATGAAGTCATATTCATTTCTCTTGTGAAACCGCAACCACAATAGAGAATATAAAGCACAAAGGTAGTCGTAGCAAATTATCTGCTTCCGAACTGGGTAATTGTAAGCGTCGATCGCGTTAAATTATATACCTGGTACTTACAAGAAATATCTTATAAAATATTGTTAAGCCTATGTTGAATTTTAATAAAACGTTAAAAATTTACAATATTTTGGAAATAAAGGTTGATTTGTAATTAGTTTAATTTTATCGTGGTATAGTCATGCTGCAGGTGTATTACGGCTGCAGCACGATTGGATCTGTGCAAGTGGAGAAGGAGCAAGTTTTACAGAATATTAGCGTAAAGTAGCATTACGATGCTATGCTGTTACGATCGTTGAATGGGAACCGGAGACCGTTAAGAAATTAAATATAAATATTATCTTAGTCTCAGGGGGGACAACGCATTTGCATTTAGATTCTTAATTAAGGACTAATGTCTATGAGCCACAGCATCCACTTACCATCAGGTGAACTGTGTGCTCGTTTGTCTCCCAATGCTATAAAAAAGTTAAGTATAATTTTTTCATAAATAAATACTATTTACGAAAGAAAGAAAGAAATTTTATATATTATTTGAAATTTATTATGATTGATAAACGAAACAAATAATTGATTGGATTATAGACACGAAAGGCAACTGACTCAGCATTATGCAGCAACAAATGTTGGTACAACGCTGTTATTCTTTCGGTACAACTGGCAAGAATTACGAAGATTTGTAATAAATATTTTTATTGTTTAAGAAGTTTTTATAGAATTGCACTAAATCGCACTAAAATTACACAGTCTTTATACTACTTTTTACATGTGATAGAGCCATGCTTCAGCTATAGTATTATGGTTTTAGCACGGATGGGTCGGTTCGACCGGTAAAATATCAGAGTAAAACACCAGCTCATTGCTGTGTTCCGTATGATGAGTGAAGGGAAACGGAATTTTTTTTTAATGGGAACAATGTATTTCATCTTAGTACTCAGGGATGTCAACGCATCTTCATTTTGATTCTTAATCGAACGTAGATATGTATGCGGCACATCATCCACTTACCACCAGGTGGATTATATGCTAGTTTGTTTACCTACCTCATTCGCAGCAAAATGCAAATAATATATAAACAAATAAATAATTTGTAAGCAAAATAAATGTTATTGCTTCGTTAATTACCAATTACCTCTTCCATTCCAAGTTTTTGACCGAATAATAAATGTTCCGTTTTGATATTAATGTCAAAGAGAGCAATTATCAAGTTAGTATAAACGCTTTAATCAGAACTGGAACCACTCGCTTGGCCACTCACGTTACATGAAGTAATTACTCTCTTTGAGTCATTGACTTTGAAACGTTTAAAATATTTTGCTGTAAATAAAACGGTAATTTTAAGAATTCGCTGTGCGTAAAATATATATGCAATTTCTTTTTAAGCCTACAAAATTGTCATCACGCTGTTTTCGCCAGATAATTACGCTAATCTTGTTGGCTAGCTTCATACCTCTTGGTTATATCATTTATGATTACAGTGTAAATTATTATACTATATATATGTTTGTGATTTGATGAAGTGTTTTCGTGTCGTGAAACCACTGAAATATGAAATATTACTTAATAAATATCACTACAAATTTTCAGAAATGTTCTGTGTCGATGTATAAAGCTTTTATGAATTCACGTGAAAAATATGTACACGGGTGGTGCAAAAAAACTTTTGACGCGATTTACTACTATATATTCCTATGAGATATATCATAGTCTGATAGTATATATTATCCAATCGCATGCGACCGCACCCACCCACAGCACTTTACACTAATAAAACTTATATTTAGAGACTACTTTTCTATGAAGAAGTTTAGCATTATAAAGTCTATACAAAATTTTCTATCCTGTGGTCTAAACACAAGCTTAGTTTTACTATTTCATTACAAAAAGATTTTATAGTATTTTAATAACAGAAGAAAACAATACCAAGCGGATGTCGGCTGCGTGTAGCGTCGCAAAATCACAATTATTTCTATATATTACTCAAAACTATTTACGTAAACGTAACATAAATTATATTCACACAAAAACTTTTATAACAATTTTATAATAAAACACTATAGTAAATCCAAAAATTAACACAACAACATCCAAATGAAAATGGCGTACGTAATGAACGTAGAATATAAATTAATGTCCATAAATTAACTGACTTTATTGCACAATAGGATAGAAAAATTCATATTGATTCTATAAATGCTAAACTCCTACATAGAAAAGTCCTTTCAAGAAAATCTCTAAACATAAGTTTTTACGGGTTAGTGGTGCTGCGGGTGGCTGTGGTCGGATCCGACCACTAGGGATTTGACGAAGTATCGCCGTGGTCATATTGCCATTTGGGGTTTGAGAGGTTATATACCAATTTATGTACGTTTGCCAAATTTGACAAATATTTGTAAAAAGTGACTGAGACTGAAGAGAGAGAGAGAGAGAGAGAGAGAGAGAGATTATCTTTAAATGCTGTCTTTGTTCGAATATAATAAATAAAAAAGAGCAAACATACATATTATATGTTTCCGCCTATATGCCTGCTTTTAAAAAAACAAAGTGCTTAACTAGAATCATTCCAGACACTCTTATATCACATGATCTTTCCCAAGGTGGAGTGAGTCAATAGAGTCCTCTAAGTCCGCTATGACAACATTTCGGAATCGCGATTTTCAACTCAAAATTTTCCACTCCACAAAGCTTTACTTTTTAAATCGATCAGTTGCATTTCTAGAGATCCATTATTAATTCCAAATGGCTCAGTGTGGATTTCGTTACTATTTGTGTTGAGAGGATTTACTATGAATGCTAGAGTGCTTTTTCTTGGTTTTGAATTGTTGAAATCTGTCGCCAAAGTCATCTAAATTTTTTTATAACTGTTCTGAAATAGTTCGTGACAACAGTTCGTAACAACACTGGTTTTATCGCGATATTGGTTTAGAAATTGAAAATGAACTAATTTACTTCTCTGAATATCTTCTGCAAAAATAATTAATTTTTATTATACAATTCTTCTACCGTACATAAGCTGGGTTTCCCTTTCCTTGCTGTTTTGGATTCAGCTTATTTCACTTTGCTGTGATATCCACCATAAAGTAAATTTTTTACAACCGTTTGTCGTTCTCTAATTCAGGGTGATTAATGCTTTTTCATTGACGAATATATTTATTTCATTCAAGCGCAAAGCAAAACGTTTCAACACCTTACCTTTGGAAAGCCATCGCACTTTATTATGAAGAAAGAGGTCGGAATACAGAGTCTCCATTTCGTTTAAGAAATCTTTAAACCGACTATAGTAGAGTACATTTGACAAGATGCTGTTAACAATCTTGATTACCAAATTCATGATCTCAATTATTTTGGCCGGAAATGTTTGGGCTCAAAGCGCTTCTTGGTGTATTATGCAGTGAAACGTAAGAACTTCGTGATTTATTTTGCTCTGAAGAATTGTTGTTGTCCCTTTATTTTTTCCTGTTATACTTCTGGCTTCGTCAGTTGCTATTGAAATGATTTTATTTAAATTGATCTTATTATTTTCGAAGCATTTTTGTACGTTCCTCTCTAGTTTGTCCCGAGAGCAGTAGCAATCCTAGAAGTTCGTCTTTTGGACCTTGGAAAGACATATACCTGACAAAAAGGGCAGCTTTTTATGTCGCAAGACTCATCTATAGCAAGCGATAAGTCAGAAGTCAGTTGAATGTCTTTCACCTGTCAATATTGTTAAGAGCTTGAGGTTCGTGACAATAAAAATTGCCGATAAAGTTACCTAAATTAACACTTTAATTTTCTTTACACAAAATAAAGTTTAAAACACCAATAATCAAGCACACTAAGTCACTTTATTCCGCTCCGAAGCTTCGCTTGTCTCGCCGAATTCAATACTTCCCCGATCGCATCTTGCAGCGCCTATAAATATAAATTAGCACCGAAATATCCAGAATATTCAAGTAAACACGTGCAAGGTACCGAGAGTTCGAGTTTCAACTTCAAGAAGTTTAGTTCTTCGGTTCGAGACTTTCCGCTCCGAAGCTTCGCTTGTCTCGCCGAATTCAATACTTCCCCGATCGCATCTTGCAGCGCCTATAAATATAAATTAGCACCGAAATATCCAGAATATTCAAGTAAACACGTGCAAGGTACCGAGAGTTCGAGTTTCAACTTCAAGAAGTTTAGTTCTTCGGTTCGAGACTAGATGGCGCTAGTGCCGTCGACTTAGGCACGTAACAATATGTTACATTGAAGACATTTTAGCTATTCTATCTTGCGCTGTTTTGGCGGATAGCAGCAAATTTTTTTCAAGATTTCTGGTTTATTTTTGAAATCACGAAACAGTTCTTCTGATTCACGTACGATGAATCAATCTTTGATACACACCATCTGTGAATGGTTTGCTTTCTTTGCAATTTTCAGTGATACTGCAAAGCTTACCAGATTAACATTACTTGTAGATTACGTCCAGTTACATGACATGGAACTTGATTGCTGTTTTTGTTTTTTGGAGCTTGTCGACAGCTTTTTTTCGTTCTTCGCCGGCTGAATATTTACTAGCACACGGAGTATGTTTTGTGGTGAAGTGTCTCTCTAAATTTGATTTCTTATTGTGTGCTAGTTTTTAGTGGCAAATGAGACCCGTTGGAAGGTCACGTGAGTTGCATATGTAAGCGAACGACTCCATTCAATCCTGATTGAATTTTCGATGCTCTTCTTCAGTTATTCTCTTTTTATGTCATGCAATGCTTGCGGTAAAATATAATAAAGAATTTTTAAAATTATTACTTAGGTATCCAGAAAATCAGATGACAAGTTTTGCAGTTATTTACTATCTCAACATATACCTACGTAAATACATAGGTTGGTTGTAATAAAAGTACCCGGTTGACCGAGCTTTGCTCGGTATTTTTCGCTCGGTTTTTTTAATTCGTGTGTTTTGGAAATTATATTTAGATACAAATTACATACTGATGAATTATAAATAATATTTTTTGATCTTAGCGACATAACAGAAAAAACTGAACTGGTTATTTGAATAAAAAATCATGAGTGCAATTATTTTTATTTAAATTTTCGTGTTTTTAAAAAATACTAAAAAAAGGGCTCGAAAAAAATATATTTTCTCAAAAAAGAAAGAAACTTGAAAAAAAAAAATAAAAAAGTCGGTCGGTCGGTCTGGGCTCGAACCGGGGTTTTACGATTTTGTGACCGCCCATTATACCAATAAGCTATTTATAATCATTACCAAACTGTCAAAATTTACCTTCTTATTCTAACTATATTGTAGCAGTTTTTAATTGCCTAAAAACACGTACAAAAAGACATTTTCTAAAAATAAATCTTAGCTAGATCGATTTATTATCCCCGAAACTCCCTGGACACTAAATTTTATGAAAATCGTTGGAGCCGTTTCCGAGATCCCGATTATATATATATATATATACATATATACAAGAATTGCTCGTTTAATAGTATAGGATATTTTATCAAAAAACATTTTACAACGATATATCCCAATTAAAACTACTTACCTTAATAAAATAAATCATGGTTCTCAAGGTAGACAACGTATCTGCGATCGAATTGGATGAAGTTATATAATAGGGAAAAGTGACAAAATGGTACAAACTAATTCAAATTTAAAAAAATAAATGTTGGCCGGTAAAGTTGGAATATCTGTAAGATAATTAGAAAACTGATTACTTTTGTTCCAAAAAAGTAGCCATTTTAGCTCTGTGATGGCCAAAAGTCGTTAATAGCTATCTATATTAGAAAAATTTACTACAAAACAAGTCAATTTAATGTTTGGAACACATCACAGTTCAACGTGCTGCTATATTCTACAGTTGCATTTAGGCAGGTGCACTGTATTTAATAGGAGAAAAACACTCATCAAAAATAACCCTCACTCGTTACACCCTACGACAGCAGTGACCGAAAAAATAATAAAATGTTTAAAAAAATGAGTAGAACTTCGTGACCCGTGTCATTTCTAATAAAGAAAGATTTTGACAGCTAGTGTGCATACATTTTTACGCTTAGGTACTAAAACAGCTGAAAAAAAAAACAGTATCTGTGCGTTTGGTATCTAAAGTGCGTATTAATGCAGAAAAACTAAGCAAACTGGATATCTTTTCAAACTTTTGAAACAAAATGATACGTTTCGGCTTCAGCGTTTAAGTCGAGTCCTCCGCCGGTAAGATCATGGGCTCTCATTGGAGTAGTCATCTGGGTAGTCAAGTGGGAAGCAATAATTGAATATCTTGATAATGAAGATCTGTAACGAAGACTGTTACGGACACTTTTTATGCCAAATAATTAAAAAAAATGCGCAACGAGATCAAATTGTTTTGTTTCACCAGGATAACGTCCCGGCTTACAAGTTTTCCGTTGCGATGGCTGCAATTATAGATACTGCCTTTGAAATACTTAAGTATCCTCCATATCCTCCAGTTTCGAGATTGAAAGAGTGAAGAATAAAACGACGGAAATTTTTAGATATTAAGCTGTAGTTGCTGAAGGAAGGAGGATAGGGATTCTTAGTTATAAAAAGACAACTAAAGTGTATAACACGAAAAGTTCACTAAGACCTGTAACATACTCATTCTTACCTTTAACTGAACGCCTTTACTACTTTCTAACCTGGAGATATTTCGTTAACTTTGATAAGAAAAGTGTATAGTAAAAAAATAAAAACACTTTATTATAAAAAATAAAGAAACATAAGATCGGTTTACATAAAAGCTACGATTTATGTAACGACATATGTAAACCGATACGAGTTTTAAGTTGTAGCTGGCCATGAGTTATTCACTGACTAGTTTTCTGTCATCCTACAAGCTTTTCCAGTAACAAAAGCTGCGACCGCAGGAAACAAAGAAAGGCAAAGCTACATTTTGAACCAAATTTATTGATTAAAAGTACAGTTACAATTATTTGTGTGTAAAAATTATTAGATGAAACGTCGAGTTTTATTGTTTCAAATTAATGTAATATGTTATATAATATAACTTAGTTTTTAAATCCTTAAAATATATGTTAACTAGTAAACTTTATCTTCACATTTACATTTTTCGTTTTCTTGTGTGTCTTTCCATAGAGTTAAATTAACAAATGGCAGCTGATCGCATGGAGCTATGGTGTTCCTGCAAAAGGCACAAAATTATTTAATACACTGTATAAAACAGAGTACTAATTGGAAAAGGCTTGCGGTTATAAATATATGTAAATAGTAGGTAAACGTCACGACTAAAAGCAAGAGTCCGAGTACTGTTGTACTGTTTAACTGGTTACAACAAGGTGCAGTTAATGGCAGGGTCAAACTTTATGTATTCGATTTATTCATGTTATGTTCGCGTAGTGTCAGAGTAAATAATAAAACTAGGTATATATGGTGGTTGCGCGGAAACCCATTCGTATTTATTTTATATTGGACGGTAGGTGCCAAGTCGCTTATTCCTTTCCGAAACTATATCATTCATACCCTCCTATCGACACATCGGGGTGGGGGGTGGGAGGGGAAAGAAGATGATTCTAGAATGTCACGTAATCATCGGAACCGAGAATATATAAGGCACGCGCGACCAGCGCGCGGCCTCTTCCCGTCGCAGTCGTCGTTGAAACCACACAGACTCTTCCCGCTGCACTCGTCGTTGAAACTACAACGCTTCTCTCCCGAAGTACCCCTGGGGCCCCAGAGTGTCTGTCCAGAAGAAGTTCCGGAAGTCGCCGCTATAGTGCTCTACAGGATAGAAGAAACCCCGGTGAGTCAATATTCCTTTAACTACTGCCTGATTAATATAATTGTTTTTACCCGCTCCGATTTTGTGTTCTCCTAATCAGGCAGGATTCCTTTTCATCGATTTGGCACAATAATAGTTTAGTTTTAGGGAAGAGCGAGTGCATTATACCGCATGCTATAGTAGTCGCTTTTACGTAAGCGTGGAAGCAATCGCATATACAGTCCACTTTAGTTAATATCTCGCGTAATAGGTTTAAGGTTCGACCGGGGAATTAGACTTTGGCAGTCTTAGACACGTGGCTCCACCATTTTATGGTCACTTCGGCAGGATTTGGACTGGGTTTAGTGGTCGCCCAACTATTTCTGGTCGAATTATTAAATTAATTATTTAGATAATGCACTCTAATTTATGGAATAGACTTAAATAGTGTTCGTTTAAATTTAAATTTTGATTAGGTACTCGCAAACAGAATTATTCGTTTTATAGCGCTCGTAGTTGGTTAAATTTAAAGCTTATTAAACAGTTGAAACAGTGTAATAGGAACCGTTTGATACGCTTACCCCACAATTTTGATAAAAATATTGAGTTTAGCGAACGACGCGTCGCCTCGACTCGCTGTGCAGGTGTTCGATTTAATTACGTAATACGGCATACCGAGTGTCCATCCTTCATTGTTTGTGCGTTGTGAGATTAATTGTGATTAATATAACTTTATTATAATAATTTAAAATGGCAGTTAGTGGAAGTGAAATCAAAATTAAAACGCTTTATGCTAAGAGGGACATACTTTTTTCGCGTATGCAAAATATAAGTGATCATATAAAGAACATTAATATAGAAGCAGTGCCGGAAACCTTTTTTAATGAAATCGAAACGGTAGATTCGTTGCGGACAGATTACGAAAGAATATTAGACCAAATTAATCATTTGGAATTACAAATCGACCCGAAATACATAGTGAACTACCAACCGCTGCTAGCATTCGAAGATATGTTGTGTCGCGTGAAAAGAACTGCGAGATCCCTACAATCTCAAAACGAAGCAAAGCCGGAAATGCAGGTACGTCCACGTGACCCAATTAGGTTGCCGCCAATAGATATTCCGGTATTCAATGGTGATATTAAGACGTGACCCTTCTTCTTCAGTAGTTTTCAAAACAATATACACAATAACCCATCGTTATCGGACGCTGAAAAATTATATTACTTAATTAGTAAACTTAGTGGCAGGACACAGTCGATCTGCTCTGGATTTACACCTACAGCAAACAATTACTTGTTAATATTCGAAACGCTTAAAACTAAATATGAAGATAGGAGAATGTTAGCTTCCGAATATTTGAACCAGATATTCGATCTTAAACCTATATCATCCGCGAACATCAACGGCTTAGAGCAGTTTCTAGATAAATTTGTGGCATCGGTGGCTGCACTTAAGAATTTTAAATTTAATGACCTTATGGACGTGGTGTTTCTCCATATTGCACTAAAGAAATTAGACCCCGACACCGTGCGTGCGTTTGAAATGGAGCATCGTAGCTCGGAGATGCCTTCCTTTCATTCATTAGCATCGTTCGTGCGAGATCAAATAAAGGTGATGCAGCGCTCTCCGAACGTTAAACAGGAGATTAAAAGGTGCGTCGACCGTAGACAGACTCAACCATCTAAAATAGCAGGGTCGTTAACTTACGTAACCGCTACGTCAACATCACTCCAGCATACTTGTATCGTATGTAAAGATAAACACGGTAATTTATATAATTGTGCGACTTTTCGTAAATATTCACCAAGCGAACGTTATAAATTAGTAAAGACAAACAACCTATGTTTGAACTGCTTAAGCGATAAGCATTTAGTTGCAAAATGCAATTCGAGTTCCGTATGTAGCAAGTGCGCCAGGAAACATCACACGCTATTACATTTTGAAAATAGCAACATAGCGGCGTCAAGTAAAGCGGACAAGGAATTCACCCTTACTAAGGTCAACGATTCTAGCGGTCGACCTGGTGATGTCGCTCTGTGCTCATTGGCAAATATGGGAGCACAACCTCCTTCAACCGTGTTACTGGGTACGGCACGTATTTTGGTTAGGGATTCGCGTGGAAACGAACAAAGCGTCCGTGCACTGCTGGACAGCGGAGCCCAAAATAGCTTTATAACGCGACAATGTTGTCAGCGCTTAGGCTTAGTAATAAATAGGTCACTTTCATGTCATGTAGATAAAGGCATCGGAGGTACTAGTAAAGCGACACAGGGATATATAAATTTAAAATTTTATTCTCGGATAGATCGTAATGTTAACTTTGATATAAATGCACTAGTATTAGATAGGGTCACTGAACGGTTGCCAACCGTTTCGGTTGACACCTCGGCAATGATTGAATTTAAGAATTTGACTCTAGCAGACGACACTTACGCCGTTCCTGGAAGCATAGACATGCTCATTGGAGCATCGCTTTTCCCTCATCTTTTGTTAGACAATAAGGTCAGGGGCAACTCCTCGCATACCGCGCCTTACGCACTGGAAACCGTATTGGGCTATGTGATCCTTGGCTCCGCCCCCATCATAGATAGTATTTTGGCAGCCTCTTATTGTGGTATGGCTGTCGAACCGCTCGAGTCGTTAGTCCGCAAATTTTGGGAGATGGAGGAGGTGAACGTCCCACCCATAGCTAGCTCAGATGACAGGTTATGCGAGGAAATTTACGTCCACACGACCGTTCGTGATCGTGACGGTAGATATAGTGTAGCGCTACCCTTTAAGGGAGATGTTTTATCTCTCGGCGGTTCGCGTCAAATGGCGGAAAAACGTTTCTACAGCTTGGAGCGTAGGATGCTCGCTTCACCCCAGTTAAAGGAAGCTTACGACGGCGTCATTAACGAATATATAAGAGAAGGTTACATATCACTTGTGGCTTCGAAATTAGATAACTACGAAGACACACCGTCGTATTTCATACCACACTACGGGGTCATTAGAGAGGACAAACCTACATCTAAGTTACGTGTAGTGCTCGACGCTACTGCTACAACTAGCACTCACCTGTCGCTTAACGATATCCTCTATAGTGGGCAAAATTTACAGGGCAGTTTATTTAATATAATAGCCAATTTTCGTTTGTTTAGTATAGCACTATCCGCCGATATTCGCCAAATGTTTCTTTGCATAGGGGTCCGTGAATGCGACCGTAGATTCCAACGCATTTTATATCGTTTCAACCCAAAGGAACCTCTAATGGTGTTTGAATTTAACCGCGTTTGTTTTGGTTTAAAGTCGAGCCCATTTCATGCGTTACGCACGGTGAGACAGCTCGCTCACGATGAAGGTCCCTCTTATCCTAAAGCTAAGAGGGCAATTGAGAGCGGATTATATATGGATGATTTTGTGTACTTGGTCGATAGCGTGGAGGAGGTAACCCTAACCACCGCCGAGGTTATAAGGCTCATGAAATCGGGTCAATTCGATCTTGTGAAGTGGACTAGTAATTCGCGTCCGGTTTTAGATACAATCCCACTATCACACCGTCTTTCGGCGATAAAGGAATTCGACGATTCCGATACACACAAGGTGCTCGGTCTGTGTTGGTCACCAGAGTCCGACGTGTTTAGCCTTAAGGTAAATCCACCCGTAGAGAAATGCACAAAGCGCACAATACTGTCATGCGTTGCTAGATTATGGGACGTCATGGGTTTCGTAGCTCCGGTGGTATTATACGCTAAGCTTTTGATTAAACAACTTTGGTTATTGGAATGCGACTGGGATGACTCGCCGCCTGACAGCATTGTTCGGTTGTGGCAGCGCTTTAGAGAGGAACTTCCTTTATTAAGAGAAATTAAAATACCGCGTCATATAAACGTAGATAGAAATAGCGTCATAACGGTCGTTGGGTTTGCAGACGCCAGCGAGAAGGCTTACGGGGGCGTTGTATATTTCCACGTCCAGAATAACGGTAGAAATTCGATTAGCCTCATTAGTTCTAAGTCGAGAGTCTCCCCCCGTAAGGTTGTCTCTCTGGCGCGCTTAGAGCTTTGCGCAATATTAGTACTCACCAAGCTTATTACCGCAGTTATCAGCGCATGTAGGGATAGAGTTCACATAGAAAGGATATTTGCTTTTTCCGACTCCACCGTCGCCTTATGCTGGGTTCATTCTTCACCCCACCGTTGGGATACGTTTGTCGCGAACCGAGTGGCCAAGATCCAAGACGAGTTAGAAACGCGGAACTTTTATCACGTGTCCGGTACGGAAAACCCCGCCGATTGTCTATCCCGTGGACTTACCCCGATGCAAATAATGGACCACCCGCTTTGGTTCCACGGACCTGCTTGGGTCCACTTGGATCCCTCGCAATGACCGATAACCGATTTCGAACCTTCGTCAGTGTCACAACCGCCGGAAGAGAAGAGACACGCTCTAGTGGCGAACGTTTCGAGCGAGGTTTCTCCAATCATTGCTTTGGCGAACCGCTTGTCCTCTTGGTCGAAATTATTGCGTAGCGTAATTTTCGTTTGTCGATTCGCGAAGCTTTTAACGCGACGTTCGTATGTCTTAGCATCCGATTACAACTATGCCGAGTCGCTAATATTACGTGAACTTCAACGTGCGCACTTCTCTGAAGAAATTAGAAGATTACAATCGAATAGAGCTTGTAGTCGCGCCTTTCAACGCCTTAAGCCATTTTTACAGGATGGGATTTTAAGGGTAGGTGGACGCTTGTCCAACTCGCAATTGAGTTTCGACCAACGGCACCCTATTGTTTTACCGCGTAAAGACCATATCATGAACTTATTAGTCGATTACCATCATAAATTGAACTCGCAAGCTGGCCCCGACTTGTTGATGTCGATTTTGCGTCAGAATTATTGGATTCTTTCTGCACGTAGTTTAATACGCAATCGGGTGCACAGATGTATAGCTTGCTTTCGGGCACGCCCCAAGCCGTCATTTCCGGAAATGGCGGAACTTAGATCTTGTAGAGTAATACAATCAGTAAAGCCCTTCACGCACACCGGGTCTGATTTCGCTGGTCCGTTTAAGGTCACGCTCACTCGCGGGCGTGGTATAAGATCCACAAAGGCTTACGTCTGCATTTTCGTATGTCTAACTACTCGAGCGGTGCATATAGAACTCGTTGGTGATCTAAGCACAGCAGGCTTTATGGGTGCATTTAAAAGATTTCTATCCCGCAGAGGCCCTGTAAGTAAATTATATTCGGATAACGGAACGAACTACGTCGGTGCAAAACGTATTCTATCGGAACAACATGAGCTCTTAGCTAGCAAGTATTATAATTCGGAGTTCGCTCACATTCTAGCCGAGAACCGCATTGAGTGGTCTCTGAACGTCCCAGCCGCGAGTCATTTTGGAGGCAATTGGGAGACTAATATTAAGAGTCTAAAGAGTCACTTATACCGAGTAATAGGAGATCAAATTTTGTCCTTCGAAGAGCTAAGTACGGTGCTCGCTCAAATTGAATGCGTAATGAATAGTCGCCCACTTTGTCGTACGTTGTCTAGTGACCCCTCGGAACCGCTGGCTCTAACTCCAGCACATTTTTTGAATTTAAAGCCTTTAAAGTATTTGCCAGCCGCAGATATGGATGAGAACAGACTTAGCATCTCCGCACGCCACAAATTATTAGATCGGTTAGTGCAATCGTTTTGGAAACGATGGAGGATGGAATACTTGCATACTTTGCAGTCTCGGCAAAAATGGAATACAGCAACTGAGCCTTTAGCTGTAGGAACTGTAGTTGTGCTCACCAAAGAGAATACGCCGCCTCTCCACTGGCCGTTAGGAATTGTCGAGGAGGTCTTTCCCGGTTCCGACGGAGTAATTAGGACAGCTCGCGTTAAGACCACGGTTGGGTCTTACCTGCGTCCTGTTGTTCGTTTGTGCCCCCTGCCTCTTCCATAATTTAAATTAGCTTTCTAGATTAAAATCGTAGTTGAATTTAGGTAATCTTAGCGTTAGTTAGTTATTTTGTTAGTTGATCTTAGCTCTAGTTGTTTTAGTTAATTTTGAAGGAAATCCTTCAAGGGCGGGGGTATGGTTGCGCGGAAACCCATTCGTATTTATTTTATATTGGACGGTAGGTGCCAAGTCGCTTATTCCTTTCCGAAACGATATCATTCATACCCTCCTATCGACACATCGGGGTAGTGGGGTGGGAGGGGAAAGAAGATGATTCTAGAATGTCACGTAATCATCGGAACCGAGAATATATAAGGCACGCGCGACCAGCGCGCGGCCTCTTCCCGTCGCAGTCGTCGTTGAAACCACACAGCCTCTTCCCGCCGCGCTCGTCGTTGAAACTACAACGCTTCTCTCCCGACGTACCCCTGGGGCCCCAGAGTGTCTGTCCAGAAGAAGTTCCGGAAGTCGCCGCTATAGTGCTCTACAGGATAGAAGAAACCCCGGTGAGTCAATATTCCTTTAACTACTGCCTGATTAATATAATTGTTTTAACCCGCTCCGATTTTGTGTTCTCCTAATCAGGCAGGATTCCTTTTCATCGATTTGGCACAATAATAGTTTAGTTTTAGGGAAGAGCGAGTGCATTATACCGCATGCTATAGTAGTCGCTTTTACGTAAGCGTAGAAGCAATCGCATATACAGTCCACTTTAGTTAATATCTCGCGTAATAGGTTTAAGGTTCGACCGGGTAATTAGACTTCGGCAGCCTTAGACACGTGGCTCCACCATATGGGTCAATAGTTTATAAATTAGATTGCTTATATAGAACTTTAGATGATTTCGCACTTCCACCTTTAGTCGAAACATTTATAACAAAAATATTTTATATATAAAAATATTTTGTATAAACTCGATTTCGATTGCGTTGTGGTTTTTCTAATTCATCGTCAGGATTACTTTGTATTTGATTTCATTTTGTCCTTAAACAACTCAAAGACTAAGGGTATTTTTGTATAGACTAGACATGTGTCAATCATTTATTTCTAGTGACCGGATCATTCTAGTACATTTCGTATCATTAAATGGATCACTTCGAGCTCCAGTACTCTGTGAGACTGTGAGATCCACTGGGAACCGAAAATTTTCTATTTGAGAATTGTCGTAGCGCCATCTAGTACATGCTAATGGTAATAAAGTCATTTTATCGAACTAAAACTTATTGACTTTTAAGGTGGTAATTACTATCTACGCTAGATGGAATAAACACAAAAACCTTAAGTGATTCAATTGATTTGATTTTATTTTGATCGATTTACTTTATTCAATATTATTATATACTTTAAATATTTAATACATTTGTTTATTCTTAAATTTTATTCCTAACAATACATAATTTCATTTTACTTTACATGTCTAAAAATAGCGATTGTAACATTTATTTGCTACAAAATTAAACTTTTACCTATCATATACTATATATAGGCGGTTAAAAATTTTAGTGTTTTTTATACCTCATACATACGTAACGATTTATCGTAGCGATAAATCTGTGCAGACCAGTTTGCGCAGTTTTATCGATCGCGTGTATGAAAAATCGTTGTCGATAATCGTTCGTCGGTGGCAGTTGCAATTTCTATCAGATAAATCGTTGTCGATTACATTTGTACAGTTTTATCGTTGCGTGTGGACGGCGATCGCTCAGTTCGGCAGTACTTCACGGAGCTTGCTAGTGTTCGCACGTGCACATCGCTTTCACAAAAACATGAAGGAGCGTATGAATTAAGCGAAGATGACATCAAATAATTATGCAAAGCACAGGGTGCTCTTACGACTGACCCAATAGTTTCAGGCGACATATTCATTTGTGTTCTGTAAATTCTGAACCTCGCCGCTAGTATACCAAAAGCGTTTTCGACTATACGGCGTGCTAGCGATGTCCGACAATTATATATCTTCTTAATTCTACTATCTAAGTCATTTTTCCGAAATGGCTTCATCATGTTCTTTCTTAGAGGAAACGCGTCATCAGCTACAAATAGATATGGCAGTATTCGTGGACTATTATGTAACCTTTCTTCTGTAGGAATATTTAACGCCTTTTTTCAAGTTTTTCATAAAATTTTGTATTCAACAATACTCCGCCATCAGAAACCCTTCCATTTGTCCCAAAATCAACTAACAGGAATCTGTATTTTGCATCAACGATTGCTAGTAATACCATACTAATTCTATATTTATAGTTATAATAAAACGAGCCACTGTTACTTGGGGGCACGATTTCAATGTGCTTGCCATCAATAGCACCTAAACAGTGAGGAAAGTTCCAATTCTGCTCAAATTCTCTCGCTATTATTCTCCACTCTTCTTCTGTTTTTGGAAACTGTAACAAAATGAGTACATGATTAGTATAGTAAATTCAGGAATATAATAGTTCTTCTATTTTACAGACGCAGTCAACCAAGTGCGGCATAATCTTCCATTGTTAACATGTATCGTGCGCGAGCTTCTGCGGAGAACTGCCCGATCGACGACGATATCGGAGGCGTGTGGAGGCACTAGGAACGTTCGATTTATCTGCACAGTCTGAAATCGCTACGATAAATCGTTACTTGTGTAGCAGGCATTAGTAAACTCTACAAAATGATATTTTTAACTCATAGATGTAAAAAATAAATATAATAAAATGTAAAATAATTTTTTATTTAGGTAACAATATTATAATAAAAATACCTTAAATAATAAATACTCCTGATAATCTGTAGTCTGAATTGTTTACTCGATTCACCTGTTTATTCAGATCCTTCGGGATTCGGTCAGTTTATTTTGCTCATTCACAATTCATACAAATCGCGGGTTAAAAAGGTACCGTCAATTGTTTGTGATTGTTTGTACTGATACATTCAAAACAAATGAATAAACCATAAATACTTTTAAGTGTACTAGCTCAAACAAACGAATCATGCATGATTGACACACGTCTAGTATAGACAGATAGACAGATAAAAATAAATCGATTGAAGGAAACTATAAGGGTGACTTTTTCGTATTTTTGCAAAACTAACTCTTAAACAATACTATAGTGTTTAAGGAAAAGCTCTATTTACTGATATTGTTAGTATTTTTCTATCTTTGTTTTCCAAATACTGAGCTTATAAAATAACTTATAAAATAAATCTTATTTTTATTTTTATTCCTATTTTGAATACCGTGAAATGTCTTCACTAGACTTAAATAACGTATTTAATTATATTTTATATAAACGTATAGTATTGTTGCATTTTAATTAATAATGAATTTTAATTTATTTGAGTTTATATAGCGGTAAACTAATAAGAATAAGCTAAAATACCGTATGTTGAAATTTGTCGCATTTTAGTCAACTACATTGATGAATCAAAACAACGTTATTTAAGTTAAGGATATTAATACCAATATTTTACTAAATGAAAGTAAAGTACTAACTAAGTAAACTACTACATTAAGTACTGCATTGCCAAAAAGTTAACTTCAAAATTTTATGGCGGTATATACGATCACCCAACCAACCAACCAACATATGGCTTGTCGACATATTGTACATTTTATGCTTATGAAACATTTACACTTTATTAACTACCAATATCGGAAGATACTTCTACATTTAAACCTCTGACAGTGATAGGATCATAGTGGACGAATGCAGAAATATCCAGATGTAGACTAGAATACAGAATCTTCAGAAAATTCAGAATCTTCTATATAAAGAGGACGCAAGAAATTATAAAAGAGAAAACACTGAAAATGAAAAATGAAATAAAGGGAATAATAAAATAAATTCTTTTGCTAAAACAGGAGATTCACAAAAAAACAAACGCTAGCTTTAAGGATCGAAAAAAGATAAGGGTATAAAATAGACAAGAACATAATGTAAAATCTGGCAGTGACAGCAAATTTAGAAGAATATACATATAAAAAAAATTGGAATATAATATAGGAATTGAAGGAAACTTTAGACTTTCTCTAATTTTGTTCATATATATATATATATATATATATATATATATATATATGATATGGTGTTGTGCTAAACCATTTATTTTTCATAATTCAAATCATTTATCAGTGCGTGTTTTAAGAAAATCTGGAGAATATTCCGTTTTACATGATTTTTAAGATCCTATCTGTGCTTTAATTATTTATTGAAAATTGTGAGAAATGTTATAACACTGTTAAAAATATTTTGTTTTTAAAAATATTGTTTTGAAGCTAATGCTCTTTGATATTTTGATTTGAATAATAAGAGGAATATGGAAAATTATTTTTGTGATATTACGTCATTCTACATATATACGCACTACTTAAATTCATTTCTTTACAAGTGATTTTGGTAAACACATCTACAATAAACTAGTTTTATTTATAGTATGTGTTCAAATATTATTCACATTATTTGAAATTAATGGGCGGAATAACAACAATTACGGCATAGTTACTTCGCAATAAAAGATTAGAATAATCGAACTTAGTTTCAAAGTATGAACATAATTGGTAATAACGCCCTAATAGTAGTTTACGGCTAATTTGTTTAGTAAAATATGAAAGAAAGTCTAAATAGTTATTAAATAACGTCAAAATATAAAGCTAATTTAATAAAAATATATAACAAATAACGTTCTTACTTTTATGCAGGTAGATAAACGTCATAACACCCTTCGTGTAATAAAAAAAATTTGCATAGCATCATAATATTAAGATTATTTGATATTCCGCGTCGTTTCAATTTTACTTAAATTTTTAAGCTACATAGTATTTGTCAAAAGTCACCTTTTTAATTAGCAAGACAGCATAAAGAGCTTAACGTATTATATGAAATGTTACTAGGACGATAAACACGCCCACGTTTTTCTTACCATGGAGACACCAATTCGAAGGCTTTCGCTTGCATTTTCTTTATGTTAATGCCATTATCACAGAATAAACGCGCCATTGAAGATCCTTTACGAATAGTTTCTAGTTGGTCTGAAAACATTTTGTATATACTTTTTTAAATAGTTTATCTTTCAAACAAGCCTCACGTCGCCTTCACGTTTGAGGTGTGTAAGGCGGTCCGTATTGCACACCTCTAACGTAAAGCGTAGAGGTTAGGTTCTATTTTATTTTTATGAATTATTTTTATCTCTTCATTCATAACTTGTTTTTCATAAAATAGTTAATTGAAATAAAATTACTGCACAGTCCTTCTCTCTCATTTCTAAAAGAGTTGTGAGTGCTTCGCGTAGTGTATATATTCTTTGCCAAAGCGAAGATAAGCGGCAAGGAGAGGAGAGGAGAGACCAAAGTGTAGAGACCGAAGCTGAGCGGAGATGTGTACTGCTTAGAGCGGAGCCGGGCTGTGAGTTGTGAGTGTGCTGATCGACTACATCACGTATATCCCCATTTTCCACACTCTCTCGACCTCTTGATTCAAGCCATATTAATAACTATGATATGAGACATCTCGGTTCCACTCTGTTTGAATTGTATAAACTGTAGATAATGGTGATGAAAATAATGTTAGTAAATTGATTGTTTACGTTCGTAAATTCGGTTGTCGTTTCTGTTAAAAAAATGAAATAAATATATTTTTTCCAATGAGTTATTTCTATTTTTCGTATACACGTCTACTATTAACAAACCGTTGGAAGCGCCGAATCCACCGCTGTACAACGTCTTTACATATATTTGTAATTACTCTCAGAGAGATTTCTTGTACATCTCCTTCACCCGCGTCATTCCGACATATCTCTTGCTTGTTTTTATATATAAAACCTAGTTTCGCTAAGCCCTCTTTTAATAGACCTACGCTGAATGAAGGTACTAATATGAAGTAATCCTACTGGTGGATTTTTCCTCCCGCACCGCTTACCTACCTCGGCTAGAAACTCTCACGACTCTTGTAGACACGCATTTTTGTGGATCTATTAATCTACTGCATTATTCCCGTGTATAGCAGATAAGGTGGAGTAAACATGTCTTTGAATTTTTTTTCTCAGATTTTAAATTTCCTTACAATGTTTTCCTTATCGACGGTGAAGGAAAACTTGCAGATATCATTTACTATGAGCGCTTAGTGAGGAGCAGAGATAGCTTAGAGTTAGCGCCACTGCCCCCGTCCTATAAAATAGTATAGCCACATATTGCTTACCAAGAGTAAAAGCGATTTCCTTGTCGTCTCCATTTTCATAAAAGTATCGGTCACCAACGCGCGTGATGTAAAACTGTGTAAGTAAGATGCAAAGAAAAGTGGGCCCAACTAAAGTCCCAGACACATGTTTCTCCAATGATCCTCCTACAGTAAGTTCAATGTCTTCTACTCTTTTATATATTGATTTAAGTGCTTTTACGTTCTGTAGATTTGTCAAAAAGAATACATTAACGTAGAGTTTATGGTTGTAAAAAATTAATTATATACAGTGTTTTCTTTAATAATCAATATTCTAATAATGCGATTATATCTAAAATATGATTGTACTTAATACAAATGATTTGGATGTTTGATAAGGAATTAAAACCGAGTTACCTTTCTTGACATGTAGACACGTAGATCATCGAAGTCCTTTGGAATGGAAAGACCACAATAAGATCGAACATCAATGTAATTGGCTACACCGTGATCGCGAGCACGTTGAATATCAATAGCTCGCAAATCATCACCGAAAGTTTTGTTACCTCTGGAGATTTAAGTAAATTGAAGTTAGTTTAAATTATTACAAGTTGAATATTCCATTATAATATTACTTTACTAAGAATGTTAAATTAATTAAGTAGACAACGAGTAGGTATAGTCTTTGCGTTATAGCATCGTTTGCAGGATTACGTACGACCATATATATTTTTAACTATGAGAAAATGTCACTGAATTCGTTTTTATTTTTTTTCTAATCTGTTATGAAAATTAAATTAAGATTAACTTCAATAATCATACTTAATATATTATTTTTTACTAATAAAATTATAGTAGCTTAAAATACATACTAGCGGTATTTTTTTTGAATTACTAGAGATGTGCCTCAAAATCAGAGGTAAAAACTATCAAGCCAATATAATCGGTAAATATAAATAAGATAATTCTATTTTATATGTGTGGTGCAACACAATATTTTCATATGCATGTATATTAAATTTAAGTAAGTTACAAATCATGTCCTACAATATACAAATAGATAATAAAGTGGTAAATTAAGAAGAAGGAATTAAATAATTTTATGTTTCCACCGCTTCTCTCTGGCTGGATCTCGCTTAAAGTAATCTCGAAGTCGAATTATTACACCTCCCACACCTAACTATCGCTTGAATAACCTTAATAATTTTTTGTTAAACTCAACAAATAGCAAAATCAACTTAACAAAATACAACAATCAACTCAATAGTCGAAAGTAAAAGCAATTCAAACTCAACTGGAAATTACAAAACTTGTAGCACGAATGGGTCGGCTCGACCGGGGCAGGACCACGCTTTCACGGAATACTAACGTAAAATAGCAGAATATACAGCAGCATCTTGTGTTCATATGGTAAAAGTAGAGAACCGGAGACCCTTTTCATTGGGATCGAGACGTCTTAGTCCTGAGGGGTGACAACGCATTTGCATTTTGATTCTTAATTGAGGATAAATTTGGATATTTATAGGCCACAGCATCCACTTACCATCAGGTGAACTGTGTGCTCGTTTGTCACCCAATGCTATAAGAAAAAGACCAACTAACAGTGGTTTCCATAAATAAAGTGACATTATGCCTACGATGCAAAACAATATAGCTGCAGCATTTCTATTTCCAAATTAATACATAGTATAATATATTACTATAATGTTACAAATTCTATTAAACTGTAACTAAACTGTACATGCAATGTAATTTATTTATAAAGAAATATATATTCCGATTATAATTTTTTATCGATAATGATAATTTTTCCTTTGTTTTGTGTATCGTTAATCGCCTTTTAAATTGATTTAATATTGTTCCATCTCCAGACGCGTTAAAATATAAGCTGTAACCCGCATCATGCTATAACGCAAATACTATGGTTAATTTGAAAACCTTAGTTTAAATATTATAATAAAAAATAACAATTCTTTTGAACACAGAATGAATATACAAGTCATTGATGCCCTGACTTCTAAATTAGGTTACCCTTTATGCTAGGAGGCAGTTTCTCTGCAATTCAGTCATCTTATTTTACGTGTAAAATACAGACTCTAAAACTTTTTGAGTTATTTAATTTTAAATTTTTACTAACGTAGCTTCACCACTATGGCCCTGAGGCACCCGTGCACACTGAGGACTACGATATAATTCCCCTTTATCTTTATATTATATTTTACCTTAATAAAAAGGGCCTCCGGTTCTCTACGCTCATCATACGAAACACGGCAACATTATTCGCATGAGCTGACCCATTTGTGCTGCAGTTATAATATAGTTGCATCGTTCGGTTAAAACAGTTTCAAGTTTTACTAACGAACAGCAATTTAGGTTAGACTAACGGACAGCAATTGAGGTTTATATAAAAATAAAACAAACTTACTTAAATAAGTACCGAGTGATTTCACGGTCGAAGTATTGGTCACTTTTATGCTGGTGTTGAAAAGATAAACCTATTGCTAAGCCATCGTAGCCGTCATTTTCCTCAAGTATTGATGGCTTGTTCATCCATTCACTTAATCTTATAGACCGGTATAGAAATCGACTTTCTTTGTATAGCCTGCAATCAAAAAGACAGCATAATTTTCATAAGGTTTTTTTTAAATATATCTAAAAATTTATATTTCACAGTATATAGTCCTTATATCAAATCAATGTACATGATGAGCATGTTTAAACTAAACTAGGTCAAGATTTTTCATTATTTTGTTAATTTTACTTACTTTTGTTGACTTTTGTAAAATTGGCGTCACTATCTGTCTTACTCGCTCATGGCAAACATCTCCACTATCAATCTCTCAAATCAATAAAAACATTTGAACTAAGTAAAATGGGTTACCAAAAATCGGGCTACTCGAGGTTTTATTTACTTGTTTTTTTTTAGAATAAAACCAACAAGTATTGTACCATTTTACAATCCTGATTAAATGCGCAAACTTTTAAAGGCACTTGCCAAGGCACTTTAGTACATTTTTTTTAAAGGAGGACCTTTTAAAGTCGACAAATGTTGAAAATTTTAAATTCATAGTTTAGCAAACAGTCTTAATTCTAGAAAACTTGGGGCAGTTGTGTCATTATTTTTGACTGTTGTTCTAGAAATGTTATTTAGGGTTACGGTTCCAAAGTTTAAATGAACAAAAATAATGAAAATTAACCACAAAAACCGAAAAATGGTTACAGTGTCACCAAAATTCTAGATTTTTCTTAAATGCCCATAATTTCCGAACTGCATGGGATAGATTTTTTTCTGATTTTTCTCATGATCGTAACAATCGTTCCTGTCACCCTGTTTCGGCTTGACGTTGAGTTCTGGGACACCCTGTATATATATATATATATATATATATATATATATATATATATATATGGGCATATGCAATATGATATACTTTTGATTAATTTCCGCAAGATATGCACATATTTATTTATGATCGTTTGTGTGAATGGTTACTAGCATAAGTTAATAATTTTGCTTTAAAGAGCTGTTTATTGAGTCAATTATTCATTAAAATTCCATCCATCCGTCGATCCATTACTACCCATCAAATGTCCACGGACAGAGGTTTACAGAGGTCTCTTCCATATATTGCCTTATAGGGGCGATATGCCAAAGTTGCCATGTCTAGCAGCCGTTTGGCAACCGCAGTTTTTTATTACTTTAATCGTTTTCAAATGTCTGTTTTATTACCATAAGTTGCCTCTTAAGACACCCGCGGTATGATAAAATGCATAAATACGAGTATACACAAATTCATAAAACGATTATTAGCAATAAAGTGGCCTTCCATTATAAATTCTTCAGGACAGTTTTGCAATTATATGAACATCGTTACTTCGTCAAGTAAAATGATTTATTACATTAAAATTTGGGCTTCACGTTAAAAAAACATTGTAACACTTATTTCCTATAAAATTAAACCTAGGTGTCTCATATTTTATGCTGCCTTTCAAAATGAACTTAATTAAAATTATAATATTTACGATTAAAACTAATTATATACAATATAAAAGAAGAAACTATAATATAGAAAATCTAAAACTAAAAATTTTAATAGTCTAAAAGACCTGCTCCCCGTGGTATAGTTCCAAGAACGCTGGCTGCGTTTCCTCGCTGAATAGCTATACTTAGCCTTTGAGCGAGGAAAGAACCAGCCCTCTTATCACCAGCAGCGACGACCAGTCGTGGATACAGATCCTTTAGAAATTTCACTGCACGCGGATCCCACGGACCGATAGTCTCTACAGCAAATGGCACAAATATGTAGTCATTTCTCAAAGACTCATATTTGCGCCATTTACTAAATTTGGCTGCCTCTGATGCCGCCCCGGCTCTTAACGAGGTACCCTTGAGATGAGAGGCCGCCAAAGTATCAACGCAAGTAGCATCCCACACTAGGGCTTTACATCTCTCCGAAGGGACCAAAGTCATACCGTCGGGTCTCCTGACATCGTCTCTAAATATCCCGCAAGGCTCTAAAACCGAGGGGACATTTATGGAGACAAGAGCCCTTGGGATGATTTCGTTCAAAGAACCGTGACGGGAAAACCTACCTGCACTTTTCTTGCATGAAAGCCCGTGGAGCCCAAACTCATCGACGCTGCTACCACAGGGGCACTGGTGAGGTTATCAAATTGCCACTCCTAGCCGGATTCCTACGGCGATGCGCAAGCTTTCCCCATCAAGCAATGTGCTGAGATTACATGATGGTAGAGCATGTAACCAGTGGCTAGATTCCTTAGTCGAAACAGCTAGAAGGCGAGCCTGATCTTGATGACTGTAGAAATTTTGAAATAAATTTTTCTGGACACTCCGTACCAACGGAATATCCCATTGTTTTTGTTGGTTAACTTCCAGAGGGACATTTTCGCCAGGACAGAGCGTTAGTCATGTTTGCCTTGCCTCCACAGCAAAGCACAGGTCTACTTTATTATTTAAAATTGTGTTACATAGATCATTGACACTATGCACGGAAGCAAGGAAAGCAGGTAATGCGACGCTAGAAATATTTCTTACACCAATACCACCAAATTTGATAGGTAAAGTGGCTTGATTCCAGGCTATTGTATTTAATCTCAAATTTAAAAAAAATTCTAAAGCAATTTTAAGATTACTATCAATATCTTTTAAAATATCCGAACATTTCCAGACTGGACTTGAGCGTAACAAGTATGTAAATTTAGGTACAAGGAGACACTATTTTAAAATGGTAAGGGCAATATGGGGGTTTAAAATATATAATTTAGCAACGTGATTTAAAAATTGATCAAATTTTGTTTTTAAAACAGGTTTAATACTATCGAAAAAAAACGGAGCACCGAGCAGGTAAAGCGCTTCCGAATTGACAGTTTTTATTCCTGGAGAAATCTGATTGAAATTTTGAATTAAGGTATCTCTGTTAGAATTAGATAAATTATTAGAAATAAATATTTCACATTTATTGGTATTTGGTTCAAGACCAATATTTTTAAAATTTTGATAAATATGAGTAAGATCATTAAGTACGTCATCTGCTTTACCTTCCAGTTTACCGTCGTCCAGATACCAGACATTCACCTTGGATTTTAAATTTGAAATAATAGGTTACATTCCCAAACTCAAAAGAGCTGGACCTAATGGATCACCCTGATGAACACCGACAGCAGACTCAATAATATGGTTTTGATAAAACAAGTATGAATTTTGACTGTAACATTGTCAAACGGAATGATATATTTCGGGGGTATTGTTAACCACTTCTTTCAGCAGGGTTATCCTATCAATACAGTTAAAAGCATTTCTAAGATCAACCTTCAGGAGAACATCTGCATTGGAATTAGTTAAGAACGTACGCACCGAATGTACCACCGCCTCACAGCCTCCTTTGGTGCCAAAGCCTAGTTGAGTAGGTTTTTTTTTTTTTTTTTTTTTATAGGATAGGGTGACAAACGAGCGCACAGTCCACCTGATGGTAAGTGGTTGCTGTGGCCCATAGGCATCTACATTTATCCTCGATTACAAATCAAAATGCAGATGCGTTGTCACCCGTGAGGACTAAGATGGAATGCCTCTTTTCCAGTAAAAAGGGTCTCCGGTTCTCTACACTCACCATACGAAATACAGCAGCATTAAGCTGCTATTTCACGCTGGTATTCTGTGAGAGCGTGGTCCTTCCCCGGTCGAGCCGACCCATTCGTGCTACAACTATACTACTAATATAACTGCAGCATGGCTCTACCACGTAAAGGTTGAAATTTTATCTTAAGGTTTGAGATTATGTGCCTGCAAGCTAATTTTGAAGTTAAGCGTCGAAATGTAGAACCAACAGCAATATGACGGATACCATTATCCTTTTTTTGACGGCACACAATCTTGCCCCATATAAGTAGGGAATGAAATTGGGATTGACATTACCAGAAAGCATAAAATTACATAATTTTGTAATGACATTAAGAAGTACCCTACCGGCGTCACCGGCAGATACGCTTACAAGATCTTTGAGATGCTGAGGCGTAATCCCGTCAATACCGCCGGCAGAGCCATTCGAAAACGACAATATTGCGTCTAAAGTGACTTTTTCAGAAATTTGTAAAGGTTGCATAGAACTATTGGGAGGCAGCGGTAAATTCTGGGAAGGATTGACTGAAGAATGTTTCTGACGAAGATCTTCAAGAGTTTCGACATTACGAGGAGCGAGGATGTCATCTGAGAATAGAATACGGGATGCATTTTTTAAGTCGCCGTCCATTACTTTTGATTCAACTACTTTTTTTTAAATCAAATTTAGGATAAGGTCGAGAGAAATGAGTATTAATCGGGTAATCCAAATTTTGTAAAGAATTTTCTTTTAGTTGAGACGTAATTGATTTATTAAAATAAAAATGGGAATACGCGAATGTAAATAATTTTTGCCAACTCTTTTCATAATTCGTTAGACAATTTTGAATAGTGAATGATAATGCTTTAGCAAGTTGCATCCTCGCACCTCTGAGAATTCTTTTAACCACTGGTACGTTACTATACAAATTGTATAATTGTTCCGAAAAAAAAAAACACGTAAAATTGTAATTTAAATTTCAAAGACGTATGTATATACGATTTGATAATACAAACTCATTAACGATGTAAATGACGCTGCATCTCAGGGATTACATTTCACTTATTCTATTCTACCTATCATATTTATATTGTACGTCTGAAATCGACCAACAGTTGTAACTACACTCTGTATTTGTAATATGTAGACACAATTGTGACAATAAATGATTATGCTATCTTATCTTACCTCTCATTGTTACCCAACCGTGCTAAAATTTGTTATGCCAGTTCTACAACAGGTTCCAGGCGTTGTCTTAAAAGGGATTTCATACATAAATTGTAACTTTTTTTAAATCAATCAAACAATATGTCTGATTTTAGGTAACATTTGAAAACGTATAAAATCATCGCGCCAGAACATTATCGACGCAGATCAATTCTTTATGTAACACGATTTTTCTGTTGTTATACTTATAAACAAATGAATTTTCAAAATAACTTCTAACTGGTTAGTGTCTCATAAAAAGTTTTTCTTTTTCGGAAACTTACTGCGTATCTATCTACCTTGCCTATCTTTAATATAAAGATACAAAAATATACTCGAACGAATGAGGAGCAGATTTAAAAAAAAAATAAAGAACCGGCTTGTTATAAAACGGTACATCAATAAAATAAAAATTACCTTAATTGACCACGTATCAACGTATGGAAATATCTATAGGCAGCTGTCGCGAACTCTTTGAGCACTCCTGCTTTTACATTTGGATTGTAATCATTAACATAACCCTTTGCGTTTGGATATATAAGTTTGTTCTTTACCATATTGTCCTCACCTAAGATATACACGTTAAAATGTTAAATGTATTATTTAGGCAACAGACCCTTTGGTTTTCAAAAACAAATTTAATTATATATGTATATAGTCACAATATAAGGAAATGTTGCACATATCATGAATACATAAATTGTAGGTACTAACCTAGCAATATTGGCAGAAACTCATTGTAATGAATATAGAGATTAATTGCTATATTAATTCGCCGTGCTATTTGATAAATTTTTTCGTCGCCCCAATGTTTGTTTATGTCAGACAATGTATCAGCAATACGATTGTGTTCTTTAAGTAGAATCACTTGTAGAACAGTTAGTTGAGGATTTTGATTCACTCTTGCATCACCTGTTTACATCTATTTTGGTTAAGTAAACTGCAGATTTAAATTATTATTCTAATGTTATTGCTTTAAAGGTATAAAGAGTTTATTATAAATAATATAAATGTGGAGATTTTTAAAAGCACGTTCAACTTATACTTCGCTTAATTGTAGCAATTTTTATAACTATAAACTATAGTACCAGCTACGTAGCACGGTTCATCAGCGCTGGTTGCGCCGGAACAGGTCTGCAAAGCATTAGCAGCCTGCGGTGGCCACGTTCCGCCATTTCGTTCAACTACTTTTAAGCGACCCCCTCGACCTTCACGCAGTGAATCGGCTTGTTTCTTACTATTACCATATGTCAAAGAGAGATCCAGGTAAGCCGTGATTTCATTTATCTGAAAGAAGAAAATGCGAAAAGAATTATATATATATACGACATTGGACTAACATTAAATGAGAGTATGAGAGTCAACATCTTCTTTACGCTGATGATGCCAAAATATATAAAATTGTTAAGTCATGAGACGACTGTCTCAAACTGCAACAAGATTTGCTTGCTTTAGAAAAATATTGTGTAACTAATCAATTATATCTTAATACTAACAAATGTCATGTGCTATCTTTTTCACGTAAAGTCAACCAAATAAATTTTGAATATTGTCTGAATGGCATCATTCTAAAAAGGGTTACTACAACAAGAGATCTCGGCCTAATCGTAGACTCAAAATTATTTTTTAACTCTCATATAGACCATATTATAAGTAAAGCTTTTCAAAGTTTGAGTTTTATTTTAAGAATAACAAAACCATTTAAAAAGGGTATAACTCTCAAACTGTTATACTTTTCTTTTGTACGTTCAATCCTTGATTATTGCGGCACGGTATGGAGCCCCTCTTATCAAATACATATTGAGAGGATAGAAAAAGTACAAAAAAAGTTTTTGAAATCCCTTAACTATCGTTACGGTATTGAGAACGAATCATATAATGAAGCTTTGTGCAGACACAAAATGCTAAGTCTTTTTAACAGACGCAAAATGTTTGACATTATTCTTTTATATAAAATTCTAAATTCATTAATAGATTCACCGACTTTTTTGTCTATGTTTTCACTTCCAGCAAGCGTTCGTCTTCCAGTGCGCTCCTCACGTTCGTTACCACTATTCATTCCTCCACGGTTTCATAAAAACTATACAACTATATTCTTTTATATAAAATTCTAAATTCATTAATAGATTCACCGACTTTTTTGTCTATGTTTTCACTTCCAGCAAGCGTTCGTCTTCCAGTGCGCTCCTCACGTTCGTTACCACTATTCATTCCTCCACGGTTTCATAAAAACTATACATGTAACTCTTATATAATATGTCGTTCCACCAACATGTATAACAAACATTTTTCAGAAATAGACCTTTTTAGCACTAGTCCTAATCTTCTTAATACAAAGTTAAAAAAGTTTTTGCAGTAAAATTTTTTTGTCCGACTATGTTGTCTCACAATGTAAGTAATATGATTTGTTAATGTATATTTATTGGCACTACTTGGTCTTTTTTTGTAAAGTGTAAATGTAAAATGTAAATTATATATTAAGAAATATGACTGTTTGTTGCCAAAATAAATGAAATATATACTTTTACCTATAATCATGTCTATCCTGAATAAATCACTGAATTCTGCTTTTTTCCCTTCAGCTTGGAAAGACGCATTTGTAGTTCCTCTTCCGAAAAAGTCAAATCCCTCTAGTTTTTCCGATTATAGACCTATCTCTATTTTGCCTTTCTTTTCCAAAGTTCTAGAACGTCTTGTGCACAATCAATTAAGCACCTATCTTTTAAAACTCAATCTTTTAAATCCCTTGCAATCCGGTTTCCGTCCTGGCCATAGTACGACTACTGAACTTTTACAAATCACTGATGATATTCGGTATGGTATGGAGAGACAAAAGCTTACTATTCTCACGTTGCTTGATTTTAGTAACGCATTTAATACTGTAGATTTTGATATCTTGTTAAGCGTCCTACGCTCTCTCAACATATCTCCAACTGTAAATGACTGGTTTCGAAGTTACTTGTTTGGTCGCCGACAGCGAATTCAGGTGCAAGAGGTTTTTTCCACCTGGATTACTACAGCTGCTGGTGTACCACAAGGTGGCGTGTTGTCTCCTCTCCTTTTTTCAATTTTCATTAACTCTATAAGTCATAATTTGTCATCTTCCTACCACTTGTATGCTGATGATCCCCAAATCTATACTCAGTCCTCTCTTGAAGATCTATCTAAAGCAGTTGACACTATTAACGCTGATCTGACTTGTATTTCGAATTGGAGTAAATGTTATGGTTTAACGATTAATCCTAAGAAAACTCAGGTCATTGTCATCGGTAGTTCTAGATTAATTGGTAAAATTGACTGGTCTTCCCTACCCCCTATTATACTAGACTGCACTCTAATCCCTTACAGTAACAAGGTTAAAAACCTGGAATTGCATCTTGACTCCTGTATGTCTTGGACCTCACAGGTTAATGAGGTCAGTAGAAAAATGTTTGCTGCGTTAAGCTCTTTACGTAGATTACGTAATTTCCTTCCCACAGCAACTAAAGTTACGCTCGCCCAGTCTCTTCTTCTGCCTATCTTTGACTATGCTGATATTTGCTATCTTGACATTACCGAGGAGCAGCTTAATAAGCTTGAGCGCATTGAAAATTTATGCATTAGATTTATATTTGGGCTTCGCAAATATGATCATATCTCCGAATTTCGCAAACAGCTCAAATGGCTCCCGATCCGCCTTCGCAGGAATACTCACATTCTCTCCGCGTTGTATAGTGTGCTGTTTAATCCTTCTACTCCTCTTTATTTAAAAAAAACCGTTTCCAGTATCTTTCTCTTACCCATAATCGGTTCCTTCGATCCTCTATCAATCTTTCTCTCTCTACACCTTGCACTCTTCTTCCTTTTTCAAGAAATCCTTCACCGTAACCGCTGTGCGATTGTGGAACTCCTTACCTCTCCATATTCGTCGTGCTAAATCTCTTCACTCTTTCAAAATTCTTGTTAAATCGTATTATTTAGAACGCTATTAGATAAATTACTTTACCTTTCTCTTACTCTTTTCATTTAATCTATTATATAATATTTTATATATAACTTTCACTTACTTTTATTTGTATGTATTATTGTATTTTTTTATTATTATTATTTTGTATGCCCCCCTCTATTTGTAACTTTTGTTTGCATCATTCCTCTACGCAGAGGTTGTCTGGAAGAAATCACTTTCAGTGATAAGACCGCCTATTGTACATACTTTAATTAGTTTTAACTATATTGATGTTTCTCTATTGTGGTGTACAAAAAAGAATATATATATATATATATATATATATATATATATATATATATATATATATATATATATATATATATATATATATATATATATATATATAATAATTAATATTTTTAATTTAATTTTTTTATTTGACCTTTATTACACACCTTAAACTAAGCCAGTCAGGATTATTTGAGAAACTGTGGCAGGTGTAAAGAATTATTTCACATATTTAACGAATAAGTTATATAATAAAGATAAAATAAAATACAACTAAATAGAATAAAGTAAAATTATGCAAACTTACTAAATATCTAATATATAATATGGAATAATTAATAAATATATCAACTGGTAAATTAAAAATATTCAAAATATTCTTTAATCGAAATATCTAATTTAAGGTCTGATTTAGCTATTATTGTAAAACTTTAACACATTCTAAACGACGTAACCTATTAATGTGTGAGCAAAAACTATCGGTATTTATTACCTATAAAGCTAATAAATAAAGAAGCTTCATTTGTTTTATTAATTACACCCGTGATAAAAACTATATATTATTATGTTAAATATTAATCCGTTTATGTACTGCCGTGTAGTGAAAAAAATGCCTGAAATTCTACTTTGAATATTCAGTTAGTATGATCGTCCTGGTTATGCCAGAACTAAAATAATTATCTGTGTAATAATTGTATGTCCACGAGGAGTCGCAAAATTGATAGACCTTATTTAACTTACAATTACTAATACATAAAACGTGAAAAAGCAACATTTCTGTCAGTAGACAAATTGATATTATTCATCAGAACCAGAAAAAAACCTTTTTTACAAGTGAAGTAGGAATAAATCATATCTTTAAAAGCATCCGCGATAATGTCGCCATTTTGGATCCTGGTTTTGGATCCTTGGTTATATTTTGCATTAAATTAATGTTCAGAACAAGACAATGTAAATAAGAACTTTATGAAGAATCCAAATATCGATTTATTTGTCTGTATAATAAGTGTGTATACAAAATAATATTTAGTATATACAAAATAATGTTTCCGTTCATTATTTCAAAATAAAACCAATAAATCAATTAACAATTTAACTTGCTCTGCCTTGAAATCTCTCAAAATATTTCAATTCACTCAAAAGTGGCGCCGCTCAAAAGTGGCAATTTATGGAAACCATAATTAATATAACAAAAAAAATTGTATAAAATCTACATGTTGAACTGGCAATTTTGTTTTCCCACCAAAATTGGTTTTCAATCACGATATATGAGAAAGAGTATTTTAAACATACCTAAATGTTTCTTTGTCATCGACACTGCATATATTAAGAACTGGTTTAAATCTCGTGTAGATAAATACTTTAATGTTTACCATACTAAGTTTTATAGAAATCATAAACAGCTGTATTCGATTTTGTAAATTGAATTTCTCGTTAAAATGTAATCATAATGTGCTATGTCATGTGTAAAAGGACTTCGGTAATTGCGAGCTCATTCGAAAGACTTAGCTTAATTCTTTTTTTAAATATTTTATATAAAGTTTCATGCGTCTCAATTAATTTTTGGTTTATTCAAAAGGTTTTACAATATCTTATCAAATCACTGTCTTAATAAGATATTGTAAAACCTTTTGTCCTTAAAAATAGGCCTTGTTCTTATCCACGTTTTTTTTTGTTTTGTCTGTACATTGTTTGTCATTTCTTCAGTAAAGCTTTTACAAAATTTTATATTGAGTTTGACTGATGTTTACTCAGCTCTAGTTTAAATAGTTTTAAGGTAAAGTTTGTTGCGTGAGTTTCATCACGTTGAAGTAGATGAAGAGTCAAAATTATATAGATTGTATAACGAAATCAATAAAACTATTAATTTAATCGTTACAAGTGTAATAAGCGGGGTATATGGCAGTTCCCCAGATACCGAAACAGAAACTGATCCTGACTAAATATTTATTATAAAGAGCAGATTTGTTTTAGTTCCTTCTAAACGCTGAACAGATACGCGTTTTAATACTTAAACATTTGTGAGAAAGCTTGTCTAAGTAATTTATTTAAGTCAGACTAAGCGTATCTCCTAATCAAAAGATTCAAAGCCAGTCGCTCTATATTTTACAGATTCGCATTTTATCTTAAAATGTTTTGTAGGCTCAAAGGAAGCATGAAATTTTTATAATAGACTACCGGACTTTAGCTGAAATAAGTTATACCAATACATTATTTGACAAATACGATGTGAAATATATCAAATTTTCGTACAGTTTAAGGTGACATTTTAAATTTTAAAAATTCGGCGCACGGAAATGTTCCCAATACAGACCCATTTTTTAAGCAAACACTATAAAAATGTGAGATGAGAGAATGAGAGACATTTAAAACGGAACATTCGTAGTTTTGCTTTTAAATAATCTTCTTTTCTATATAACTTATACCTAAATGGCCAGTGCCTTATATAATGTTCTGTAGTTTACTTAAGATCTATAAAATAAATACCGGGAAGGAGGGCGATTTTGATGAAGTGCAGTTAATATCCTTTGTCGAAACTGTTCTTATAAAGTCCATACATGTCCTTCCATGTGCTTTGTTGACAACATCTTTCTCTGGAATGATTATAGGTGCGCAGAAAGGATTTTTTTCAGATGTCGATGTCAGTTGACCTTCGCTGTCACAACATGTCGGAGGATTATCAGCTAAAACATATTTTGGTTAATATTACTTATTCAACTTCATATGTGGTGTCAAATTAAATGATTTGTAAAAGTATAATTATATATATATATATATATATATATATATATAATTATACTTTTTATACGTGGTAGAGCCATGCTGCAGTTATATTTGTAGTATGGTAGTAGCACGAATGGGTCGGCTCGACCGGGGAAGGACCACGCTTTCACAGAATACCAGTGTGAAATAGTAGCTTAACACTGCTGAGTTTCGTATGGTGAGTGTAGAGAACCGGAGACCCTTTTTACTGGAAAAGAAGCATTCCATCTTAGTCCTCGCGGGTGACAACGCATCTGCATTTTGATTTGTAATCGAGGATAGATATAGATGTCTATGAGCCGCAGCAGCCACTCAGGTGGAGTGTGTGCTCGTTTGTCACCATATCCTATTAAAAAAACTTAGGAATGCGAACCGAATTAAGAATTAGGAAAAACTTTTTGAGCATGTCTAACATTGGTCATCTATCTCTACGTGATCAATAGATTATCGAAGTATCCCAATGTAGGACGAGGATAGGAACTATCCTAATGTAGGAAGCTGTCGTTTTTAACGACGAAGCATTCCCACGGCTACGTGGTTATGCTTCGTCTGTTTTATAATCCCCTGTTTGTCGCAATAAAATAATTTGGAATTGTTTTCAGTGAAAGTAGTATTTTTTACTGGTCAATCCAATCCGTTTACGTGCTGCTACAAATTTTTAACTTAAGCATAGCTTAACCATCGACAGAACCTTGTTATTCAATAAGAATATAAAAATAAATTTAGACAATAAATAAAACAAAACCTTACTGATAAGTGTAGTTCTACCGCTTAAAGACATGTCGTGAGCAATTATTTGACCCCATTGCATTGTATTTAGGTTCCATTTATAATCAATAATATTTTTGGATGGAAAAACAAGTAGACTAATAGCACGGGGATTCGGTAATTGTTTATTCTCTGACGTTTCAGGAAATTGATGCACACCTGCAATTTACATTTTTTTTTAAATTACCGTAAAATGTTAGCCAGTGTTACAGTTACAGTCTACTAAAGTTCACTGGAAAACAAGGCTTCCCGCATGTATTGCCTCACAGGAGAGGTATTTACCATAGTTGCCACGCTAAGCAATCGGCTTCGCAGCTGCAGTTTTTTTATTTTTGTCGTTATTATGAAGAAGTTGCTGCCCATATCCTGAATTGTTTCCCTCTGTCGCCTCTTACGACACCCACGGGAAGATACGGGATAGTGGATATTCTTACACCGCCACTACAGTTTGCTAGAGTTATTAATATTTAATAGTAACGATCTCTCGGCTTCGCCTGGATAATGTTTATTAATGTGGCATTATTTAGATTGAAGATAATCAAACTCTATTTGTTTTATCACTTTTTTTAAATTTACAAGTTCTTCTGATAAAATTAACATAGCCTAAGATTACTCTCTATCTGTTCGTAAAGTTTCATTACAATCACTTCAGCTACTCCGAGGATTAACTCGAACAGATGTAGATAGACAGACATAGAAAAAGTAATTGTTTTAATAATGGTTTTTATATCATTCAAATAACACTTTACGCATAGCTATAACAATTATCAAATAAATAAATAACAAACTTTAAACTTACCATCAGCATAGCTATTTTTTACTAATTCTGCAAAGGGTTCTTTCGCTGCGCCCCAAGAAGGATTTTCTAAATTATTGCAAGTTCCATCAAAAGATCTATATGGGTCTTTTTTACAAGTAATTGTAGTAGATCCACATGATATTTTTTTTGTTTTTGTATCGGTTTTGGTTTCTAGTTCATGTGGCGTTATTGTGGGGATTGTAGGACTGTAACATCAAGAGGTTTCGCTTACAAAAGATTTCCTGTATAAAAAATTACTTTTAAGATAAATTACCTTTTCGCTAGCACGGAATGGATTTTTAAAGAAACTGAACTAGATGACGTCTCAGAATGTACATCATGAGCTAATATGTTTAAAGTAAAACAAAAAATCCACAAGAACATTGCACCTGTGAAAATAAAACGATGATATTTATTTACCCATTTTGCTCACAATTTATAATATAAACAATGTTTTGAGAAAATACTAAAACTTATAATGTTATTTTGATACCTGTTAAATCGAAAATTACACAATAAACCGGTAACGTTTCATAAACCGGACGTGTTTGTTTCATTTGATCCCGAAAATATAAATGTAATAACTTTTATGTCATGAATATGGAAAGAAGTACCGATAAGTAGTCAAGTGTAGGTTGACATTTAAAATTGTAGTTCCGTATGCATGTATAAGTGTGGAAGTCCTACCGATATTATTTTTTATTAACCAACGACGCAAAAGGAGAGATGTTATAAGTTTGACTGCTATCAGTGTCTATCTGTCTTTCTGTGTGTCTGTCTGTACACCGTAGCTCTTAACCGGGTGAACTGATTCAGCGGCGGTTTTTTTTAAATTTAAAAGCAGGTTTTCTAGCGGTGGTTCTTAACCATGTTTTATTAAAACCAGTTTAGCCGTTTGAAGATCACTGGCTATTTTTGTTTCTGGGGGTTTAAAATACTCAATTTAAGTTATAAGATGTAATGCTACAGTTCGGTTTTGAAGTTTATATCTTATTGCAGCTTCAACCTGAACATTATGGTTAGGTTCGATTAGGTTATCATTATTCATTGGTATGTAAGAATATCCACCAACATCTGTCGTTACATACAGACGGAAATAAACCAGGAGATGGGCAGCAACGTCTTCCCAATATCAACTGAAAATAAAAACTGTATTTGCCAACTTGCCTGCACAGTGTGGTAAATATTGTTACGCGCTCAAGTCGACGGCACTAGCGCCATCTAGTCTCGAACCGAAGAACTAAACTTCTTGAAGTTGCAACACGAACTCTCGGTACCTTGCGCGTGTTTACTTGAATATTCTGGATATTTCGCTGCTAATTTATATAAATAGGCGCTGCAAGATGCGATCGGGAAGTATTGAAGTTGGCGAGCCAAGCGAAGCTTCGGAGCGGAATAAAGTGAATCAGTGTGATTAATGATTAGTGTTTTTAACTTTAATTAGTGTAAAGTGAATTAAAGTGTTCTATCTAATATATTCTATCGGCAAAGCTCGTAACAATTGGTGTCAGAAGTGGGATTAAATCATACCGATTTTACCTAAGGAGGAATCAGAGGGTGTCCGTACCCGAAGTCAACGCCAGCAGGAGACGGACCAGAGGAGGTTTGGTAGTGCAACGCCGCAGACGCCGGAGGGCTAACTGCCAGCCACGGAGGCTGCCGGCCCGTCAGTAGCTCCTACATCTGCAGCACCTGACTTCTTCTCTGATGGCGATGCTACAGGAGCAGCTGCAGCGCGGACGAGAGGAACAGGCCTGTCTGTTGAAAGAGCAGCAGGAGGAACAGGTCCATCAGTTGAAAGAGTAGCTGCAGAGTGGACAAGAGGAACAGGCCCGCTGACAGGAGGAACAGATGCTCCTCATGAAGGACATTCACGCTACCTTTGCGAAAGAGATAAGGCAGGTGAAGGATAGGGTTGCTCAACATGACAAGCGCCTGTCGGAAGCTGAAACCCGAATCGAAGAACATGAAACCTGAATCAACCATGTGAACAATCGGGTTGACAACGTGATGGCTGACGTGAAGAAAACGCTGAACGACCTCAAACTTGGGGATGGAACTACAGCTCCCGTAGTAGCTACAGCACCCTCGCTACGTGGATTCAAAGTGCCACCGTTCGACGGGACTTCTTCCTGGTCGGCCTACAAAATCCAGTTCAAGGCCGTCATGGAGGCAAACGGCTGGAATAAAAGCCAGGCCATGACTGCACTCACCTTAGGCCTGCGCGACCAAGCCTTAACCGTGTTGGAAGCTCTCGGTAAGAAAGTGACCTACGAGCAGCTCCTTGAGGAATTGGAGGCGAGATATGGTGACGCTCACCTAGAACACGTCTTTCTCACGCAGCTTAAAGATCGCGTGCAACGCAGCAACGAAAACCTGCAGCAGTGGGCCCTTGAGGTGGAGAAGATGGTTCGAAAAGCATACCAGTCTGTACCTGCGCTCATTGAAGGGAACCTGGTGCAGACATTCATCGACGGCATCCGCGACCTGGAAGTCAGAGCTGCTGTGAGGCTCGGGCACCACGAGACGCTTAAGGACGCCTTGGCCCATGGACTGGAGGTGGAAGCCGTGCGGCGGGATCATCGTTCCCATCGCATCAGGGAGGTTGCAGCAGCTACAGTTCGCGACCGCAACAAAGGATACAGCCCTAGGTGCTATGGCTGTGGGGGAAGGGGCCTTCTTCGATCCAGCTGCCCTAAGCGAAGCGCAGAAAGGGAAAGTGAACGATATCAGGAGGGTAGTGTAGCTAACGGCACTGCCTGGCGGCGACAGGATCGTTGTTTACCTCACGCTAGGGAGGTTGCAACAGTTACGGTTCGCGACCACAATAAAGGATACAGCCCTAGGTGCTATGGCTGTGGGGAAAGGGGCCATCTTCGGTCCAGCTGCCCTAAGCACACCCTAGGAAGGGAAGGTGAATGGTCTCAGAAAGGAAGTGCGGCTAACAGCACCGCCCAGCAGCAGCAGGAATACGACTTTACTATCAGACACTGCAGTGGATAATCTCACGGCAACGCAGATGCATTGTCAAGAAGACTTTGTCCTGAAGATTGCAACCATTGTAGTAGGCAAGAGAGTAAGGAAGTGGTATCCGTGAGGATGCTCAGGACAGACCACCTCAGCAACGGGTGGAAGGACAGCCTACGACATGCACAGCAGGAAGATCCGGACATCAAACCGATTCTGGAAGAGATGAAGGCCCGTGCTACGATGGAGTCCTGTGCCGTAAATGGGACAATGGTCGAGGAGACAGCTGTCGTTTGCAAATGGTTGTCCCTAAAGCTAAAGTGCCGAATGTTCTACAGCTGTGCCATAATGGTCGTTCAAGAGTCCATCTGAGAGTTAAACGAACTCTACTGAAGGTCCGAGAACAGTTTTTCTGGGTCCATTATCGTGACGATGTCGAGGATTGGTGTCGTACATGTACAAGTTGTGCGGCCGTGAAGGGACCTCAGACACGTAGTAGAGGAGTATCGAAATTGTGCAATGTTGGTGCACCATGGGATAGGACAGCCCTAGACATTGCGGAGCCGGTACAGAAAGGCACAAGAGGGACTCCTAAGATCGCCCATGTGGATCGCCTGGCGCGTTATTATGGGGCCGATAATGCTCGGGACAAGTACGTCTTAGGAGGGGACAGTGTTATGCGCTCAAGTCGACGGCACTAGCGCCATCTAGTCTCGAACCGAAGAACTAAACTTCTTGAAGTTGCAACACGAACTCTCGGTACCTTGCGCGTGTTTACTTGAATATTCTGGATATTTCGCTGCTAATTTATATAAATAGGCGCTGCAAGATGCGATCGGGAAGTATTGAAGTTGGCGAGCCAAGCGAAGCTTCGGAGCGGAATAAAGTGAATCAGTGTGTTTAATTATTAGTGTTTTTAACTTTAATTAGTGTAAAGTGAATTAAAGTGTTAATTTAGGTAATTCTATCGGCAATTTTTATTGTCACGAACCTCAAGCTCGTAACAATATCCTACCTTTGAGGCAATTCATGTAGGATACCTATGCTCAGTGGTTTCACTTTTGATAGGCTGTAATGGTACTGGAGCAAAGTAAAGCATTAATTGCTTGTTATTGTTTTGTCTTGAGATACTATACATTTTTAAATAAAACTTGATTTTCTGTTATTTAATAATTTTATGTTATGATTATTTGGCATATTGTTGTTGTAAATATAAACATTTAAATAACATACATCGTCGGATGGACTCAACGGTAAACGCTTTTATTTAAGAGTGGTATCTACAGTACCATAGAAGAAAACCAAGCGACCGCTATCTAAAACTTAGCCAGGAAGAAAACCGGCATTTATCAATGATTTCTCAAACACTTTACAACACTTGTTAAAATATTTCAAAATAGTAGAAGATGTAAATGACCACTCATGGCAATTGTCAAAACGGTCTATTATTGCTGCACCACGAAAGCAGAATATCAGCGTGAAATAGAATCGTATGGTGCTGTGCTTCTGCTTAGAACTACCAGCAAAAACCCAGAGACCTTTTTTACTCTTAACGAATCTTTTAATCTCATATGCTTAGGGGTAACAACACATCTAAATTTTGCTATTTAATTGAGGAAAGCCTAATGGTGTAGTGCGATCGCGATCAAAAGTTCGGGGGCTCTTGCCTGCCATTCGACTACTGTCGTGAATAACTCTCCACACAAGCATTTTAAGTTTACCTGATGTCTTTAACATTAATATTAGTAATTTTAATGGTAGTTTTATATTTTATTATGTATTAAGCTTTTTGCATCCATCGACATTCGAATTATCCTAGAGCAGGACAGTAATCCATTTTTATAGAGGTAAGGGTAACCAACGAAAAACTCAGTCCATTTGATGGAAAATTAATACTGTGGGACACATACTAGATGGAGCGACGAGCTGGTAAGACATGCAAAAAGTCGATTTATGCAGGTGCCTCAGAATCTTACTTTATAGCGTACCTTAGGGTAGGCCTATGTTCAGGAGTGGACGTGCAAATGGCTGTAATGATGGTGATGATGGTAATCATGATGATAAATATTATTTATTTGTTTTTTAAATAAATATGTTTTTTGAATAAATAAATAATACCCTTAGAAAACATTTTTAATAAAAAGGCGAATGTGCTCAAGAATAATATGTATAAGAAAAATAAGTTATTTTTTATCTAAATTGCAATACTGTTGCATGTTTAATTTTCCGTGAAATTATTTCTAACGAGAGTTACAATTGTACATAACACAATAATTCGCGCCTAACAAGTAACACTGTTTTAACCAAACATTTTTGCATATTTTAGTTAATAATTGTTTCAGAAAGAATATTCTTTTCCCTACCGACTGGTAGACAGATCAGTTTTTATCTCGAATATTTGCTAAAAAATAACGACAAAAATTTATATTGAGTGTTATGATCAGTCATTGAATGTATATAAGTATTACCGTCGCATTTTAACATAAGTCGGTGTCCCCTGACGGGTGGTCAGTTACAGACGACAGTGTTGAATCATTTCGAGTTACGCCATTGTAGATTTTTTTCGTAGGGACTAATAAATAAAATGTTTTTTCTAGTGATTCTATTTTCTAGTACTATCTCGGCAACCGCAAAGTATGAGTTATGCAAATTATGAACCGCAACAGAGGGATCTTGAGGATGCTGGTCATAGTATAGTACAAGCACTAAGAACGAAGACGATTATAATGGCTTATATAAAAATCCATTCAAACTTTTTTGCACATTTTCTATGGATGCTGCGGGGTATTATAGCACAGCACGAATGGGTGGACTCTATCGGGAAACGCACAAGCACATAATACTGATTTTTCGTGTAGTGCATGTAGAGAACCCGAGATCCTTCTTACTGGTAGTGAGTCTTATAGCCAAATACTCAAACGCTATTCAATTTTGAGATGGTGTTAAGTCTCGTGGTATCACAGTTACTTTGACTTAAAGTGGCAGAGATAAAACGAGAATTAACGGTGTCTTAAATTGAGTAGGGTTTGAGTATTTAGGTATTAGTCCACAGGAGTGACAACGTCTTGACATTTTGATTCTTATTCGAAGATAATATAAGTGTAGTTGTACTCCAGTATCCAATTACCATCAGTTGACCTGCGTGTTTATTTGTGACCCTTATTTCTATAAAACTCTGGATGAAATCAACGCTGACCCATCATAACTACGGCCTAGATAATTATACTAGAAGACAGTCGGCAAACGTGTGAATTTCTCTCATATACTCAGACAGTTCGTTTTAAAATGTAGTTAGTGCGTCAGTTTTCTTTATGGGATTACTTTGATAACTTTAGAATCAAAAGTACCGAATTTCACAGAAAAAAGAGCAACAATACTTTGCATAACAACCACTTGATTCCACCATGTACCACACTACCATTCGATCATACGTAGTCAGTGCTCCATAATTTGATGTCCGCAGATAGTTCAAGAAGAAGAAAGAAATCAAGAAGCTTTGTTTCTTGTTAGCAAGAAGCAAGAAGAAATTGCTGAATAAACTAGTTCATGAAATCTTCTGTCGTTTTGGAGTACCTTTAGGGACCCACTGTAATCAAGGAAGGAATTTTGAGTCTCAAATTTCCCAGGAAACTTGCCGAGTTATGGGTACTCATAAAACTGAAAAATGAACATCAAAGGGTTCGACGAAGGTTCACTAGTGTGGTTGCACAATCCAGTTCGCAGAAAAGGGAAATCTCCTAAGCTTCGAGCTAAATGGGTCGGAACGTACCGGATTATGACAAGGATCAACCTCATGTGCATAAGGTACTCCTAAGATTGTCCATGTGGGTCAACTGGCGCGTTATGATGGACCGATAATGCTCGGGACGAGCATGTTTTGGGAGGGGGCAGTGTTGCGCGTCACAATTAATGCCTGGTACATGGTGACACTAGTTACCATACTGGGGCTATAATAATTAGTATAGTTGTAGTACGAATGGGTCGGCTCGACCGGGGAAGAACCACGCTCTCACAGAATACCAGCATAAAATAGCAGCTTAACGCTGCTGTGTTTCGTATGGTGAGTGTAGAGAACCGGATACACTTTTTACTGGAAAGGAGGCGTTCCGTCTTAGTCCTCACGGGTGACATCACGTTTGAATTTTGAATCGTAATTGAGGATAACATGATGAGACGAGATGTAGATGTCTATAGGCCACCGCAACTACTTACCATCAGGTGTACTTTGTGCTCGTTTGTCACCCTTCTCCTATGAAAAAATACTAGAGATTTGTCATGAAATATCGACGTAAGACTAGAAATCCTCATGCAATATCACAAGCTCTTGATCACCATTCCGTTGAGACAACGCACTGCCAAATCCAATTGCGATACTACAAATTTAAGACTACAAATTCCTTGCCCGCATCATCGGTACCCACCAAATAAATAGGTGTTATGCACGACAGCAGAAATGTCGCTTCTCCTCGTTTACCTTTTGCAGAGGTCTGGCTATATCTGCATAGTTCTTCACAAGTCGCCGATAATAGGAGCAGAAACCCAAAAATGCTGTAACCTGTGTCTTGTCTTTTAGAACCAGTCAATCCTTGACAGCGGCGATTTTCTCTGGATTCGTGCGGATACCTTGTTCCGACACTGCATACCCCAAAAAGCTAACTTGCCGTTTAAAAAGTGAACACTTCTTCGGACTTAATTTGACGTTGGCACTCTGGATCTTTTGGAGGTTTTGAAGCCCGGTAATTACAAGCTCCATCAACCATTCAAACGTTGCTGAAGCATTGCACAATCCAAACAGCATAATTTGGAATTGCCACAGACCCATTCCTATCGAGAATGCAGTTTTCTCCTTGTCGTTAGGGTCAATTTCAACTTGCAATTAGCCACTTTTCAAGTCCAGCGTGCTAAACCACTTTACTCCTGTAAGCTAAGAATTGATGGCACGCTGGACATCCAGCGTGTCATCAATTCTTAGCGAGGAATAGCTGTCATTTTTCATGTCAATGACAGCTATTCCGTAGTCCACCACTGACCACCGTAGTCTAAAGACTACGGTGGTCAACACAAAACCGCAGGGTGCCGTCATTCTACTTTACCAGTACCACGGGTGAACATTATGGACTGAAGGTTCAATAATACCATCCTTCACCATTTTCTCAATCATGGTTTACACTCCCTTTTCACGTGCTACCGGCAATCTTCTTGGCCGCTGATGGATAAGCAATTCTTCTTCTATGTTTATTTTGTTTTAAAGTAAGCCAGTCTTTTCTATGTCAGCATCGTTTGCCGAAAAAACATCGGCGTACTTGAGTAAATACTTCTTCGTCTTGACCATTTCATTCGGGGAGAGAACGCTGCGACTGTCTTCTAAAAGTGTGGTCACTCTCGTTTGTTGTGTCATTCTTGCTGGGGGTCCCGGTCAATACGTATTGGCACCGACGCACCCAATCCATTTCCTCATAGGTACCAACCAATTCCCCACAAGACTGTTTCTGTAATCTGTTCCTGATCACAAAAGATACGTACTTCTGAGATGTCAGTGGTTCTGAACACGGTTCGAGATACTTTCCATGGAAGGTCATGGTCTACCTTTTCCACAAGTACACAACGATGAGCTTGCCCAGGATTCCGAGGATGACTAACCAGCACAACCGTTTTGGATCTCGACGGCAGAATAATTTTCCTAAAACTGTAAACATTCCCTAGCAACACCCCTACCACGAAAAGTTCCTCTTGTATATATTTCAAAACACCTTTTCACAACAATTATTCATCATAAAGCCTAGGCCCAGGATGCAGTCGTCCACTATGTCAGCCACGATGACATTATTCTGGTAGATCATGTTGCCTAGCTTCAACTCCATCTCCTTCTATTCACCGACGGGTACCGTCTGGACCGGCGGCTGTCACCAAATTAATGCGTTCTCGGTTGTATGCGGAGTCCCTAAGGAACTGACTTATAAGTTGGGAACTAACAACCAAGCCGAGTCTCCAGTGTCTATGGTCAGTTTACACGGTGTTCCGTTGAACTCGCCATTGATGATTAGACTGTTCCCATCATGGTTTTTTGAGATCAAAATCTTTGGGCCTCTTTGAACATCAGCCAGCACGTGCCCAGCAGTTCTGGCTTTTACTCGTTTCCCTGCTGCTGCTAGGCGGTGCTGATAGCCGCACTAACCTCTCGAGATTGATCACCTTCCCTTTCTACAGATCGCTTAGGGCAGCTGGATCGAAGATGGCCCCTTTCTTCACAGCCTATTATGACTGTATTATTTATTGCGGTCGAGAACTGTAACTGAAACTACTGCTGTAACCTCCCTGACGCGATGAAAACGATGATCTTGCTGCACAGCTTCCATCTCTAGTGCATGGACCTAGGCGATTTTAAGCGTCTCTTGGTGCCCGAGCCTCACAACAACTCTGAATTCAGTGAGTATGGGTATATTATAGACTGGTATGCTTTTCGAACCAGCTTCTTCAACTTAAGGGCCTACTGCTGCAGTATTTGACTAATAGTTGAATACATTTACGTAGTATAGGTACAAATATATTGTAATTGATGATTGATATAACCAGCGTTTTTTTTATAAAATAGATTCAGATAATAATTGGGTGCACCAAAAGAGTCTTCTCGTGTGGCGATACCTATATTATATTGAAGACGGGTACAACATAATACGACTCGTATACCTACATATGCTTACTTACGAGTTGACGTATACTTATGTGGCCGTGGAAGGAAATGGGAGATCTCCCGCCGGGCAAGGTGTTCTGCCCAGGGAGCGGCCATCACTCCGTGTGATAGTTCGGGGATGTTCTATATATGCTGTTTATGATGCGGAATGTTGATAGCGTAATTTAGGCTTCGGTGTGTTTCGCTTGCGGCGCGACGACAGCGCCGCCACATCACCCCCCTGCTCAGACCGGAGGTCGATAGTGCAGTCCGATTGCCGGTGTGTCCTTTTAATGCCGGTGGGGAATGCATGCTGTTTGCGTAAGGACAAGTGTGACACCGGTGCGAATAATATGCCAATGTGTAATGCATGCCGTACTACGCACTGGCAAGTGATGCCGGTGAGAGCGATGTGCCGGAGCAAGTGCCAGAAGTCTGCCTTATAAATCTGCGGTGAGTCGAGATGAAGACAAGTCGGACTGGCTTGCAGGAACTGAAGACTGCAGAAGACGATTCTCAGTAGTGAATGGTAGGGGTTCTTGAGGATAATGACGAAGGCTTGAAATTGTAGTTTCCGAAGGTGTTTGGTTGCGTGTTCAGATCACGTCGGTTAGTCACCACTGTGGCCGTGGAGGGAAAAGGGGAGATCTCCCGCCGGGCAAGGTGTTCTGCCCGGGGAGCGGTCAACGCTCCGTGTGATAGTTCGGAGATGTTCTATATATGCTGTTTATGATTCGGAATGTTGAAAGCGTGATTTAGGCTTCGGTGTGTTTCGCTTGCGGAGCGACGACAGCGCCGCCACACTTACTTTTCAACATGAAAATAAACTACATACATATCGAGATACGAGAATAAACTAGGTACATGCACTGGGGTTGACTATTGGCACCTCGACGAATTATTAGCACTATGCAAAGCGGTCACTACGAAATTGTTCTGTGGCCCGACTGCCACAGACGTGCTATCATATCCAAGGTCTAGCTTCAAATGACCGAGTGGCCGCGGCATCTCGACAACTCTGGTCGACCGGCGGCGTGACCCGGCCTCTTTCACTTTTCTGTCATTGGGCGATCAGAATAATGCCACTAATCTAGCCTCCTATTGGCGTGCTCTTGCAGGAAAGGAAACGAAAGTAAAGAGGAGGGAAATACTGCCAGCTAATTTAGCCAACTAACTGAGCGAATGCAGATGTGTGTTCGTTTTGGGCAACCAGAAACCAAAATTAACATAATATGCCTAAGTCTGTTGTGTTGTTCGAATCTTCGCTCTGTATTCTTAACGAACTCATAAAATCTTTTAAACGAAAAAATAAAAATATTGTGTAATGCTGTTACGTTTGGTTTTAGTTATATAATAAGAATTATTTGAAGTACTAATGAATGTATACATATTTTGAAAACTCGTTATGAAAAGGAAAGGAGGGTAACATTCCACAAGTATGAAATTTACAGCTGTTAAATAAATTAAAGCTGTTCGATAGCTACTTAAAAATTGATTACTAATCTTAATATCTTAAATTACTTTATTTATAAATATTTTTATTTGTTTTCTTAATATACAGGGTGGCGCAATAGAACGTGCATATTGCGTCATCTTTTTTCGCGGGGTAAACAGTGCGCGGGCGGGGGGAGCCTAGCGTAGTTGGATAGTGGCACTCGTGGAGTTTTAGTAACCATAAGTCACTTCGACGGGGAGCGTCGTGCTTTTTGTATTCGCACGTTTTACGAGAACGGTCGTTCATACATCTCTGTTGTACAAGGCGAATGTATTGTTCTGAATATGGATTAACACATATTAATGAAGCTCCAAGTGCAAATTTAATTAAAATATGGATAAAGCGTTTCGAAGAGACCGGTTCCACGTTTAAACCACCCGCAAAAGGTCGTCCAAGAACGTCTAGGACCACAGACAATATTGAGAGGGTGAAGGAGTCAGTAGGAAAAAATCCGCAAGTGTCTACTCGGAAGCGATCGGCGGCTTTAAACTTGTCGCGTCGAAGTTTACAGCGAATTTTAAAGTTGGATCTTAAACTGCATCCTTATAAGCTGCAGTTAACACAGGAATTAAAAAAGACCGACTTCGGAGCAAGGCTGGCATTTGCTGAATGAAGAAATGCTTAGTCGATTTTCTTCTTTTGACAACATCCTTTTTTCTGACGAGGCTCATTTTCATTTAAATGGGTTCGTAAACCGACAAAATTGTCGCTATTGGAACGACGAGAATCCAAAAATGAAACATCAAAAACCACTGCATAGTCCGAAAGTAACGGTATGGGCAGCAATCTCAAGCAAAGGAATTATTGGCCCTTTCTTCTTTGAAGATTCACGAGGACGAAACATCACCGTTAACACCGACCGCTATATTGCGATGTTAGAGGGATATTTGACTCCAGAACTTGCGAGATCGAGAATAGCAAATACGAGGACTTGGTTCCAACAAGACGGAGCGACCTGTTACACATCAAATGACTCTATGGCGGTTGTGAGACAGATGTTTCCTGCAAGACTAATTTCCAAAAGAGGTGATATCCCTTGGCCCCCACGTAGCCCTGACTTGACGCCTCCTGACTTTTTTTTGTGGGGATACCTCAAACATAAAGTCTACATGAACAATCCGATGAACATCAGTCAGCTAAAGGAAAATATCCGTGGGGAAATGACAGCTATCACCCCAGATTTATTGACAAGAGTTTTTACAAATCTGCGTTCGCGTTTAGAGGAGTGCCGTCTTCGAGAGGGCCGTCATTTAGATGATGTTATTTTTAAAAAATAAATTACATTTAATTACCTAATCATCCTATATTTCATTTCAACTATATCTTTTGTATTTATTTTTTTAGCCTATACTTAATAAATGCACGTTCTATTGCGCCACCCTTAATATTTTAATATTTGTTTTCATATAACTGAGTTCTTATAAACAATGAAATTCAGTAGGGTTGTCTATTTTTTACGAAGATACAATAGGGTTGTATATTTGTTCATCGTTGTTCTTTTCTACTTATATCTGTTAACCACCAAAGTCACCGACAACATATAATTATGAAATGCTTATTAATTAACAAGTTTCCAACTGACCCTAAACTAAAACTACGGCTAAAATGCATAAAACTATTGTTTTGTTGTATTGGCGTCCGAAACAAAATGATTACCCTTTTATAGAATTTTTACCGATATATTTTGTCACTCTGTCTTATCTTTATTTAAGTTCCATGGACGCTCACTTCTTCTGTTAGCGCCATAATAGCGGAAACCAAGTCGCTTCATTATGTCAAGCGTCCAAAAGCACATAGTAATGAACTCCTTTCAATAAAATGATCTCCTATTGAATCAAACAATTTCGTTGGTGAATTTTTTTGATAACTTTGGAAACAATTTGGCTAATGACATTAACATAACTGAAACTCCTTACACACAGACCCGTCGACCCCAAAATACAAGTACTCATTTGACATTATTCGTTCTTTTTGATACAGATCCCCAGGAAGTTGTCTATATTCCTACTAAGTTTCAGAAATATTGCAAGTTCTCCCGCCCCTGCAATTAGTCACTTATTTAGTAATATTTTTCGTACAGGTTTTTCCCGAACTCACTTAAAAAGTCCTTAATAACCCCTGTTTCTAAAAGTGGTAAAAAGGTCGATGTCAAAAACTAATGTTAATACCGTTCTTTCTGACATCTATTTAAAATAAAATAAGAAAAATAATAAACATTCGACTCATTAAGTACTTAACTAAATATAAGAATCGTCATATATCTTTATACGTGGTAGAGCCACGCTGCAGCTGTATTATGGTTGTAGCACGAATGGGTTGGCTTGACACGCTCTCACTGAATACCAGCGTAAAATAGGAGCTTAATATTGCTATGTTTCATATGATGAGTGTAGAGATCTAGAGACCCTTTTTTACTGGAAACGAGGCATTTCATCTTAGTCCTCAGAGGTGACAATGCATCCGCGTTTTGATTTTTAATCGGGGATAAATGTAGATGTCTATGGGCCACAGCATTTACTTACCATCAGGTGGACTGTGTGCTCGTTTGATACCCGTATTCTATAAAAAATAAAAACAAATTATCAAAAAATCAGTTTGGATTAAGACAGAAAATTTCTATTTAGATGCGGGTTTTATCCCTTACATCTTTAATTATTGAAAATGTTGATCACGAAAAAAATCTATACTCTTGTTGCTAAATCGGAATAAACCGGCTTTCGTGAAAAAACCACTTGAATTGCTGAGGGACTATTTGCAGGGCATGAAAAGGTTGCTGCCTTTCAAGACATCGAAATAAATTACGGCATACCACGGGGCAGTGTCTTGGTACCTACTCTATTTTTGATATACCTATATAAATTTGATCTAAGAATTGAATATCAAGGTTGGCTAAGTCTATTCGTACGCCAATGACACGTGTTATGTTTACTTGGAAAGGTGTATTTGATAAGACTGAAAAGGTTTTGTTAAGTTCCCTAGATAGCTTAGATATAATATACTGATACTAAATTTTAATAAAAATAAATACTTCAATAAAGATAAAATTACACAACCCGCTGTTGACAATTCACTGAAAATTCATCAATGTGATCATGATAATTTCAAAAATTGTGAGTGTAAAAACTTAGCGAGTGCATTACACAAAATATGTTGGAATAATTTTTGTACAATATATTTCTTGGATTAATCAAATAGAATACGAGTCAAAGGCAGGATTCGTAAGCTTATCTGGATATTTAAAAAACTGCGTTACGTTACCACGACTAAGTTGACAAATTAAATTTATACATCTTTTGTTTAATCATTTCTAGGATTGCACTTAGGTATGGGGAGTAGCAGCAAAAACTACTTTTAAACTCTGAACTCTAAACATAGAACACACACACGCACACGCACACATTATCTCAATATATAATATTTTTAGGATAAGCAATGCCTCCTGACAAAGGTATTCTTCCATATTTACTAAGAGGTTCCAATTAGTACATTATTTAGTAAACCTTAGAAAAAAAAATTCATTTTCATCGCTGTTAGTTAGTGAATATATCTGGGGGCACGGCAGTGCCCCCGCCAAGTCGAGCAAAAAAGCGGCACGGCCGTACCATCTTTTCTCGAAGCAATTCAGGCCATTTTCGACCCCTTATAACTTCATGGTCAATAAAACTAGAAGCCTGAATTTTTAGTAACCGAGTAAGCATTGCATAAACATGGTATATTTAAAATTTCATTCAATTTAAACCAGTATTTTAAGAATTGTAACCAGTCAAAATTTCTTAATTTTGTCACTCACTGACTGACAGATCATCAAAACTCTAAGGCACTTCTAGCAGACATAGAAGCTTCAAATTTAGAATATAATTAGTGTTTAGTATATAAATCAAGGAAAAACTAAAACATTTGTTAATTTCTGTCCAGTTTTCTAGATAGACTAACTGCATAAATAACTTTGTAATCCCATATAAATATATAGAATTACAAAGCTACATTTGCAGTGAATGAATCTGTGTACTTGTATATGTATTACAGGTGTACATAGGTACGTTGTTGGTACTCAAGAAGTAGACGGTACCGGAAAGGTAAAAAATTAGGACTATCTTATATACAAAAAGAAATGAGATACCATTAAAAACATAACTTGTAAAAAAACCAAGTCTCGCAACTCAGTTCTTCTACCGTAAAAGTTGTGAGATCCATGTATGTATTAAATTAGATTGCTTAATGCGAATGCCAAGTCAATCTGTATATTTAAAACATAAAAGACTTAAAATTGATATGGTCACTATAAAATGTTGTTAGGTTAGCTAATTACGTAATAAATTAAAACAGAAGGACCCTTAAGTAGGAACTGAATAAATTTACCGACTTGGTATTACATGGATCTCACAACTTTTACGGTAGAAGAACTGAGTTGCGAGACTTGGTTTTTTTACAAGTTATGTTTTTAATGGTATATAAACTTTTCCACATACAAAAGTTGTGACCGAAAAATACAAAAAAATGTAAAACTACATGTTGAACAAGATTTATTGGTTAAAAGTTTTAGTTAGACTAGAGCCCAGTGCAATGCATCGTTCTCTTGAATAAATATACTATGGTATAACTTATAGACTGTCAATCCTCAAAAATACATGTCACCTATTAAACTTTATCTTTACGATTACTATTTTCTTCTTCTTTTGTGTCTTTCCATAGTGTTAAATCAACAAATGGCAGCTGATCGCATGATAGAACGGGATTCCTGCAAAAAAAATATTTAATACAAGAATCTAATATCTAAAAAGTTACATTTCTTTGTTCGTATTTGATGCAATACCATTCGTCAGTTGCGCTAAAACTTTGTCAACTAATTACTTGCACTCGAGCGATGGTTATAGGGATAGTACTACTAACTTACAGTTGGTGATGCGCGTATGCTAAATTTAAAACTATATTTTCACAATTTTTCTTCTGTGGCTGCAACACGCCGGATACCAGCTAGTATACAGGAATCTAAATAATAAGGCCTAAAAATGCCTTCTACTGTCTTTTAATATCGGGATGCGTGTCGCAGGTTCGCAGCTATCACACATAGAAAACAATAAATACACAATTACGCCTACACATATCTCTAGCATTCATGCAACAAGGATTGAACTATCAACTATTGCGTTAAGCAATATTTTATAAAAACGCAAAATATCAGGGGGAGTAGCTAGTCGGGCCAATAATTAACGTGTGCGACAAACAGAACGACATTGCGCGCTTACTTTCTCAGAGGCATAGTGCAGCACAACGCACGTATCGATTTTTTTTTTTTTTTTATAGAAGAGGGGCAAACGAGCATGCGGCTCACCTGATGTTAAGTGACTACCGCCGCCCATGATCAACCGCATAACATTCTATTAAGCGTGATTGATCGTCCAGGAGTCTCACACCAAGAAATTTATAAATTAGAGAAAAGGGGATATAATAAAACGTTAGAGATAAGTATATACATTTATCTTTAATATCCGGATCTTTTGGGAACCTGGAATAATAGCATTGTATAAAATAAACAGATGTATAAATAAAATGAATATAACATTATACAATTCAAACAAATAAATGTGTGTATATTGTACATATTTGTCATTTTTATTAGATATAAAAATCTGTAACTGACTTTCTGTTTTATTGTTATTTTTCAGTCATTCGGCTTCTTAGATCGAATTTAGTCTACTATGCTTACAATATCAAGTAATTTAAAAAAAAAACTGACAAATAAATAATCGCTGATAAACAGTTAACGGTATAAAATATTCAGAAAGAAAAAAAATGGAGAAGGTGTGAATAAATATTTGACGAAAAGTCACATATAATTCCCATTTCGGTAAAACTAGGTTTATGCATACAAAGTAGTAGTGTCACGTCACTGAATCGCGATCGAATCAGTGACGTGAAAATTCAAGTACGCGACAATATTGTTTATTGCCCAAACTATAAATCTATCCCCGCTTTTAGTTGTCGTACTCGTAGACATGAACTATGTTAAGAATCAATGGATATTGAAATGTGAAAACAATTACATTTTCGGAGGCAATCGTAGTACTAGAGGTGAATAATTTTATTTAAGTATATTTCATTAAAATCAACATTATTCAAACCATTAAGATAACGTTATTTGAAAATTTACAAGTTGTGGAAGAATTTCCGCAGTTGGATAATATTATGTTGCAAAATACCATTGCTACGTCTCTGCGTCCGAAACAACACTGGTGACCGAAACACTAGTGTTGTTTCGGACCAATCGCGGACAAATCAATTCGCGCACTTGTAGCCTACGATTCATATGTGCGGCGACAAGGTCACGCGTTTCAACGACTTCTATTGCCTTATTATTTAGATTTCTGTGAGCTAGTATAATAAAAGAAAGAGTACCAATTGAAAAAGACTTGCAGATATAATCCATCATCCTTTGTCGTACCCTGGTTGTAATCAGTAGTAAATATGCAAGATGCAATAGCTACAGATAGCTGACAGTATTATGAAATATAATTTATGCTAGAAATAGGGTGCTCAGACCGGCGATGGAGAACGGGATCAAAGGCGTTTGGTATCGCTATTTCTTATCAGCCTGTCAAACGTGACGATTGAAACAAATAATGCCAGCGGGAAACTAAAAAAATCCGGTGATTATAGAGAATATTTTTTTAAATCTCATCTTGATTATAAGGGATATTATGCTGTCTTATTTATTTTTAAATATCATAAAGAGCTTAATATATGGATTTGTACTAGAATGCTAAGCCTATTTTTCTTACCATGGAGACACCAATTCGAAGGCTTTCCGTTGCATCCTCTTTATGTTAATGCCATTATCACAGAATAAACGTGCGATTGAGGACCCTTTTCGAATCGTTTCTAGTTGTTCTGAAAAAAAAAATTGTACTTACTTTTTAATGTAGTTATTATCACTTAAACACGTCTAAGAACCGTATTGCGGTAGTAAGCACCAAATATTTGTATGTCTAAATAATTGTTTTGCGTCTGGATGTGTGTCCTTGTGACATTTAAGTGTGTAAACCTGCGCTACAGACACAGGAGATAATCCTAGTATGGAGGTAAGGTTTTTAAAAAAAAGTCAAAACTTAGCGAAGCTAGGTACACACAAGTATTATTTCCTAAGATATATTTCTATTTTCCGCATACACATCTATCGTTAACTAAACAGTCTAATAATTGGGAGTTTTAAATACATCGCCATACACCACCTGACACATATTCCTCGCACGTCTCTCTCGCTCACGTCATTCCGACACATCTCTTGCTTATTTTGTATAAACAAAGACCTAGCTTCGCTAAGCCCTCTTTTAATAGAGCTGCGCTGAATGAGGCTAGTAATCCTACTGGCGGATATTTCCTCCTAAACTACCTCACACAGCTCTAGTAAAAAAGCAGCTTTATGAAGTTGTTAGTCTACCGCATCACTGCAGCGTGTAAAGGCGCACTAAAATGTCTTTAAGCTTTTTTCTTGGATATACGGATCTCATTGCAATGTTTTTCTTCTCGGCGGTGAAGAAAAACGTCTTGTAGGTGTTATTTACGATGAGCGCTCAGTGATGAACAGAGACAGCTTAGAGTTAGACTAAATATTTCTGCCCTATAAAATGATATGACCACACAATGCTTACCAAGGGTAAAAGCGATTTCCTTGTCTTCTCCATTTTCATAAAAGTATCGGTCACCAACACGCGTGATATAAAACTGCCTAATTAAGATGCAAAGAAAAGTGGGCCCCACTAAAGTCCCAGGCACATGTTCCTCCAGTGATCCTCCAACGCTAAGTTCAATGTCTTCTACTCTTTTATATATTGATTTAAGGGCTTTTACGTTCTGTAGATTTATCAACAAAAATACATTAACGTGAAGAACTATGCCATGGTTGCAAAAAATATTTTTTTTATATTCTAATAATTGCCCTATAGTGGTTGTTAAATATCCATATCCCATATCTCACTGTGGGTTTCGTAAAGACGATAGAGAGGAACAGGCAGGAGATGGGCAGCAGTTTCTTTCTGATAACAGCAATTGTACAACAAAAACGCTGCGGTTGGCAACTCGCTCGCCAAGCGTAGCAACTATGGAAATATACTCCCCATGAGCAACAACACAGTCCACGGCGGCCCCGCTATTCCTGGATACGGTGGCAATCATGCTAACGGCGGGGCAGGGGCTGCTAAGAATCTCCACCGGAGATTACCACCCTAAGACTATTGACCCTAAGGCGACTCAACCTGACAACAATGCACGCACCCTCAGGGCTGACGAGAAGATCCTGGATCTGAAAGAGGAGATGAAAAAGCTGTGTTGGAATCGTTAAGTTGGAGAGGTCTCGTCTAATGAAGTCAACGCTTTGTCCCCTTCATGCTTTAATCCAAAGTCCCGAAACCTTTTAGCTCGAGTTACAAAACCGTTTTCAATGCTTAGAAGAGTGCAATGCAGTGGACGATATGAATGATAAGCTCGTGGAAACTGTCCATGCGGTCAGAGCTAAGTTTTGCAAGACCCGCAGCAGAAGAACACAAAAACTCTCCGATCGTACTCTCAATCTTATGGCTGTTAGACGGGAAATGAAATTTCAGTCCTGTCGAAGCTGAAGACCGAGTGTGGCAGCATCGTTTCCGGGACACCTGAGATTTTCAGTGAGATTGAGAGGTTCTACGGGCAGCTGTATACGTCATCGTTGGAGTCATATGCAAGTGTGAGTGATCCAAAAGCAAGTCTTAACCGACACTATTTCCATGATATCGCGGACATCAGTCTGAGCGAGATTAGAGTGGCCTTCCAGCACCATGAAAACGGCAAGACCGCAGGCGAAGATGAAATTACAGCGGAGCGTCTGATAGCGGGTGGAAAACCGGTACTGAAAGTCCTTCAGAAGCTCTTTAATTCCGTCCTTCATGGTGGCACTACTCTGGAGGCGTGACGCAGAAGTGCGGTTGCCTTGTTCTTCAAGAAAGGTGACAATGCTCTCTTGAAGAACTATAGAGTCAGTCTATAGTTCTTCTTTCCCTTCTCACCTACCTCTACGTTTTGTTTTGCGAGAGTCATTACGATTCATCTCGCACGCAGACCTGGCGACTTCCAGCCTCCCAAACAAGCCGGTTACCGAAAAGGCTTCGGTACCATAGCCCACAAACATACTCTGTGTCCGCCACTTTGCCTGGCGTATGTAGACAATCATAAAGCCTTTGATTCCGTCGAAATTTGAGCGGTGCTACAGGTCTTTCAGCGGTGCCATGTAGACTGCCGGTATATCAAAGCGCTGAAGTGTTTATATAGTAAGGCTATGATGGCTATCCGAGTACAGAACCAGAGAACGAAAACCCATCCAACTGCAAAGGGGTGTAAGACAGGGTGACGTTGTATCCCCGAAACTCTTTACCGCTACGTTAGAAGATATTTTCAAGCTACTGAACTGGAAAGAATACGGTATTTACATCAATGGCGAGTATATTACTCACCTTCGATTTGCCAACGATCAAGTCCTCGCTAGAGGACCTAAGCACTAATCTCAACGAACTCAATGGTGACTCCCAGCGGATACGTCTTAAGATGAATATTGACAAAACAAAAAACATGTGTGATATCCATGTAACATGCCGGTAGTTGTTGGGAGCACTAAGCTCAAAGTTGTTTTCGAGTACGTTACCTGAGATAAACAGTCCGACTAGGTAAGTTCAACTTCAACCGAGAGGTCAATCTACGGAGTCAACTCGGCTGGGTAGTGTTCGGGAAATTACGACACATCTTCTCCTCACGTGTAACTCAAAACCTGAAAACTAGATTGTACAAACAGTTAGTGCTTCCCGGTATGACTTATGGATCTGAGACGTGGTCCTTCGCTGCTGGCCATTTGAGGACGCTCAATGTCGCTCAGTGAGCTATGGAGAGGGCTATGCTCGAGGTTTCACTACGTGAAATATTTAGAAATTAGGAACCAGATTAACGGACATAGCCCAATGGATTAGTAAGCTGAAGAGCGAAGCGAAGAACCAACAACCGATGAGAAAAAATGGTTCTCGAGAGCCTCGTACCGGTGGGCGCAGTGTAGGGTGACCCCCCAATAGATGGAGTGACGACATAGTAAGACATGCAGGAATTCAATGGATGCGGGTGGCTCAGGACCGTGCTTTGTGGCATTTCTTGGGGAAGTCCTATATTTAGCAGTGGACTTGTGAATGCAGATGATGCTGATTCTAACAATACGGGTATGATTTTGATTTTTGATAATTTATTTAAACATAGTTACCTTTATCGACATGTAGTCACATAGATCGTTGAAATTCTTTGGGATTGAAAGACCGCAATAAGATCGAAGATTAATGTAGTTGGCTACACCATGATCTCGAGCACGTTGAATATCAATAGCTCTCAAATCCTTACCGAGAGTTTGGTTGCCCCTGGATATACAGGGGTAAAGGGTTTAAGAAAACTGAAGTTAAATAGTGTATATAATTATAATATTTCTTTATTAAGACTTAACATTCTTAATAGAGTAATATTATAATGGAATATTAAACTTTTTGTTTTAAGTAGGTTTCAAGTATGCAGTTGAGGTAAAAACCTTCGTTCAAAAATATTTTAAGTACACATTACAAAGTACATTAGAGTTTACAAGTTACTGGCCTAAAACTTTATCCTAGTTTTTCTTTAGTTTGTCGTATTTCATAATATTTTAAGGAGCACTGAAACATTAGTAATAGCAGTTTTAGGCCCCATTTTCTACCTAAGCGTCCATCTAGATAGATACCAACCTCTTATCTATTTCCGTCGCCATATAGCAATAGCTACACAGTCATATTCCGGTCTGAAGGGTATAGTAGGCCAGTATAATTGCAGACTGTGAGAAATTTCACCTTAATCCGATCAGAGTGATCACGCAGCAGTAACGTTTCATGTTTGAAGTTGGTTGCAAAGTTCAAGTTCTGCAGTAACTACTTACCACAAAACGGGTTGAAATTTATCTTTTTACTTCGGTTTTATAAAAAGTCAGCCTCTGTCTTATGATGTACATACATATATGATATTATGTCCTGCACAGTTATTAGTGTTTTTATAGAATAAGGGTAACAAACGAGCACAAAGTCCAACTGTGTGATGTTTCCCATGGAAATCTACATCTATACTTAATGAACAATGCAGATGTGTCTTCATCCCTGAGGACTAAGATTAAATGCCTTGTTACTAGTGAAATTTCTAGTGCATCTCCAGTGCTCTTCACTCACCATATGAAATATGGCATTATTCTGCTGGTTCATGTTAGTGTTCTGTGTGAGCGTGCTATTACCGCGGTAGAGCCGAACCAATCATGCTACAGCAATACATATTGCCGTAACCAAATTCAGGCACATAAGACATTATCATTACACTCTAGCAATTTTAGATCGTGTTTTCTTTCCAAAAAACTCTAAGTTATAGAATAACTTACTTCAATAAGTACTGAGTAATTTCAAGGTCGAAGTATTGGTCACTTTTATCTTGGGGTTCAAAAGATAAACCTATCGCTAAACCATCATAGCCGTTATTTTTCTCAAGTATTGATGGCTTGTTCATCCAATCGCTTAATCTTATAGACTGGTACGGAAATCTATACTCTGTGAATAGTCTGCAATCAAATAGAACAGTATACTTATTATAAGGTTTTTTTAAATAAATATAAATTACCTAAAAATGTATACTTGACCCTACAGTCCCTGTATCAAATGACCATTGATCAATTTTTTTATTCAAAAAAACTATAACTAGTGTCTTATAAAAATCGATCTTTTTGCGACTTACTGCGTGTACTCTAATATAAAGATATAAAAATGTACTCGAAACTTTATCTCAGTAATGAGTAGGTGTTCAAACAAAAAATAAAAAACGTGCTTGTTTTAAGAATATTTCATTAAATAAAATTTAAATTACCTTAATTGACCACGTATCAACGTATGAAAATATCTATAGGCAGCTGACGAGAACTCTTTGAGTATTGCTGCATTTACATTTTTATTGTAATCATTAATATAACCCTTTGCATTCGGATATATAAGTTTATCCTTAACCATATTGTCCTTACCTAAGAAATGCATGTTGAAATGTTAAAATGTATTATTTAGGTAATATACTTTTGGTTTTCCAAAACCTTTAATTATTACTGTATAATTATAGTCATATTATGTGGAATTGTTGTACTTATTATGAATACATAATATGAACTAACCTAGAAATATTGTCAGGAACTCATAGTAATGAATATGTTGATTAATTGCTATAAGAATTTTCCGTGCTGTTTGGTAAATCGTTTCATCGTCCCAATGTTTGTTTATGTCAGACAGCGCATCAGCAATACGATTGTGTTCTTTAAGTAGGATCACTTGTAGAACAGTTAGTTGAGGATTTTGATTCACTCTTGCATCACCTGTTTACATCTATTTTGGTTAAATAAACTGCAGATTTAAATTATTTTTCTAATGTTATTGCTTTAAAGGTATAAAGAGTTTATTATAAAAAATATAAATGCGAAGATTTTTAAAAGCATGTTCAACTATACTTCACTTAACAGTAGCAATTGTTATAGTTATAAATTATAGTACCAGTTACGTAGCATGGTTCATCGGCGGTAGTTGCACCGGAACAGGTCTGCAAAACGTTAGCAGCCTGAGGTGGCCACGTTCCGCCATTACGTTTAATTACTTTTAAGCGGCCCCCTCGACCTTCACGCAATGAGTCAGCTTGTTTCTTACTATTACCATATGTCAAAGAGAGATCCAGGTAGGCAGTGACTTCTGAAACCTGTATATAAAAATATTTTTTTTCATAAATCCGCCATAAAAACGAAAATTAAAAAAAATATCTAAATGGGATGATTTTTCGATTTTATAGAGCCAAAAAATGAGGGGATCGCGAAAGTATAAAATTACCATAACTTACAGTCATTGAAAATGCAATAGTTTTGAAGAACATGTTTAACTCTTTAAAAGCGACAGTAGCCGAATGGCAGGGTGCGGACCGCGAACTAAAAATGTTGTGGGTTCTAATCCGCCATTCGGCTACGGTCGGGAACTACTCCTAACATAAGCATGTAAAAAATAGGACGCAAAATCATATAAATACGTGGGTCACGTAAAATACTTTGCGAAACGAAAAAACTATCTTACGAGTATTAATAAATATTTTCAAAAAACACTTCACCAGTTTCATGCATCTCGATTAATTTTTAAATACATTTCATGCGGTAGCCACCATATAAGTGCAATAAGCGAGACTTAAGGCAGTTCCTCAGTTACGAAACATGAAATAATTCTAAAGAAATATTTACATTAAAGAGCTGATTTCATTTATTTCCTTCTAAGTGTTCAGCAGATACACGTTTTAGTAACCAGCCTTGACCATTGGTCAGTAAGCTCATCTAAGTAATTTACTAAAGTCATATTAAGCTGAATCCGAAAGCCTTCGCCCTATATTTTACAGATTCGCACTTTGTTTAAAAAAATTCCACTGGTAAGGCACAAAGGTATAGCAGTACAATAATCCATAAATGCAATTTGAAGTCTATCAAACGATTCGTCCGTTTTGAGGCGATATTTGTAATCGTAAAAATTCCTCGCAAGGAAATGTTCTCGTCAATGATCTATTATTTGATGAAACAAGTTAAAAAGTGATAAGAAATTTTAAACTGGAACGATTATTTACAAGTAAAACTACGAACTTTATTTGTAAATAATCGTAGTGTGTCTGTGGTTTACTTGAGATATAAAATCCTTACCGGAAAGGAGGGTGATTTTGATGAAGTGCAGTTAATATCCTTTGTTGAAACTGTTCTCACAAATTCCATACATTCTCTTCCATTTGCTTTGTTGACAACATCATGCACAGGAATGATTATAGGCGCGCAGAAAGGGTGTTTTGCAGAATCGGATGTCAGATGGCCTTTACTATCACAGCACGTCACAGGATTATTATCTAAAATATAGTTATGTTCATATTACTTACTTATACTTTTATAAGTTGTCGAAACGTAACAACTATAACTATATAAATATATCTTGTGAATGAAAATTAAATCAAGAATTGGAAATAAACCTTTGAGTAGGTACAACATTTGTCACTTATCTCTATGCGATTTATAGATTTTACGATGTATCTTATTGTAGAATTTTGTCTTTTTTAATCACTACGATGGAATACTTTGTATGTTTTACATTTCCCCCTAATAAAAATAATTTGGGCTTATTTTTAATGCGACTAATATTTTAACTGGTCGAGCTGACCTATTTACGTGACTCAAGCAATATTTAACTTGAGCATCGCTAAACAATGCTAATTAAGAAAAATAAATGCTATATGAAGACAATAGTGTTTAGTTTCTAAAATAGTAGCTCTTTGTTTTTTCGGTAAGAATATACCTGTAAGGTTAGACAATAAATAAAACAAAACCTAACTTATACTTACTGATAAGTGTAGTTCTACCGCTAAAAGACATGTCGTGAGCAATTATTTGACCCCATTGCATTGTATTGAGGTTCCACTTAAAATCAATAATATTTTTGGGTGGAAAAACAAGTAGACTGATCGCGCGGGGATTTGGTAATTGTTCATTATCTGATGTTTCAGGAAATTGGTGCACACCTGCAATTTTTCAAATTAATAATCCGAAAATGTTAGCTAGAATTATATATTATACTTACGATTCGCCCAGCTTTGCCTGGATAATGTATATTAATTTGTCGTTATTTAGATTAAAGATAATATAAAAACAATTTATTTTACCAGTATTTCTTTTATTAGAAAATGTCCAAGTTTTTTTTGGATAGAATATATCTTTTTTATAGGATAGGGTGACAAATGAGCACACAGTCCACCTGATGGTAAGTGGGTGCTGTGGCCCATAGATATCTACATTTACCATCGATTACAAATCAAAATGCAGATGCATTGTCACCTGTGAGGACTAAGATGGAATGCCTCGTTTCCAGCAAAAAGGGTTTCCGGTTCTCTACACTCACCATACGAAACACAGCAGCATTAAGCTACTATTTCACGCTGGTATTCTGTGAGAGCGTGGTCCTTCCCCGGTCGCGCCAATCCATTCGTGCTACAATTATACTACTAAGCAGCATGGCTCTACCACGTTAAAAAGCGTTAAAAGAGCTTGGATCATATCTGGAATTGCTCAGTTCGTGAAGTTTTATTAGAATCGGTTCAGACATACTGAAGGTCCTGACTCCCGACAAACTGATAGACACCAATAGACAGACAGACAAAATTTAAAAAAATAGGTTGTTTATGTCTCTTCAAGCATGTAAATAGCCCCCTGAGCGTAATATCTAAAGTAGTTTCTAATTATATCAATATTAAAAACAGACACTTCAATTTCATTTATATATACGGATTTAAATATACATGTAAACATTAATTCAGTAGAAATTTTGTATATACTATAAGAAAAAATAGTCGAGTAAATTAATAATACATTTTTAACTTACCATCTGCATAGCTGTTATTTACTAATTCTGCAAAGGATTCTTTCGCTGCGCCCCAAGAAGGATTTTCTAAATTATTGCAAGTGCCATCAAAAGACCTATATGGCTCTTTTTTACAAGTAGTTGGAGTAGAGCCACACGAAATTATTTTTGTTTTTGGATCGTCTTTGGTTTCTAGTTCATGTGGTGTTATAGTAGGGATTGTAGGCCTGCAACATCAAGAGGTTTTACTTACTAAGGATTTACTGTATTAAAAATACTTTTAAAATAAATTACCTTTTCGTGAATTTGTTACATTTAGAGTATTCCTTCAATGGCTCGGAATGGATCTTAAAAGAAGTTAAATTAGATGACGTCTCCAAATGTACATGATGGGCTAATATGCTTAATGTGAAACAAAAACTACACCAAAACATTGTCCCTGTGAAATAACAAAGTACGAATAATAAATGACGAAAGAAAAAAAATTACGAAAAACCACAAATTAAAAAAACGGTACCCTTTAAATTCAAAAATACAAAAGAAAACAAGTAACGTGTTATATGCTGGACGTGTTTGATTCATTTGATCCCGAAAAGTTTGAACGTAACTTTTATATCATGAATATGCAAAGAAGTGCTAATAAGTAGTCAAGTGTAGGTTTACATTTAAAAATGTAGTTCCGTATGCATGTATACGTGTGGAAGTCTTACTGATAGTACAAATTTATTAACCCCTGGCGCAAAAAGAGGACTGTTATAAGTTTGACCGCTATATGTGTCTGTTTGTCTGTCTGTGGCACGGTAGCGTCTCTTGAACGGACGAACCGATTTGGATATCAGATTTTTTATTCAATAGCAGGTTTTCCCTGCTTCTGAGGTAATCTATTTGGGAGACCCATGTTCAGTTGTGAACTATTAACAGGCTCTAACGATGATATCAATATTTGATTATTACTGTTTTGTCTTGAGACATAATAAAAAAAAAATAAGAAGCAATGTTACCGTTAGAAGGAGAATTGCGTAAATTTGCGCATTGGCTAGATATTCTGCAGGTTAGCGTGTGCCACACATTAATGTGCTAAATTTTAATTAAAGTAACAAACATTTGCACGTTATTGAGTTAATCTGCATATTAAGGGGAAATATAACCTCAAATAGCTTAGCAAGATCCTCCGTTATGCCGAAAGTATTGCAGCATTAATTTTGAAATAAATATATGGTAAAGTTGAGGATTAATGTTAAGGACCATGTTACACGAAAAAATGATTCCGTAAAATTTTATCGATAGGAAAAAATCCAAAGTTACCTCCAAAACTGAAAAATAAACCGCTGTTATTCATAAAATACTTTATATACGATCATAAAACTTTGCATACTAACTGAGCTAACTATAAAGCATTGCTTATGTTCTTTACTTTTTTTAAAATACCATTATTTTCACTGTAAAAAGAAATAACCTAAACTATCGGCGTCTTGAAGCTTGATTCCTGCCTCCCCGTTAGTATCGCTTCGGCTTTTGAAGGTAGAAGTTGTGTCGCTTACCATCAGAATACACACTACGCAACAGGATGACGTAAAATCAAAATGGGAAATAACCGTGATAAAAATAAGAAGTGACTGAGTTGGCGTTAAGAAACAGGCATAAATATTATAAACCTAATGAAATAAGTATCTAACGACCTATCTACTTACAGTATTAGTGATTACAAACATGTCGGTAGATAGCATACGACGCGCAGGGAAGTGGAAGCGAAAATAGAATTTGAGCTGACTTACTATATCCCCTTAACAGATGCTACACCGTTAAATCGCAGAAAACAGAGCTGAATGTATTGCAAATAATTATATTTTTTGAGCCAAAAGTAGTTTTGCTCAAAGTCGTTGGTCAAAACCTTTTTTAACTGCTAAAATATTGGGTAAAACTGATTTTGACCAAATGATATCGGTTAATAGGGGCTTTGATCAATAATATTAGTCAAAACTAGTTTTGACTTATATTTTCTGAATTTTTTAAATTAAAATGTTTAAAACAATTCTTTTAATATTACGTTTCATCTTATTATAATGTTCGCGGATTTGGCTTTAGACGCAGTGAAACAACTGTTTAAACGAATGCTTAGTCGTTGTTTTTGGTTATTTTGAGGTATTCCTCAGGGGGCTGCACAGGCTGCACAAGTCAACTACTGAAAATCCCCCTGTATTTTCAGTAGTTGACTTGTGCAGCATGATAATTCAAATATATCGTAATGAACAGGTACACAATAATTAACTTGAGATCTTGTCTTTGATTGGATGTCATCAGTTCATTCCATATTTAAGGCGATGAGGGCGTGATCAGTAGGCGGTGCTGGAGAACATGAAGTAAGTTGATGTATCGACTAAGCGAAATTTCCTTTTTGTTTTAATTTTACCTAAATAAAACAATTGTCACAAAGATAAAAGGTAAAGATAAAACTTTTACAATTATTTATTTAAAAATGGGACCCTAAAATATGTATTATAAATGCACATGTGTTCCAAACATAAATCACCTTCCAATTATGAAGTAGTTTCACCCGCATTGAGGTTATGGAAATAAACGACATACGTTTCTACAATGCATTTTACCAAAGTGTTCTAGGTAAAGTTACAACTTTTTGATGTCCTTCCTCCTCCTCCTGTTAGGTCTTCGAAATTTGGAAATATTTTTATTCCTTAGATGAACTGCTTGAGGTTTTATATATATATATATATATATATATATATATATATATATATATATATATATATACGACGTAGTGATCTGACGACCCCATTGCCCGCTGACGTAACAAATAAGTGACAAAACTGCTACGTCGGAGCAGTCCTCGCTAAAAAGTGTGAGCGCCGTGCCTCGACAGAACTAAGGATGCAAAGGCCCGTTTGTGCTTTCGGCCGTACATTGACATAGTGCCAGGCTTGAACGTCTCCCGTTAATTGACGCCCCGAAAAGGATAATGGAAAATTTTAGCGAACGTACAGAGCCGTTGCCTGGGGGTCGCCGGGGCGCATACGCAGCTGGTGCTGGACACAGCAGCATGCGGGCCGCCAGCAGAGTGCGAGGAGCTGCACGGTCACCTAGCCAGTGTTGCCACATTGAATTACCGCAGGTCTCTAGATTGCCGTCAAAACACATTTAAAAAAATTAATTTTTATGAAACTTTTTTAATTAATAGTTTGCAAATTGTACGTGATTTCAATATCTCTGCATTGGCCGAGGAGTAAGAAGATTGTCAAAGACCCCGCTTTACCGATACTCGTGTGAGTTAGAGGAAATAAAACCACATAAAATTTGAAAATTAATTTTTTTTATTAAAATTAATTTTTTTCAATGTTTTTTTTTTGAAAAAAAAATTATTTCTATACGCTCGGATACCTATTCTGATAACACTCTTAACGGGAATCACAGGGTTTTTGTTACATATTGTATACAAGGAATATGAGCATAATAATGTTGTACATGTTAAGTGATTTAAGGATTTAAGGATAGGTGACGGAATGTAGTTGTGCTTCTCTTAATGTGTTTATTATTGTATAAGCGACATCCAGAGAACCGTTTGTTTGTTTCGGTTTCTTTACATTTTTTTATTTCTTTAACGGATAGAGTATAGTAGTCCTTACGCCTAAAGTAGATAGATGGTAACAAAAATTTAAGTAAGTGCAAATGTCGCTAAAAGTCGCCAGAATATTTTTGTCACTAAACATTGATTTAAACTCCCCAACTTAACAAAAAACTCGTTAGATTTAGCGACAAAGTCTCTAAAGTGGCAACACTGTACCTAGCAGCCCTCCGGATCCATCATCCCTACCAGATGGCTTGGTGTCGGCAGAGTCCTCTCGAACGGATGCTATTCCCTCAACAAATGAATCGGCTATGGCTGGGGATGCGGCTCCTCAGGCCAAAGACCAGCATTCACACGTGGAAGTTGCCATAGCTCTTCCAGTTTTGGTTGATTCAGACGATTTTGAAATAGTCTCCCACGAAATAGAGCAAATTGGAAGAGGCGATTTCAGAAACGCACAGCACGCCTCTCGAAAATCGACTGCGTCTTCCCCGCATACCCCTAAGCAAATGAAACCGGGCTGTCGTGAGGGCTCTTAACTCAATGCTGGTAACCTATTTGGAAGGCAGCCGGGACCTTTGCGAGACGGATTTAATTATTTTTGGCGCCGCAGTGGCAGTTTGTCGTATTATTGGCACCAAATTTCCCATGGCTGGATGCGCTACTAGGCAAAGTAGCGCCATCCCAGCCTGGAGAAAAAGAATCGAGGACCGTATCGCAATGGCAAGGGCCCTTATCAGCGGACTCACAAGCTTCAGGTCGGGTAATAATAGACCGAGAGTTGTGTGCACCGTTAAAATGGCGTTTGCAGGAACAAATATCAGTTTGTCCCAGTCGGATATCACGCAGAAACTAACGCATAGATGACCTAAAGCAAAAAATCTCTGCTTGGAGGAAGTAGATTCGACGATTTACCGAGAGGTCAAGGCAGTTAAACCAAAATCGTCTCATCCAAAGTGATCAGAAGAGGCTCTATAAATAATTGGAGCGACCAATGGTATATGGAACGGGCACAACACCGGATCAGGCCGACACTGTGGCATTCTGGCGTGGCCTGTGGTCAGGGATCGTAAGCCACAGCGAGGGAAGGAAGTTGTGGCAAGCTAGAGTGTGAATATTACGCCCATGGATCCCGTAATTATAACACCGGAAAACGTAGCTGAAGCGGTCCGTAGGGCCTCGAACTAGAAGAGTCGGGGACTTGACGGGCTGCATCACTACTAGCTGAAGGGGTTTGTGGTGTGTCACACTGTTCTCGCCCGACAGTTTCAAGAGGCTCTCGACCAGAAGTCTCTCCCGAGCCTCTTCACTACTGGGATCACTCACTTGCTCCCTAAAGATCAGAATACCACGGACCAGAGCAAATACCGCCCAGTTACGCATCCATTTTGAACGCAAAAATCACTCGTCACCTGGAAATTGAGATTGATTCTTTTGGTGTGGTACATGCTGATAATACGAGTAATTACGTGGAATATGCTTTGCGGCATTTCTGTTGGTTATAAGGTTTATTACCTCCCAAAGCTTTCTATTATTTGCACGTGTGTTTTTATTTCATTTTTTTCATAGTCATTCTTGACCTTTTTTAGAATATTTAGAAATAATTTCTATATCTCGTAAACGATAACTTAAGCACTTCATTTTCCGTCCCTTTTTTTCCGTCCATTTTTTTGCATAAATTATCCCTATGCTACATACAACCTAAGAGTCCTCGAGCAATCCACGGCTTTATAATCTTTTTACGATTAGATAAAACAATCTTCTTAGTATTAGTGTCTAAAACTTTTTGTAAGGACTGGACAAGACAATTAGTGGCAATATTTGGATTTTGTGCGGAGTAAACTGAATCAAAATTCATTTTAGCAAGATTAGTTGTAATTCCATTATGATTTGTACGAAGTATTGTCGTAGTATTAGATAACCACTATTCCGTTTATTCTTACTGGTCCTAACCTAACTATTATTACTACACTCAAACAATAGAGAAATGTTGTATAGAATAATTTCGTATCAGTCATGTTGTACAGCAAGAATATTATAATTCTACGTGTATCTCTCTAGCACAAAGACAAAAATGTAGGCTTAAGTGTTTTTAGCGGTTTGCTAGTAGTGCTTATATTTGAATATTGTGCTTAAGATACGCCTAAATATTATTACATAATGTAAATAGATTACAGTTTAAAAATATATTACACAAATTTATTTGACATGAGACGACTGAGTAATGATTATGAAAATTTTGCTTACGCATTGAGTAAATAGGTAATGTGTATAATATATATGAAATGATACCCAATAATAGTTCATGAAAATAAATACGCTCAATCAGTTTTGTAGGAAAGATAACGTTGAAATGTGTTTCTTTTCGATATGAAGTAAAGTATGTATATAATTGAATGTTGTATTGACTGCGACTGTATGTGAAAGTGATGATTGTAGGTAGCATGAATGAGTTTGTATGTTTTGTGTTTGTACAAAAAACAAATTATTTAATTTAACATAACATCATCATCATCATTACAGCCCTTTACAAGTCCACTTCTGAACATAGGCCTCCCCCAAGGTATGCCACGAAGCACGGTCCTGAGCCACATGCATCCATCGACTTCCTGCATGTCTTACCAGTTCGTTACTCCATCTAGTAGGAGGTCGCCCTACACTTCGCCTACCAGTACGAGGCTGCCACTTGAAAACATTTTTTCCCCAACGGTTGTCGGTTCTTCGAGCTATATGGCCGGCCCATTGCTACTTCAGCTTACTAATCCGTTGGGCTATGTCGCCCACTCTGGTTCTACTGCGGATATCCTCATTTCTAAGTTTATAACGCAGAGAAACTCCGAGCATAGCCCTCTCCATAGCTCGCTGAGCGACTTTGAGCGTCCTCATACGGCCAGCAGTGAAGGACCATGTCTCGGTTCCGTAGGTCATCACTGGCAACACGCACTGGTTGTACAACTTAGTTTTCAGGTTTTGAGGTATACCTGACGAGAAGATGCGTCGTAATTTCCCGAACGCTGCCCAGCCGAGTTGAATGTCACCCTGTCTTACACCTCTCTGCAGTTGGATAGGTTTCGTACTCTGGTTCTGTACTATACACTACTATACTGGATAACCATCGTAGCCCTACTGTATAAAAACTTCAGCACTTCGATATACCGACAGTCAACTTGGCACCGCTGAAGAGACTGTAGCACCGCCCAAATATCGACGGAATCAAAGGCTTTCTTATAGTCCACATACGCCAGGCAAAGTGGCAGATTGTACTCTTTGGATATCAGTACAATTTGCCGAAGGGTATGTATGTGGTCTATGGTACTAAAGCTTTTTCGGAAACCGGCTTATTCGGGAGGCTGGAAGTTGTCGAGTTTGCGTGCGAGACGATTCGTAACGACTCTCGAAAATAGCACGTAGACGCGGCTTAGAAGGGATATCGGTCTGAAGTTCTTCAAGAGGGCATTGTCACCTTTCTTGAAGAACAAGACCACCGCAATTCTGCTCCACGCCTCCGGAGTAGTGTCATCATGGAGGACGGAATTAAAGAGCCTCTGAAGGACTTCAAGTACCGGTTTTCCACCCTCTTTCAGAAGCTCCGCTGTAATTCCATACTCGCCCGGGGACTTGCCGTTTTTAAGGTGCTGGAGAGCCATTCTAAACTCGCTGAGACTGACGTCCGGGATATCATCGGAATAGTGTCAGATAAGACTTGCTCTTGGATCATTACTCACACTTGCGTGTGACTCCAACGATGATGTGTACCACTGCCCATAGAACCTCTCAATCTCACTCAGAATCTCAGGTGTCCCGGAAATCGTGCTGCCACACTCAGTCTTCAGCTTTGACAGCTGGCTCTTACTGGCAGACAGATTTCTGGCAAAGACTTTGGAGTCCTGGTTCCGCTCAATCGCTTCTTCAATACGAGCAGTATTAAAGTTGCGCGAGTCTCGCCGCATGCATTTGGAGATATGTCTGTTAAATTACCTGTATGCTGTCAAATCTGTTGACGATTGCAGCCTCATCTCCCGTCTAACAGCCATGAGATTAAGAGTGTGATCGGAGAGTTTTTGTGTTCTTCTGCGGTGGGTCTTACAGAACTTAGTTCCGACCGCATGACCAGTTTCCACGAGCTTGTCATTCATATCGTCCACTGCATTGCAATCTTCTAGGCACTGAAAGCGGTTACATAACTCGAGCTGAAAAGTTTCGGGATTCTGGATCAGAGCATGAGGGGGACGGAGCGTTGACTTCATTAGACGAGACCTCTCCAACTTCACGTTTGGGTTATGTGTGCCTCTAACCATTCGGTGATCGCTGCCATTTTTCACCATTGCGAACACTGAGACATCACTGAACAGTTGGCGTCTGGTCATCATAATGAAGTCAATCTCAGTTTCGTCAAACCGTCGGGGCTTCCTGTGGGGCCGCTTCTGGAAGAAAGAGTTCATTATAAAGAGTCTCACTTTCTCCATAAAGTCGGCCAGCCGCTGGCCCCTACGGTTCCGTTGCCCTACTCCAAATTTCCCAGTCCAAGTCTCCCATCAACACTGTGTAGTGAGTTTTGGAGGTATGCATGGCTCTGGAAATATCCTCATGCATTTCCTGCACCTCCTCATCTGGATGTGCCGAGGTTGGTGTGTAAGCCTGTATGACCTTCAGCGAATAACGTTTGGTGATTCTGAATATCAGGTACGCGACCCTCGTCGACACACTCCCAATCTTTACAACGTTGTTGACGAGAGCTACCTCCTTGGGACAGATGGTCGCCCTCCCGGTGATAGAACAAGTTGCCGGACTCGAGGATTACCGTGTCCTCCTCCTCTCTTCGGAACTCGGATAATCCAATAATATGCCAGCGCAACTTATCTACCTCTTCTTCCAGCTCCAGTATCTTCTCGCCAGTTCTCAGGATGCGTGCGTTATATGTTGCCAGGTCGAGTCGTCGTAGGTGGCAACCGAACCTCCACCTGAGATTCTTAGCTCCCTGCCCTGCCGTTACCATGGTCGCCACCGTAGCCAGGAATAGCGGGGTCGCCGGGGACTGGGGGCCGTTTGTTTGCGTCTTTTTTCATGGGAGGATATTTGCCATAGTTGCCACGCTTGGCGAGCGGGTTGGCAACCGCAGTTTTTTATTATATTATTGTTGCTATCAGGAAGATGCTGCTGCCCATTTCCTGCCCGTCTGCCTCTGTCGCCTCTTATGACACCCACGGGAAGATATGGGGTAGTGGATATTCTCAACCGCCACTACACGGGAAACTTTACGTTTTTTGACTTTACATAACATATTAGAAATTTATTTGAAAAATAAATGAAAGGGTAAATCATTATAAACTAAACAATATAAATTAAGAAGAAAGCAGAAGTAATGTTGTAAAACGTGTTACAGTACAGTCATTTCTATCGTTGAAGCTTCATTAGATCTTTTTCACCATCTAGTCGTCTATAGTTAGCGCCATCAGCTTTACGTAAATAGACCTTACCACGCGTCGTCCAACAGTAAGCAAAAGCGTTGATCTTGGCACAGTCTTGAGCCAAGAAAAAAAGTTTTTATACTTTTTGTGTTAAGTATTCGGAAACGAAAATAGGTATTGAGGTGCCTGTAATTTGTAAATGTGATGAATTTAATTTATTGTCTTTTCTCTCCTTGTTAAATTTCTTGACGCTGCAGTATAATCTCCTTTTCTAGGACAGAGCTGAACTCGACTATTAAAGTATTTTGTTTATTTTTATTGCTTGTACGAAATATATCCCTTTTTTCTTATGGTTGTACAGACCATTTGAGCAACCGAGTAACATTTATTACATAATTAACTAAGACTTCCTTTGATTCCCCATATTGTTTTGGAATATTTTTGATTTGCAGACAGGCTGCTCGGAGGTGTCTTTCCATATTTTCCAATTTAGTTTCAAGTCTTTGAATGTAGATAAGAATCTTAATTCTTTCAGACTCCAGTTTTTTTATTTTGAGTATTATTTCATCATATTTTTTAGTATAAGACCCTGGGAGTTTCGTATTTCGGCGTTTTGCTCCCTAACGTCATTTATAATAGAGTCGAAAGTGGTAAATTTTGAATTGAATAAGGCCGGAAGCTCTGATTTAAAAACTTTGAGTTCTTCACTACAATTACCATGTTCTCGTTTCCGCTTATTTCTACTAGAGAAATTTTCAGTCGAATCTTTTGTGCTAGAATCCGACTCACAATTTGATATTTGCAGATCCTTTAGAGGAGTACGCTTTTGCGGCACGTTTTTTAAAAAGGCGGTAGATGTGATAATAATTACCTTTGTTTAATTAAGACAGTTGCAATATTCGTCCGCGTGTGAGGCGTAAGGTACCAGGATCACAGGTAATTTAGCAACAGTTGTCTCTAACTGGTACGTCAGAGTGGGCCGCAACAAACGGGCGGCACTAAGCTATGATTGACAGGTGAATCACTGTGTGTCACTCTTAGGAACGAGCACAGTATTTTGAACAATGCGCCTGGTGTTTGAAGTTCTTACAGATTATGCACCCCTATTATTTGCACTTAGTTAAATATTTAATTAAATTCATATTTAAACAAGAAAGAAACACTGAACATGTCTGCTCGAAACCAAGGTCCTGAAGGAAGGTATAGAATTGCCTAGGCCACGCATTACTGCATTGGTGGAAACAGTCCAGAGTGACGAATGCTTTATTTTGTTTACTCAAAGTTCCACTACATTATTAAGTCACGGTAAGGTGTCTACAAGGTGTTTGGTCACTACTGAAATTAAGTTTGGTTTCGTTGTGGTTTCGCCACAAACATGCTGAGATAAGTATTTACTGGTATGCTTTTGAGGTAAAGAAATTTATATATATTTTGTTATAAATTAGTAGTGTACTCCAATGGTCTGTGACAAAATAAAGTGTACTTTTCTTGGGACAATAAGATAAATATAGTTATTGATTCCAGAGTCAGTGTTAAAGGTGCAAGCGCATTTGGTATTGCCATCGATAATTCATTGGCTAAAGCGGTTACGGCAAATTTTTTAAAATACCTAATAGAAGCTCATGTTCCGCTGATGTTTAATATACATACATAATGTCTTGTGTTCATTGACAAGAGAAACAAGCTCTTTATATCTCTTTCAGCTGTCCTCAACTGAGCGCCAGCGAAAACTCTTTTTTAGGGTTCAGTAGTTGACTACCTAGAGGAACCCTTATAGTTTCACCATGTCTGTCTGTCCGTCTGTCCGTCCTCGCTTAATCTCTGTGACCGTTAGCACTAGAAAGCTGAAATTTGGTACCAATATGTGTATCAATCACGCCGACAAAGTGGTAAAAAAAAATATGTAAAGTGGAAGTGATTTTTTTTAACTTCAACCCTAACGTGTGATATATTGTTGGAAAGGTTTTTAAAAATGGATAGGGGTTTACTAAAATCATTTTTTATAATGTCAACAATTTCGGAAATAATCGCTCCAAAAGTAAAAAACAATGTGTGTCCCCCCCCCCCCTCTAACTTTTGAACCATAAGTTTAGAAAATATGAAAAGAATCTGAAAAATAGAACTTTATAAGGACTTTCTTGGAAAATTAGTTTGAACTTAGATGGAAACAACAGTACCCACTACCGGGAGCAGTTGCAGGAGCGCGGAGCGCTACTGAAGCGCGAACATAATGGATACTCATCTTTAAACTCATAAGTGGGAACACTTATTGTGACGGACGGGAAACTACGGAACCCTACACTGAGCGAGCCCGACACGCTCTTGGCCGGTTTTATTTCACAAGCTCTCTAGTACACACAGGTAGACTGATAATATTCCCCTTACATTCTTCCTTACTCTCCTATGAACTAGTGCTATGGTTCTATCATATGTTATGTATAAAATTGTTAAATACATGATGAACGTGGAAGAACCATATTATTTTCTGCTTTACTAGTCTCTAAAAGTCACATCTAATTTCAAGCTACAATAACACAAGGCCTGATGTTGAAGTATTTGCCCATAACTTACTATTTCACAGTTGTAGAATGATAATGTCAATAAATTCCCAGGGCAGTAACATGTAAAGAGATAATAAAATCCGGTTTTAATTAATGCAAATTATTGAATCAATCTATTAAAACACACACAATATATTTCAACCTATATATACCGTTATAGGCTTTGAAACCATCCGCTCTGCCTCAAACCGGTATCATTAGAAAGGCAATAATGCGAAGATAGTTTTAGATCACTAAACCAACGCATTACGCACTGTAAAAAAAAAGTTTATAAATTAACAAAATTTCCTTAACTAAAATGTATTTAGTTTTTAAGCGTAGTAGCGTATACACTTCGGGTATACGCTAGTTTGTTATATACAATCATTTGTTATAAAAATAAATAAAAACTTTTTTGATTACTCAGATAAATGAGATTACAAGCGACGTGTTATTGGTTTAGAATTTATTTAGTTATAAACGAATTAAAACCCTTTTTACTAACCCATAGAATGCCTCCTTATGGAGATGTTTGACATAGTTGCCACTTTGGGTGGGGGGGACCCAGACCCACCCCGGTTGGCAACCGCAGTCTTTTTTTTTAAAACGTTACCCCTACACTAATATTTTCTCTTGTATCGAGGGGGCAGTTTACAAACATAAATTGCACAAGGACAAACATCCAGACCCAGAACAACTATTTGTAGGCCATACAAATACTTGTTCCGTACGGGATTCGAACCCGCGACCCCCAGTGCAGCCACTTGCTAAGCCACTGCACCACGGAATCGTCAAGTTTTTACACGGACGACAATAAATAAACCCTGAGAAAGAGGTGTTCGATTCTGAGCTGTTTCCAAATGAGTTTTGTAACTAATTATACAACTTATTTTATTGAGAATTGGGAAAATGTTGCTGTAAATCTACTGATTCATTTACTTCATTGTCTTTTACATCTTAATCATAAACTCTTATAAAATCTTGTTAAGGGCATCCATAAGGGATATAAAAATATAATTTTTCTTTAAATGAAATTAAGGTCCACTTAATAACATTAATGTTTCGACTTCGTCTCAAATGTGTACCGTATTGTTCTAGAATTAAATAGCATTGGAACATTTAATTTTTTTCGCTAAATCGGTTCATCAAGTTACTTTATGTACTCCTTCGCCGCCCGTTGCTCACGTCCTCATAACCTTAAATATAGGATGGACTGACGACATCCAAACAAGGTCTCAATTTAATTATTGTGCGATTGTACCCATTCGTGTCGATGTTTTTGAATCATCATGCTGCACAAGTCAACTACTGAAAATAAGCCTCCCCTGAGGAATACCTCAACACAACTAAAAACAACGACAAAGCATTCGTTTATATAGTTATTTCACTACGTCTAAAGCCAAATTCGCGAACAGTATAATGATATAAAACATAATATTAAAAGATTACAAAACTATAAGTCAAAAGTAGTTTGTTAACGTTCGACACGAACGCTAGTGTAAGTCTTATCCGACAATATTCCGATGAATAGTACTAGTTTTTACGGATTTTATCGCGTATATTTAACTTTTTAAATACCCTACATTTCGAGCGCTTTACAGCACCAATGGTCAGGGGGTGGGGGAGGGGGGGACTGAGATGTTCAAGGTCCAGATTTCATAGTTAACCGCGATTACCATAGTTTAAAATTTAACATTTGTTCCGATCTACACAGTATGAACTTATGGTATCTTGAAGTTTTGCAGTTGTATGCTTGGTTTGGGATTTAATTTTATTTATTATAGGATCCCAAGCAGATGGTAGCACCCAGCTATCTTCTCTACTAAAATTAGAATGTTTTTTGATTTCAATGGCCTCACGAATCATCCTTGGAAGGAATCGGTGTTTTTAGCGAGTATTTGTGGTCTATCAAATCTGATGTAGTGACGGGGCGATCCTGTACGTGTTCACAGACTGCAGACTTCCCGGAGCGTCAATTCTTCACATCAGCTATATGTTCTTTAACGAGAGTTTTAATTAATCTTTTAGTTTGTCCTATGTAGGAGTGGTCTACATTCACAATCAAGCTACTACACTCCTGCATCTTGCAGAGGGACGTTACCCTTGACTGATGGTAAAAACTGACCAATCTTCTTCAGCGGCTTGAAGTATGTTTTGATGGAAGCGTGCTTCAAAATGTAGCCAATCTTTTTTCTTTTTAGACTCCTCTAACATATGGCAGTACAGCAGGTACACGCTCGACTGTGGTCGGCTTCATTCGTTCACTGTGACGTAGGCGCGGGATCCGAAGCTTGCTGTCCTGCAAAACTTGCTTGACGTAGTGGAGCTCGGCAGCCAGGTGTTTACTGTCACACATCCCCCGTGCTCTCTGAAACAAAGATTTACCCACGGTAACTAATAGTGAAGGATGGTGATGAGAATCACCGTTTAAATATCTTTCTGTATGGGTCTTTTTTCTATACACAGTATGGCTCAAGGTGTTATCAGGATTCCGAATTACTAACATATCTAGAAAAGCTAAAGAATTATTTGCCTCTAATTCCATTGTGAACTAAATTTTAGAATTTATAGAGTTAAGATGGTCTAAAAATGCGGTTACTTTATCTAAAGGTTTAAGAAAAGGAAGGAAGTGAAGTGAAGTAAGAAAGTGTCGTCTACGTACCGCTTGTAGAATCTTGGATTTATGGAAGAAGTAAGCAGGGCTTTCTCCTCAAAGTCTTCCATGAATATGTCGGCGACAATGGGAGATACAGGTGAGCCTATCGCCACACCATCTACTTGCTTGTAGTACTCCTCCTTCCACAGTAGGTAGCCAGATGTAAGGCAGTGTGTACTGCATATTCTACGGGCATGTTGTTTGCTTCCAGCCTTCTAGTTACAATTGAGATGTAGTCTTCAACAGGGAAGCATGTAAACAATGACTGCACATCAAAACTGACCAAAGTTTCATTGTCTGCCAGATGTAGGTCTTTAATCTCACTGACAAAATGGTAGGAATCCTTTATGTGTGCTCTTGTAAGTATTTTCGCTAAGTGTTGAGCCAATCTGTAAGTTAGTGAATCGATTTGGCTCACTATGGGACGTGATGGAGCATTAAGCTTGTGTATTTTTGGTAACCCATACAACTTTGGTGATTTGGCGCACGTAGGTATTATCCATTTTACGTCCAGATTTAATTTTTCGGAGTGTTTCTATATGAGGTCACTAGTTGTTTTTAGTATGCTATTTTTTGGGTCGTTTTTAACCCTTTTGTAAGTGCTTACATCCAACAAAAGTTCTTGTATTTTAAAATTATAATCTGACGTATCCATGACTACCGTTTCCCTTATCTGCGCGGAGAGTCGTGAGTTCTGGTTTACTGCGTAGGTTCTTTAACGCTATAAATTCGTCTTTGGGAAGATTCGGTTTAGGCACTGAACTTTGACGTAACATAGACGAAATGTCTTGACGTATCGCCTCCAAATCTTCTTTCCGCATATTGGTTTTAAATAAACAGTCCTCTACTACACTACAGATAATTTCTACGTACGTTAATCTGCGTGGTGTTATCGCAAAATTGCGACCTTTGGATAAAACCCTAATTGTTGCATCATCCAGTGTTTGTTTTGACAGATTATGGAACGCGATTAATCTATGATCTGTGTTTGTTAATGGTTGCTTTTGGTTCTGGCATTGATTCGGATTTTTTTTTTATAGAAGAGGGGGCAAACGAGCATGCGGCTCACCTGATGTTAAGTGACTACCGCCGCCCATGATCAACCGCAACACCAGGAGAATTGCGGGTGCGTTGCCGGCCCTTTGGAAAGGAGTAAGCTCTTTTCTTGAAGGTCCCCAGGTCGTATCGGTCCGGAAAAATCGCCGGTGGTAAACTATTCCACAGAGAGGTTGTACGTGGAAGAAAACTCCTTGTGAAACGTACAGTGGTGGACCGCCAAGCATCCAGATGGTGTGGATGGTATCGGGACGTAAATCGGATGTTTGACATTTGATTTGGTCGTTAATTTTTGATATTATTATATATGTTTATTTTTGCATTCGTTATATTTACTAATTTCGCGTTTATTTAATGTTTCCATGCAAACATTATAATCAAACGTCGTTAAAACTTTCTTTAATTCACTGAATGACGTGTCTATGCATTTGTTTATGTCATATAGATTGGAGCGTTTTTGTTGGATTACCGTCCGTAACAACTTTTAACTCGCTTGATTCAAGATCTTAGCGCTTCCTCGAATGTCCTTTTTGGTTGATATTTTGACACACGTAGGAATGAGATTAGGGTCTCGGCATCTCTTCAAGAAATTTAAGACTGTTAGATATCTATATATATATATATATATATATATATATATATATATCCCCGAAACTAAATAAAACTACTAACTAAATAAAAATCCATAGAATTACATATTTTTTGGAGTCTTATTAAGTAAATAAAAAATCCGTAAAACTAGTGTTGGTCAATGTGTACTGTTTGGGTAAACATAAGACATAATTAATCCCGAAACTGTTCAACGCTGCATTGGAGAACGATTTCAAGCTAGTGGACTAATAAGGATACGGAGTCTATGCTCAGTGGTAGATCTTAAAATGAAATTGAACAAAAGAAAGATCACTTCCATGTCACACCTATGTGGTAGGAGCACTATGTTAGAAGTTGTTGACGAGTATGGTTACCCAGGACAAATTGTCTGACGAGGTAAGTCGGTGGATTCAACTCGGCCGGGTAACGTTCGAGAGACACGTTTGAAGACAATATTATACAACCAGTACATGCTGGCCGTATAAAGAAGCTCAAGGTCATACAGCGAACTATGAAAGAGGGCTATGTTTGGAGTTAGTCTGCGTGATAAACTTAAAATGAGAATTCCCGTACTAGAACCAGAGTAACCACCATAGCCCAACGGATCGGTGAGATAAAGTGGCAATGGACTAGCCATTTAGTTCAAAGAACTGACAATCGATTGAAAAGAAAAGTCCTTGACGGATAGCCTCATACCCGTAAGGGAAATGTAGGTTGACCCCCCACTAGATAAGTAACGACATAGTAAGAGATACAGGAATTCAATGCTTGGGAGATGCATAGGTTCAGCTGTGGACTTGTAAAGGTTTCTTATGATAATTATGATGAAACAATTAAAGAAATGGTTTAAAAATACCTGGTAATTACAAATGGAAAACGGACGAACGGAAAAAATAGCCTACTGGTAATCATTTTGTTTATTTTGTGATTATTTTTATTATTTTACGGCTACTCTAAATCAGAAATCAACTTTTGCAAGAACTGCAATCAAGAACGTTTCATCATGGAACAATACGGAGAGAAATTATCCTTTCAAGAAATACATCAACGAACCTAAGAAAATTTATTATGCTAGGAAAATGCCCAAACTGTTACGAAAATCACGTGTTGATGCAATGCCAAAGTTCATTGAAATGAACCCTATACAACGCAATAACATTGTTGCAAAACTACATTTGTGCGAAAATTGCTTATTTATTCATGGCATAGATTCCGACTGCATAGCTTTTTTTTGTGTTGTGCAGCCATGCAGGTTTAGAAAGACCAGTATCACTGTGACCTAAAATATCTATTGTGATCGCTGCTATGGGTATAGTTCACTGCTAACCCCTGTGTCTTCAATGAATAGGAGTTACTTAGCTGTGAGCGATTTCAAGTCTTCTGGGTGAAGTAGATAGTTTCTCAGATGTTCACACCATTATTGTACCCTCAACCTTGACATTCGTTCATGTCTAAGTCAAGCACTTGTACAATTGCATCATAAAAGAGATAAGTAAGTCCTTTTTCCGTAGAGTCACTTACTAACTCATAAGCAACAAAATACTCGTGCTTTGACTGCCTAATTAGCGTCAATAGAATGGAATTTTAGTGATAAGAGTGAGTGAATTGGTGACCAGTGACCGGTGCCCGGTGGTAGCGTTCCGGTTGATTTCAAACCCCCCCCCCCTCACCGATGATGGCACCCTGTGTGGTCGCACCGCTCGCACCGCTCTAGGGCCGCCAATGGATGCTGCTTTGTTATAACTATGAAGAAAAGATGGGAAACTCAAGATCTATCGCTGTTTCGCAATACTTAAACCTAGAAAAACGATTTGAAAGGAACAATAAACTTGCTCTGATGTACCCAGATTTTATCAAAAAATATACAGAACTAGGACACATGACGCCCTTGTCTCCGATACCTACTTAACTACCTCAATGTCACCTCCCGCATTACGGCGTCGCACCCAAACATTCAACTACTACGAAGTTAAGAGTCGTTTTTAACGCTTCTCAAAAAACTACGGGCGGCTTAAGCCTTAACCAACTTCGGGAAAGGGGTCACAATCTACAAAAAAATATTGAGGCACTCATCTTAAAATGGAGATCGTACAAATATGCATACACCTCCGACATCGAGAAAATGTACCGCTGCATAGAAATCACTCAAATCAATAAAAACTACAAAAAATATTATGGTGTGATTAACCAATTGCAAAGCTTCGAGCACAACGAGAACTCTGAAACAACTTGCAACGGACTATGGCCACAAGTACCCAGAAGCGGCTCGCGTACTTCAAGATGAGTTTTACGTGGACGACCTTATGAGCGGACACAACTTTATTCATGAAGCAATCGAACTTTAACAGTTACTAATTGAACCGTTACAACTTGGCTGCATGAACCTAATAAAGTGGTAAGCAAACGACCCCGTACTACTAGAAAACTTAACTGAAGATCTAAGTTCGTTACACAACAACTTCGACATCAAACATGAAGAATTAATGAAAGCACTTAGCCTTGGCTGGAACCTCAACACCGAACAATTTTTCTTTTAACTAGGAGCTAGAGAACAACACAAATGCGATAGCCAAACTTTATGACACTCTGAGCTGGCTCTCACCTGTCAATATTACGAGGAAACTATTCACCAAGATATGGCGACCAAGTTAGGATGGAACGACACTCTACCCGCCGAAATACAAACTGACTAAGAAGTAAACTTTCGTTAGTCAAATATGTCAAACTTCAAAGATGGCTAGGGGGCCAGCAATCAAACATTTAACTACTTAGCTTCTCAATGCAAGTAAAAAGGCCTATTTGTGCGTCATCTACAGCTATGCCGCTAATGCCAACGGCGCACCAGTTATACAATTATTCGCCGCTAGGCTCGCAGACTAGGGTTGCTCCTCTAATACAAAAAACAACATTGCCAAGAATGGAATTATGCGGCGCACTACCACTTTCACATCTATTTGAGAAAACCAAAGCAGCCTTCAAAATACATAACATAAAAGTTCGCACGAGACGTATCTAGATGGGAAAGATATGTTGCCAACCGGGTTAACAAAATCAAGCAAACTAAACCATCACAGAAGATGGAAAAACAAAATCCAACAGAATATGCCTCTCGTGGACTGTACGTCAGCAAACTAATCAACTGCGAACTGGGGTGGAATGGTCCTGAATTTCTGCAAAATTTGGAAACTGAAAAGTGCATAAACAACCTAACATGTTTATACACTACTTATGCCGAACTTAAAACCAAGAAGGTGGAAGTCCTAACTATTAATAAAGATCAACATTTCCTTGATATTTTAATCAACAAAAGCAGTTCATTAACCCGCGTAATAAGAGGCGGGCGGGCGAGACGGGCGACCCTATCCAAGAGAACTCCTCTCTATATAGATTAGAGAGTCGAGTAAATCCCACAATGCTGCAGAAGGACCAACTCTGACAAATAAAAATATCAGAAAAACACAATAAAAGGTAGCCTCCCTTCACTATAATTTAACCGACTGCGGCCAAAGCCGCTACAAAAATTCAACATCGTCTTGTATAAGGCGCCCAGGACCAGCACATTGTAGTGTGCCGTGATGAATGCCCGGGTAAAGGGGTGTATCCCGAGGCCTATGACCTGCTGGGCAGAAAGCCCACGCAGAAGACAACGATCAGAGAAGATCTCGTCCGCAAAGCCAGATGTGCGCGGGCGATGCTCCGTCTAGTTCTGGCATCCAAGCTACCGATCAAACCAAAGATCAAAATCTATAAATTATACATAAGACTGCTAATTACCTACGCTGCTCCGGCCTGGTACGCACTTCTGAACGCTCCACGGAGACGGCGACTGCAGGCCCAGAAGAACTTTATAGTGGGAACCATCGTCAGTGCAGGTTGCTACGTCTGGAATGACGTTATAGCGGTCAATCTGAACATAGAAACCATTCAAGAATATGTGGTTCTACTGGCGCGTGGTATGTTCAACCGCGCCGGCAACGGGTCCCATCCACTTTGCGCTGCTACACACTCGGCTCTCGGACGAGTGACCTTATCCAAGAGAACTCCTCTCTACATAGAATAGAGAGTCGAGTAAATCCCACAATGCCGCAAAAAGGCAAACCTCGATTTTTAAACGGACAACCAATATATTGTTGTAATTTAACTGACTACGGAAAATAATCGCATAACCCAACAACGCCTATATGAGGCTCCCAGGACCAGCCCATAGTAGTGGGCCGTGGGATAATCCGGGCAATGGGGTATACACCGAAGCCCGAGACCTGCAGGGCCTAAGAAGCCTATACAGAAGATATCGTACGAGAAGATCGGGATCAGCTACAGTTTCCAGCTATTAATCAAGAAAGAAAAAGAAATTAGGAAAAGTAAAGTGAAAGCAGTGTAAATTTCAGTATCACAATTACACAAGGCATTTACGAACAATCACTGTTTTATTTGAAGACCTTTTCAGTGTCCACCCTAAAAATATGGTAAAAGCAAGAAGATACAGTTCACGTAGTACATGATCGTCGTCTAGACCATTCCACATGGTCCATAATCTTAGTCGTTAACCACTTTCTTTTGTGAAAGAGTGATTAAGTTTCTAAGTTAAATGTTTTATCGGGGGTCATGCCCACCGCATTGCTTCCCGAACCCTATGATGTATGGTAAAGAAAAGGGAGCCAGTAATTGGTTGATCACTGTTGCGACGTGAGATGAAAAACGAGATGCTCCTTTTCAATTTGTCCTCTGCTGCCGGATTAAGAACCCGTAGACGTTGACCCTCCTTTTTAAACAGATAGATTTGTTAAAAATTTCTAAAAATAGCTATATAATGTTTTAAGTGTTCAGATGCGTGAATTATAAATTTATTTCGTAATATTCTTTTAAAGGAATTTAAATTTATGTAGTTTAGATCCCATGAGGTGGCGGTGTAATAGAATCTACCGTCCTATGCTAACCTGCAGGTATTAAAACGCTTGACTACATTATAGGAAATGCGAAAATATTATGGCCTTCAATAGATGGCGATATCACCACCGACGGCAACAGTGTAGGTCAGGTGTAAAATTCCGTGAACGGCGGCGGGTAGTAGCTTATGTTGCACTCAGCAAGAATTTTTAAAAATAATATAAATCTGTAGTATAGTTTTCGATTCCGTCACACTTCACTTAACTTTTTGTCTATTTTTAATCATCTTTGTTCAATTTGCTATAACGGCGTGTCTCACTCAAAAAAACAAATGTAACTGTCTTTCCAACAGCGTCAAAAGTACGGCACGTCTAGTATTTTAGTCGATAATCCGCCTAGCAAGTAGCTATATTAGTAGTAGTCAGCTGGTGATCTTCTGGTCTATCTTACTCACAGATGGGCGGAGGCAGTAGAGACCAAGGGGGAGGCATTGGCCGTTAGTTTGGACATTGCGAAGTCCTTCGATCGGGTTTGGCACAAAGCGCTTCTTTCGAAGCTCCCTTCCGATGGGCTTCCCGAGAAATTGTGCGATTGGATCACCAGCTTTCGGAGATCGGAGCATTAAGGTGCAACTCCGATTACAAGCCTATTAATTCTGGTGTTCCACAAGGCTGCGTGCTATCGCCAACGCTGTTTCTTTCCTTCGACCTTTCCTTCACCTGTTGTCCCTTTCGACACATTGGGGTGGTGGGGTGACAGGGGAAAGAAGATAGTTCTAGAATGTCACGTGATCTTCGCAACCGAACCAATATAAACGCGCGCGCGACCCACGCGCACCCTCTTCCTTTCGCGCTCTTCGTTTGAACCACACCGCCTAGGACAGTAGTGTCCTAGAAAGCTCTTGCCCATGCGCACCGCTAGTTCAACCACATTAGCCCGGAGCAGTCGCGCTCCGGGAGTAACTGCCTCACCTCGTGTGAGATATAGTCGCGCACCGCTCTCTTCCATCGCATCACCGGACAGGAACGCATCTCTGGGGCCCCAGGAGATCCGCCAGAAGTCGCAACGCAGCAACAAAGCGCCCAAGCCGCATCCAAGCAACACCCCGGTGAGTAACTTCCATATAATACCATATAAACCCGCTTGACATAATTGTATTTATTAGTTAATCCGCTCCAATTTTATTTTCTCCTAGCGTGATCAAGCGGGGTTCCTTTATAGATTTTGGCAAGCAATAGTTCGTTCAGGGAAGAGCGAGTGCATTGTCAGGAAAACTGCATGCTATAGTCGACATTTTGTGGAGTCGGAAGAAGCCATCCGCTTATACAGTCCATTTGGTGTAACATCTCGCGTAATAGGCTTAAGGCTCGACCGGGGAATTGGAATTCGGTAACCTTAGGCCCGTCGCTCAACCAATTACTGTTATGCATTTGACTCATAAATAGCTCAATATTTATTAGTTCCTATCTCACGTAACTGATGAAGGTTGTGTTATTAAAATCTTATTGTGACCTGTAATACGTCTTAAAGAAAACCACTTATACGGGTTTTATCGCGTTTAGTTAAGTTATTTTTTAATTCCCAACTACTAATTGCAAGACAACAAGCTTCTGGTCCCGCACTTCCGTCACAGTGACCGAGTGAAAAGCCGGCCAAAGTGGAGCGTGTGCCTGCTGTACTACCGTATGTCAGAGGAGTCACAGACAAGGTTGGCTTCACATTAAAGCGAGCTTCCACTAAAACGAAATACAAGCCGCCGAAGAAAATAAGTCAATTTCTACCATACATCAAGTGTAATATTTCTTTATAAGATGCAAGAGTGTACAAGCTTGATTGTGAATGTGGTCACTCATATATATGGCAACAATAAGATCAATTAGAACCCGCGTAAAAGAACACATAGCTGACGTGAAACACTGACGCTGCGGGAATTCTGCAGTTTTCACAAACTGATCACTCATATCACACTAGGCAGTCGCCGCCACTACTGTTGTATCGCGTATTGTGCCAATCAGATGTGATAGACGACAAATTCTCGCGAAAGAAGATCGATTCCTACCAAGCATGAGAATGGAGGCTATTGAAATTAAAAAATCATCCTAATTTCATTAGAGAAGGAGGCTGGGTACTAGCACCTGCATTCTGTAATTAATATAATTCAAACTAAGCTCAAGCAATCACTGCAAAAATTCAAGGCAGTAATTTCATTCTACGTAGAGCGAGCCACAAGTAATAATTAAAAATTTGAAGGTACTCTGGGTACTTAACACTGACATTGACATTGGGTGTTGGTAACCTAAAATACAATCCTTAAAAGTAGTTTTATTTAGCTTTTTAATATTACTTCTTTCAAAGAACTCTATTAATTACGTAACTACGTAAAATTATTGTTTACACTAGCGCTAAATTTTTATTACACTTGTTTATTGTGCGGTCTGCGTTGAAGTATTCAGTTATAAATAAGCTTCATTATTTTGTACTCGTCACGTTTCGTCTTATTTTGATTCCCAAATAGATTTTATAAGTGCCAGTAGATATTTATTTGACATTGAAATAGAGAAACAACTGCAGAGTTTTTGGTATTTAATTTATTTGGAGCCTGATTGGGCGAAAAAGATACTGTATTTGTCAAAATAATCAAGACCAGATCAAGATGAATAAACTAGCGTATCAACATAGGAATAAAGATTTTCGTGGGTTTTGGAAGCATACTAAGCAGTTGAGTCGTAGAGCAGGTACCCCAGTGAGCGTTGGGGGTGTAAATGAACCGGTGAAGATAGCCAATCTTTTTAAGAGTCAGTTCCGGTTTCAGTCTTCTTTACAGTCACATGTTAAAGTGGATGCTGAGGTTCATCACCACACTGGTGCATCAACTCATGTGCCCGATCGCATCACCGCCAGGGACATCGCTGTTTTGATAAATGGCATGACTGGAGGAAAGTCACCTGGTTACGATTGCCTTAGCATCGAGCACTTTCAGTTCGCTGGTCCGCACTTACCTAGACTACTGGCGCTCTTTTACACCCTATGTATGAAACACTCGTATTTGGAGAACGGTCGTAGTTCCGATTTTGAAAAATAAAACTGGAGATATTTCAGATATGTGCAACTATCGGCCCATTTCATTAGCGACAACTGCGGCTAAGATACTTGACAGTATGCTTGAGATAACTTAATTAAGATACTTGACAGTTAAAAGTACATATTAAGTTAAACGACGACCAAATCTATCAACTGAGTGTGCAATACTGTCGCTGAAGCACACTGTGGGGTATTACACTGTGAGGAATACGCCAGTGTACGCAGCCTTCCTGGATCTTTCAAAGGCTTTCGACCTTGTCGGGTATGACATTCTGTGGGATAAATTGTGAAAGGCTGGTCTACCCATCTCGTACATTAGTATTTTTAGCTATTGGTACGATCATCAAATTAATTAGGTAAGGTGGTCTAGTGCACTGTCGGACGAGTACAGATTGGAATGCGGTGTGAGACAAGGGGGATTAACCTCACCTACGCTTTTTAATTTGTATATAAATGAACTGATTGATAGACTCGGGAGTGCACGTGTCGGCTGCTCTATTGATGGACTCTGCATGAACAACATCAGTTACGCAGACGACATGGTGCTTCTGAGCCCGTCAGTCTGTGCACTCAGACGGCTTTTGTTCATATGTGAGGTTTATGCAGAAGCTCACGGTCTAAAATATAATGTTGCGAAGAGTGAGCTCATGGTGTTTAAAGTGGGCACGAAAAAACCGAATTTCGTACCACCTGTAACTTTAGGGGGTGTTGCACTTAAACGAGTAACTGAATTTAAGTACCTAGGCCATGTTGTTACCGAAGATTTAAAAGATGATAAAGACATTGAAAGAGAAAGGAGAGCGCTGGCTGTCCCCTGCAATATGCTGGCCCGTCGGTTCTCACGCTGTACAGCCGAGGTAAAAGTTATTTTATTTAAGGCCTATTGCTAATCCCTCTATACGTGTGCCTTATGGGTCAGATATACGCGGCGGGCGTACAACACCCTACGTACACAATATAATAATGCTTTTAGATTGTTGCCGGGGCTCCCACGTTACTGTAGTGCATCAGGTATGTTTGTTGGCGCCCACGTAGACAATTTTTCAACACTTATTCGCAAAAGAACTGCGTCACTGATGCACAGGGTTCGTGGGAGCACCAACAGCATTCTTGACGAAATTAGTGAGAAACCCGAGTGTACTTTTTTGAGGCACTGGGTTCATGTCCATGTATCCATTACCTCGGACAGGCACCTCAGGTATATGAACTAATTTATTACCTAATTTTACTTACATATCTTTAGGACTTTTTCTTTGTATTTTTAACAAAAAGTATTGAATTATATCATTATGGTAAGTTTTATTGGTGGTTTTGTTAATATATATTTAAATCGGATATGATGTATGTGTAACGGTGAAATAGATTTATGTTATTCTATTATTATTAAATTATTATTTTATTTTCGATGTTATTATAAATACTTACGCATTTGATATAATTAATATTAGTAATGGTTTATAATTTTAGTATTAGAATAGATGTTAATGTATGTTATTTTACCCTATGATCCTTGTTGATTGAAATAAATTAATAAATAAATAAATAAAATAGTATGCACGTAAATTTTTTGATATAGCAGATACGGATTAAGTGATCTTGAAATTGAATGAATGAAATTCCAATAGAAAGATCGTCTACATGTATGACTTATAGTCATCGCTGTATTGAATCAAGAATCAGGTGACGAGCTGTTCGTTGTGGATCTTCTTAACAAGCACTTCATAGAGTAATTTTATTTTTTTTTTATTTTTTTTTTATTTGGAAGATCAACATCTATCATAATTAGGATAGATAGTACTATTACAACAGTAAGCCAATTAAAGAGCCTCACTAATAGATACAAAAGTAAATTTACAACAGTGATAAACACGATTTAACACTCGAAAGTATCCAATACAACATGTTTATAAAAAATGCGGGCTAAACTTGTATTATACATATAAAAGAAAATCAACTCATACTTAGGACAATACAATAACACTACAAGATATTTTTAACAGAAAAATAAACACAAATACTAAAGTAAATTATAGTTGTGTAGCAACGCATCAATATCTCACTTATAGCTACCAAAAATGCATTGTTAAGTATGCGCCTAGCTGACGCAGCAGTAATGTTAAACAAATCGAAGTCAAACTCATTGGCTAGCTTATTAAAATTATTGCTCGCTCGCCATATAAATGTATTTTGCCTATAATTTGTAGATGAAAACGGGAGACTTAAAATTTTGTTGTGTCTAAGAGGTTTGGCAGGACAGCTAACATGTAGTTGAGATAAAAGCTCAGGACAGTCAATAGCACTACAAGCTATTTTTAACAGAAAAGTGAGGTCAGCAATCTCACGACCCATAGCAAGAGGAAGAAGGTGATGTTTTTTACAATAACTAATATAATTATCTGAGGTATAGCGATAGTCATTGGTTCTATAACAGAGGTAACGCATAAACTTACTTTGGATATTTTCAAGTCGGGTAATATATGTTGCATACCTGGGGTTCCAGATTTGAGATGCGCACTCCAAATTACTTCTTTCAGGAGAACAATATAGGATCTTTAGAGTTTAAGCTTTGGTGAAGTCCCTAGAGCTACGCATCAAAAATCTAAGAGCTTTCGTAGATTTGAATATTATATTGCTTCCTAAGTGAACGTCAAATATCAATTTGGAATCATGAAGAACACCGAGATCTCTAACAATGGAATCCCTTTTAAGATTTTCACCTTTCAATTTATAGTTAAAGACAATCGGTTTATATTTCCGACTATAGGACATAAAGCTACATTTAGAAGGGTTCAAATCTAAGAGGTTTAGGTGACAATAACGCTCTAGATTTGACAGATCTTCTTGTAGAGCCTGAGCATCCTCGATTGATGTTTTTTTTCAGAAATAGCTTCATATCATCGGCAAAACATAATAAGCGAGCATTCTTCAGGTAATAGGTAATGTCATTGATAAAAATAACAAATAATAACGGACCCAGCAGTGGGCCCTGTGGCACCCCACTTGGAACTGTTACCCTGATATGTAGTTGCTGACGACAACAGCTTGTGATCGATTATTTATATAAGACGTAAACCACCTAAGCAGATCGCCGTTTATACCGATCTTGGACAGTTTCAGCAATAGCAAATTATGATGTATTCTGTCAAAGGCTTTACTATAATTGGTATAAACAACATCTACCTGGTAGCGATTGTCCATTGCCTCAGTCAGAAATGCATTAAAGATCGCAATATTTGAAACAGTAGAGCGTCCTCTTAAAAAACCATGTTGAGTCCGAAAACCTCGCTCCGTTATACCAGCACAACCAAAGTCGTAGTGTTTTTTTACAAACATAACATTGCGCTCCATCATTGAACTCATTTGAACATAATTTACAGATATTCATCGTTGAAGTAACAGCATCAATGACTACAGTTCCGAAGAAAAAAGGTTGGTAATATATGTTGTATGTCGTATGACGTAGATAGTAGATACGTAAACAAGACTGCAAAAGTTTAGCTATACGCGTGCGCCTGTCTCGTGCGCTCACTGCTCACTGATATATCAATAATAAGTTATTTATTTTACAAAAGGTAGTACAACCAGAACTTGCTTAACATTTAATAAAGCAGTGGTTGAAACCTAGATTGTAAGTGATGCCACCCTATGATAGTGTGTAGCACTTATACAGAATACTATTCAGATAGGTCGATGAAGTAGTTAAAATGTTCTTCCGTCACGACAAGTAATTAAAAATTCTTGGTCCAAATTTTTACTCAAACCGATTCGTTAACATTTTTACTTGTGGACGCGTGGTCTCACATTCCACTCGCAGTTTGTGATTTCTGTGTTTACGATTTTTACCTTACTCTCCGTGTATCAGTAGCATCGTCATCAGTACCAAAACGATTAATGTTGTAGGAGGTCGCCGTATACGTATTCGGTGAGCTATTTTGTCTATTTTTCCGAACTGCTGCGTCAAAAATAGTGCCTAGGTCACAGCTATATCAGCATACAAGCAAAATATTACGAGTTGATGACCCCCGTTCGAAGAAAAGTGCATGATATATTTTTGCGTCATACTAATCGAATAACAAGGCATTGAGACATTGAGGATTATTTGGTGTCTGAAGCTAACTTTATACAAAATCATATCTGTGACCATGAAGAACGAAGAAAGTACTGACACTTTTACCTTGCAAGATAACATTATAAGAAGTAATAGTCCAGGCATTGATAACAACAAACACCTGGCTGCCTAGCGACTGATGTGCCACTTAACCTAACCCTTAACCTAATTATTACTATACTAAAAATCGCTATAAGTGGGTTAATGATCCACCTTTCAGCAGGGTCAGAACACCTCAGTGCAATATATAGCTACCAGCAGATCTATTTCACGCTTATCTTATAAAAAAGTATCCACTTAGTAATCGGAATAAACTATTTCATATATAAACGCGGCAGATTATTTTCACCTGAACTAATGAAAATAACACCGAGTATAAAAGTAAAATTCAAGCAGCAAAATAGACCCGAATCGAAAGATTGAAATATTATTGAACTGGATGCTTTTTTAAAAATCTTATACTATTCGGCCGTCTCAAAATCTAATCATGATTGTTCGAGTTAGGTTTTTTCTATAAATGGCATGGGCTGTGACAAATTCAGGTGCTGCATATCTGAGACCAGGTTCTTGTTTCTTCTGTAATTCCTAGCGTTTTGACTTCAATTTTTGAGAAGTTTGTCTCTAATTCTCAAAGATTATATCAAGATAACGGGTGCGTCACAGTTGATAAGCTGCTAGTAAAGTTTCATGGTAAGAGCCCTATGATCTTACATACCAAAACACAAAACATCAAAAAAATATGGTCAAATTGTGCGCACCTAGTGTGACGTTAAAACATTTATTTTTAATGGGTGTGCTTATTCTGGTGATTATTTTTGTGAAATTGGATTGTAAGCTACAAAAGAAAACAATTCAGTAGCAGATGGAAATTAATTTTGATTATATTTTTATTAAATTAAGTAAAAATTTGACTTAATATTCACAAACGATCGGTGTAACAACGTATCGGATATATGATATTGTAGTCGCGTAGTGATCAAAATTCAACCGTAATTAAAAAAAAACCTAAACTAAAAAAATATCTAATAAATATACTTGCAAAATATGAAATAAACGATTTTTTGCCTTGAAATATTGATGCCACCTATTATGGAAAAATAAAAATTTGACATGACAACACCGCCGCTTACTTACTTAGCGACAAAAGTCTATGTTAAAAATGTCAGTTTATGAAAATAATGTATGCGCAGAGTAAGCAATCTGAATTACAAAGTGAATCTTGTGATGCAACCTGGTCTACAGGATACTCTATTCGGATCGGACTCGACAGATTTATATTTTTCCGTGGTTATATGTTGTTCTTAAAAGAAAACACATTTTCAATTTTCAAGGTAGAAAACTCCCATTAAAACGCACAGTGGTATACCGCCAAGCATCCATCTAGATAGTGGAGATTGTATCGCGAATTTTGACGCAATGTGCGTTCGTGAAATTTAGCTTTTGCAATTAATCTGAACAATTCCTCAGAGCATCACGTTCATATACCAGCGATAGAAAATGCAAAAGGATGCAACATCTCTATGCAGCGCCAGTGAACCAAGATGATCAGAAAAAACTCGGTTGGTCAACGATTTGAACCGCTCCTTACGTGGAAGTAGCTGCCACTGGGGTGCCCAGGTCCAGAGAAGAGTACAGTATTCCATGTGAGGCTGAACTTGCGCATTGTAAAGTTGCAAGCGATGGCCCGACATGAAATACTGTCCCGTTATGATGAGCACGCCAAGCTTTTTAGTGGCCAACCAATCCACATTGTGCGGCTTTCAGTTGCAGCCTTGGGAGTCTCTTCATATTCTCCCTCTAGCTACCATCCGCATGAGGTCGACTCATATGCTCCACCAACCAATACGACGGCAGATATAGCCAAAAGGCAGTGACACGATAATAGTAATAATTTGCGGTCAGAAAGGGTTTGTCTCACTGACGTTGATATATTCATTTTCGGTCATGTTTTTCTAACCTACCAACAAGTTGCCTTCAATCATTCAAAGGTAGAAAAGTTACAGAGAGATATTTTTATGTTGTTATATAAAAAATCATGGTGGTCAGACAGTCTGCAGCCCAGTAATGAAGGGACGCGGCTTGGGCAAAGCTACTTAGGTGTGAGTAAAAACAAGATGCAGAGAACGCCATTTAGAATAGCGATCCGCCAAACAACCATCACAGAGATGCAATGCTGCAGAACGCCACAAGCATCAATACGACTGTGGTCGGGCTTACACTATCTCAAGGTACCCCAATACGTACCAGCAAACATCACCACCTGCATACTTCCATCGACCAGAACCACAAGATGAATCTGCATCCATCACAAGAACCAATACCAAGCATCACCATGCAAATACCATACCATGCAAATATCACACGGATTGCGCCCCCACACAACACACCCACATAATCCCTATCGACTTTGGTAACAAGATTAGTATTGTTGTCAACTAAAAACAACACCAACATATCATAGTGCTACTATGACGACATTAGACATAACTCCATGTATTATAGCGCTAATGCACTAAGACATGAAGTTGAGTATGCTTGTTAAAAGTGCCATCAAACACACTCATCACAATCCGAAAAGATAGCCGACGCATCGCTACGCACTACGACGCCGCCCACCAAAGTTATGAGTGTGCGTTGGCCACCGGAAAGCCGTATTGCTACAACAAACCCGCTTACCACCGGCACTAAGATGATATGACTAGGACAAATCCGTTTGCGAGTCCAAATTTACCTCGATTTCGGACGCTTGTGATGCAGCACACACGCCACTATAATCCTTTTCAAGTCCCATTTCTATTAATATTATGCATAGATGCACAGACTTATTAAGACTAGGGGCCACTCGGGCAAATTATGAACTGATGGCGGGCCGCCAGAAGTATAGGTAATTAAAGGCAATAAAGAATTGATAATAATGTATTAAAATTGAAAAAGAATTTATTAATTTGAAGCGTGGCACTGCATAGTGCTTACAATCTTTTTTATATTTGGCTCAAATTTATTTGTAGCAACACGTAAAACTGTTTCCAAGCTATGCATTCTTTTACAAAATCCCCATCATTCAAGAGGCGACTTCGCTTTGCTATCATTCGACAAATTTCATAACTAACTTCTGTAGCTGTTTCTGAATTTTGAATGAGTTTTGTAAACATAGATTGCTGACCAATAAGCTCCCGTTTTAAAGACAACATTTTTTTGCTTTCTTAATTCGCCTGTAAACTTTGTAAAAGTAGGATGCTGCGTTTCATAGTGCCTTTTTACATTATATTCCTTTGCAATCGCAACAGAAATCTTGCAAATTAAGCAAACGACTTTGTTATGCGACCATACAAAAAAGTATTTCTCAGTCCAAATTTCTTGAAACTGCCGATTTTCATCTTTAACCTTACGTTTTTTACTAGGTGCTGGCTTGTCCATGTTGCGTTCTAATCCTGGCTAGGATTAACACAGCACCTAAAAACAATTACAATACCTACTTAAATTACCCATCCTTTTTTAAATTACCAAAAGTAATTGATTAAATAGGTAGGGAAACACTTATTAACAGAGTTTTACTTACGATTTCACAACACAATTATACACGGCACTTGACGGGAAATCTACGTTGAATGTGGATCAAAATATATGACACCGGCTAGTCGAGTTAAAATCTACACTAGAACTATTGACACTTCACTCAAATTAAACCACCACCAGTATTTGACCGGCGGGCCGCAAGAGGCCCGCGGGCCGCGGTCTGTGCATCTACGATATAATGCTTTAACATATTTGAGAACTTACATATTTGCTTTATTTCACAGACCTTACTATTATATGTCTTTAATATTTAGGACTTCAGTCCAATACTCCACTATCATAATACTTATGCATTAATGAGACTTTCTATAATAATGCTTTTGTATCATAGACCTTAGTCTTTAATATTTGGGACTTCATCCCACAACTCTGGTATTGTAATGCTTATACATCATGGAGACCTTCTATAATAATGCTTTAGTATAATAGACCTTACAATCATAAGTCCTTAATATATGACTATACATTGGGCAACTTTACTACTACAAGTAGTCGGTCACCCGACCACCTCATATATATGTACACCCTCGGGTATGCCTCTCTGGCTGCTCCAACAAACAAGCAATCTATACACGAACACTCTCCATAACTTATTTTATAAATTTTCTTAAACGCGTAAACGCTTAATGACTTGGACAATCTAGACACGCGGTAGCGTGTCAAGCCAAGTTCAAGCAGATTTTTTATAATTACAATTATAATTATTTATAATTATAATTATAAATAATTATATTATATTAATTATATTATAGCCTTCGCAAGTTCTAAACCTGTTACTTGTCGTTTCTTATTTTATTATTCCGAAAATTTTGCTTGCTGGTAAAAACTAGCCATCGAACCTGATAATTATTCGTATATGAGAACTAGCCAAGTCAGACCTTAGGCTCCAATATATTATGCTAAGTTATAAGAAGAAACGATATTTTATATTGTTATAAATAAATTTCAGGGCTGACCATTGAACTTGGCACCCATTTAGATCTCACTTATTTTGTCGTTGAAGTCAACAACCAAGGCATATATCATAATATTGAACTTGGCTCTCATTTCACATTTATGTTTTTGATGGGATTTTCTTATACACGAATTCCCTTCATGAGTTAAGGAATTTTTGACCAATTTTCAATTTATTTTATTGATGTTATTTATCTTTACTATTATAATATTTTCGACTTGTATTTCTATAATATAAAACATTTTGAATATTTTAACAAAGTTTTAAGCTATTGCATAGCTTCTATCGCGGGCCTTGAGCGCGGGGACCGAATCCAGAAATTTATTCCGCCGTAACGAAAAAACCTCACGCTCCCCACTCCGACGGGCACGGAGGTGTGGCTTGAAGGCCGTGCATTGTCTAACGTCGTTTCTTTTCGGGTTTTCGGTGTTTGTGTATAAAAAGTTTTGAATATGAATGAACAAAGTGCATTTATTATTAATGAAGAAAGTCACGAAATAATAGTGAAAGAAAATGAGTGAGTACTCTATATACATAAATTTTATTATTATCACAAATGCAGTACTAATTTTGAATTGAAAATATAATACTGCTATAAATATAACCTAAATTTTTGATATTAAAACGAGCGATATTAAAAGTAGCCCTCTTTATATACACACAAACACACACACGCGTATAGTTTAAATTCTCAATTTAGATTCTCAATATATAAATATATATATATATATATATATATATATATATATATATATATATATATATATATATATATATATATATATATATATATATATATATATATATATATATATATATATATATATATATTTAAATTCTCAATTTAGATTCTCAATATATAAATAAATATATATATATATATATATATATATATATATATATATATATATATATATATATATATATATATATATATATATATATTTATATATATATATATATAAATATATATATATATATATATATATAAAAGTAAAGTAAAGTTACAGCCTATATACGTCCCACTGATGGGCTCAGGCCTCCCCTCATTTCTGAGAGGGTTTAGGGCAAGGAAGTGTCCGCCGCGCTGCCCAAATGCTAACCAAATGTTAACGAACTACACATGTCTTCGAAATATTTTTTTTCTTATTCCTCAGACATGCAGGTTTCCTCACGATGTTTTCCTTCACCGCCGAGCACGTGGTAAATCAGCACTTAAAATTGCAATTAACAATTTCATTGGTGTCGGCGGGGATCGAACCCGGGTTACTCGCGTTCTGTTATATTTACAGCGAGCGTTAACCACTGAGCTACCACGGCTCTTTTATATAATATATATATATATATATTAGAGATGGGCCGAAAAATTCGGTACAAGAAAAATAATACCCACTTGCACTTATTTTAACTGAAATATAAGGTGCTTCTAAACTACAATATGCCATGGCTGCAACTGGTGGTTCTACTCATGATACTGTACCACTTTCCCCAAGGAACCCATAGTCAATTCTCAAAAAAAATTTGCACTTTGTATGGAAATCGGTCAGCTGATTGGCCAAGTCTCCATACAAACAGCCGTGGCATATATTTTAGAAGCACCTTATACATATAACAACATTAGATACTGTAAAATAAAAGATATTATTTTTACTCACTCATGGTCAATTATTTATTTATTTATTTCGGAACATTGTAAATGTAAGCCTTATATTAAATCAGTTCCTATCTTATCATTAATCTTAATCTTAGTTCTTAACCTTAATCTTAGTTAATTAGTTATTAATCTTAGAAATCCCTGCCTAATTAATAATTATCCGTATTACAAAAATGAAATAAACTTTGTATTCTCCTAGTAAACATCTGGATAGGAGTCCGTAAATTAAATAAAAAATTAATGTTTTTGATTCAACATTCATTAACCGCAAGTATTTTTCATTACAATTAAAGGTTATTTGTTTTCAACAACCATATTAAACCAACTGTTCTTATCTATCTAGTCATATTTAAAATTTACCAGTCACGTTATGGTGCAAAAACACCAAAGATCTTATCAAGCCTTATCTGGCAGAAGTTTGTTACGTTTTTTTTTCGTAGGTATATGTTTCCTGCGGTGTGCGGGCGGGGTATTTGAAGTAAATGCGTAAACAAGTCACGACGCGTCGCTCTCGAGAAAGCGTGCGAAAATGAACCGAAGTGAAATTTGTCATCTATGAGAGTGAATTTTATCTGTGTACTCTGTAACAAATAACTATATAGAAAAAAATGTGAAAATGACATTTCGCCATTTTTGTTTGTGTACTGGTTAGGAACTCGATCAAAAATTTGATAATTTTTCTGTTTTTATACGTTATTTCTAAAAAAATGTGAAAATGACTATTCGCCATTTTTGTTTGTGTACTGGTTAGGAACTCGATCAAAAATTTGATAATTTCTCCGTTTTTATACGTTATTTCTAATGTTATTTTACATCAAATTAATTGTGAAGATATTTTCTTTAGGAAATATGTATCATTACGACGATTCAAAAACATTTACATATAATAATTTACCTCGAAATTCACTATACGCGATTATCGTTTATTGATTATATGTTGTTTAAAAAGTATTCTTATCAGTTTTTTGTGTTAAATGGATGCTAAATATAAAATAATGCTTCAGTATTGATAGCAATTTATTAACGAAATATCTGTTGAGATGTGTCTAGAAATTATTAATACTTATTTTTATTTATTTATTAAAATAATAAATAAATAAAAATAAGTATACATTTATCTATATTGAGTACTAGTTGTTCGCGATCTCGCCCGCGTGGAATATGGATTTCATGGGTTTTAATTTTTTTGCGCGGAACCCTAATTCTTTTTCTAAAACAAAAGTAGTTCAAGTTATTCCTTATATCATCAGCTATCTGCCAGTGAAAGTCCCGTCAAAATAGATGCAGCTGTTTCGGAGATTAGCTGGAACAAACAGACAGACAGACAGACAGACCGACAGACAGATAAAAATTTTAAAAATTGTGTTTTTGTTACTAGTACTTTCATATGTATTTAATAAAAAGCTGTTGTTTTAACAAACAGACACTTCAATTTTATTTATTTGTAGATATAGATATAAGATATTATTCACTTTGGTGTCATTTTAAAGGAAATATCATGTACTATTATAATAATAAAATAATTATCTCCAGTAAATATTATACTTTTCTTGTAAAACTCGAAATAAAAAATAAATACGATTTATTTTTATATTCCCATATGCTTTATTTTCATCCTTTATTTTTATTAGACCAATTTTCTTTTAATAAAATTAAATTCTGAATTCGTTGAGCTTTTTGAGAATATTTTTATTTGAATGTTAGGTAGGTACCTATATTAGTTTTTCAGTAGTAATCGTTTTTGTTGCAACAGTCTCGCGCGGTCGTAAAAAAAAGTTACTGCGCGGACAGGTGGGACGAGAATCACTTGCGCGGCGCTTGAAGGCCGTGCATTGTCTAACGTCGTTTCTAGACATGTGTCAATCATGCATGATTCGTTCGTTTGAGCTGGTACACTTAAAAGTATTGATGGTTCATTCATTTGTTTTTGAATGTACCAGTACAACCAATCACAAACAATTGACGGTACCTTTTTAACCCGTGATTTGTTTGAATTGAGAATGAGCCGCAAACCGACCGAATCCCGAAAGATCTGAATGAATTGTTTTTAATGTAAGGTATACCAGTGCAGTATAATCAGTGCATGCATTCGGAAATGTTGCCAAGTTAGGCGATTTTTAGCTATTTAGGTTAGTTTTAAAGTAATCGGAGCGACAAAAATTGTGATTTTCTACTAGTCTCCGAGTAGGCTATCTCAGAAAAAAGGCGATTGTAAAGGATATTATTTATTCTATAACCCTTTTATTAGAAAATAATAAAATGTAGATATTGCAACTGACTTATTAAGTATTTTTAATACCTTTGTAGTCTACTTCTACGCTTACAATCCTTATTACTTCTGATGAATAATATAACACTAAAGGTACCTAACATAAGTTTAAATTAAAGCATTTTCTTAAAATATTTCTTATAAAATTGGGTGACTTTTTAAGACTTTCAACTTTTACTCTGCGTCAACTTTTTGGCGACTTGGATTCGGCTAGAATAGGTAACACTACACTATTCGTACAGAGCAAGGAAATGGAACATAGGTACTATTATTAAATACTAACTAATCTCTGGCGAGACGCGAGAGGCTTAAAGATGAAATGAACAATGAAATACGATACGTCAAACAAATTAAATCGGAATCATAGTTAGATCTCTGCAATCTGGATTCTGTATTCGCCGGTCTGGTCTCTGTGACGATCTGACGATGAAGTGTACTCGTAGATGGAGGATAGGATTAATTTAACGTTCTTTTATAATTGTGCAATATTGAAGTAGCTCAGTTCAGAGAAGCTGCAAAGTGCAAACGTGGAAAGTTCTTTATGTGTCATAAGGAAGCACTTTATTTTTATCAAGTAGCTACACCCGCACTGGTAATAAAAATATTGTAGAATATTTATTATATAAGGGTTTTTTTATTATTATATAAGTAAAATAAAAAAATATTTTACATTTAAATATTTATTACATTTGATTGTTGCATCTATGAGTTAAAAATATCATTTCGTGGCAAAGGCGTATAAAAAAGGACTTTAAAAACACCGAAGTTTCGTGGGGTTTACTAAAAATAACACTTCAAAAGATTTCAAGGTATATTATTTATTTAATATGATGATTTTCTTATAAGATAAAAGTTTATCTTATAGGAAAATCATCATATTAAGTACTTTGTAGCAAATAAACATTACAATCCTTATTTTTAGACATGTAAAGCCTAAATTTTATAATATTAGATGAAAATAATATCTTCTTTTTACTAAAATTGCTTTCAATGCTTTGCTTTGTAATAAATAGCGCCATCTTATCGATCTATAGTTAAATTCATTTTATCGAAATCAAACCAAAATGGATGAGACTCAAGGTGGTACGCTCAATAGATGCTAGATGGCCTAAATGCAAAGTAAATTTATAAGAATAAATAAATTTAAGTATAGTTATGAATGAAATTTAAAAATAAAGAAATTTATTAAATTAATAAAATATATAATAATAATCTTGAATAAAGTTATCAATTAAATCAAATCAATTGAAGTTTTGTGTGTATGCCATCTAGCATCTTTTGGACTTACCACCTTGAAAATCCATAAATTTTTGTTCGATAAAATGCTTTATTACCTATAACATGCAGTAGATGGCGATCATAGTATTACAAAGTCATAAATATTTTTTCGTTCTCAATGGATCTTACAGACACATAGTACTGGAGCCAGAAAGGATCCATTTGAATGATCGATCCGAATGTACCGGTACGCGTGACGAAATGTACTAGAATGATTCGGTCGCTAGAAATGAGTGATCTACATATGTCTAGTCGTTTTTTTTCGGCAGTCTTCGACACGGTGTTTGTATGCGTGCAACTAGACGTATTGTACGACTCTACGAAGCTCGCACGAATCGAGACGAGCTGCTCCGAAATCGGACGAATACATAAGCAGCTGTTTATGAGAAAGTATATAGGTGTATAGGTATTTACGTACAACAGTGAATAGCTGTACTTGTTGATACAAAATGATATGCAATAGCTTTACCGCGGCAGTCCCCGAGTGCCACACGTCTTTTTTTAATAAATTTATTAATTTTGAAAGGCAACATTAAGCCTTTTTATACTTAATGCATGAAATGTATTTATTTTAATTTTTTGGTATTTAATGTATTTTTATTGTTTAATATATTCTAAGATAATTTTTGACAGCCTTTATACAAATGAATTATTAATTATTTATAATAATATATGAGCCGTCACAATATGCAGAAGAAACAGCGTTGGTGATATCAAAAACTTTTATGATCACCAGCTTTAGTAGGTTACCTTGACTCTCCAATCAGCAAGGAAACTAATGATCCAATTGCACAATTTCGCGGGAAGTCCATATGAAGGGAGTTTCGAAAAAAGCACTTTGTACCAGACCCGATCGAAGGCCTTCGCTATGTCCAAACTAACGACCAATGCGTTGCCCTTGGACTCTACTGCCTTCGTCCATATAAATTCATCTAACTTAACTAATAACTTTCTTGTTTTATTAGTCTTTGTTTTATTATTTTTACCCTTCAATATCAATTTCCTCAGAAGTTACTTCCGTAATGATGAAGTTTTGATTATTGCTCCAGTCACGTTTTCTTGTTTTTATTCTTAGAAACGACAAGATTTAACATTTGTTGCAAAATGGTAAAAAGCCTTGTATAAATGTGTATGTAATATTGTAGTTGTAGCACAAATGGGTTGGCGCTACCGGGGCAGGACCACGCTCTCACAGAATACCAGCGTAAAATAGCAGCGTAATGCTGCTGTGTTTTGTATGGTGAGTGTAAAGAACCGGAGACCCTTTTCCTCCTCAGTCCTCAGTGGTGACAAAGCATTTGCATTTTGATTCTTAATTGAGAATAAATATGGATATCTGTGGCATCCAGTAGACTGTGTGCTCGTTTTATATGATTGTAAAATATCAGTCTCCTTACGAAAGGTGGTAATTGAAAATTAAAATTGAAAAAATCTTTATTGCAACAAAAACGAATTTATACATAATATCAATGCGACCCTAGCTCCTGTAAAATGTCAAACTGAGTAATAGAATCTGGTTCCTTCTTAAATTTAACAAGATTTTGTTAAATAAAACACAAAAAAATATACAAAAAATATATATAAATCTACGTTTTTTTTTATAGAAGAGGGGGCAAACGAGCATGCGGCTCACCTTATGTTAAGTGACTACCGCCGCCCATGATCAACCGCAACACCAGGAGAATTGCGGGTGCGTTGCCGGCCCTTTAGAAAGGAGTAAGCTCTTTTCTTGAAGGTCCCCAGGTCGTATCGGTCCGGAAAAATCGCCGGTGGTAAACTATTCCACAGAGAGGTTGTACGTGGAAGAAAACTACTTGTGAAACGTACAGTGGTGGACCGCCAAGCATCCAGATGGTGTGGATGGTATCGGGACGTTTGCCGTGTAGTGCGTTCACGAAATTTGGCGGCTGGGATTAATCCCAACAATTCCTCAGAGCACTCCCCGTGATAGATGCGATAAAATACGCAAAGAGATGCAACATCTCTTCGCAGCGCCAGTGAATCGAGCCGATCGGAAAGCACTCGGTCGTCGACGATTCGAGCCGCTCTGCGCTGGATGCGGTCAAGTGGAAGGAGCTGGTACTGGGGAGCCCCAGCCCAGAGTTGGGAACAGTACTCCATGTGCGGCCGAACCTGCGCCTTGTAAAGTTGCAGGCGGTGTGCCGGCATGAAATACTGTCCCGCTCTGCTGAGCACGCCAAGCTTTTTAGAGGCCAATTTGGCCTTCCCTTCCAAGTGACCACGAAACTGCACGTCACTCGATATGTCGACGCCGAGGATTCCGGTACTGGCTGAGGCAACAAAGGGAGTGCCTTGAAACTGAGTGGATACGACAAAGGGGTTCTTTTTAGCGGTTAACGCGCAAACTTGTGTCTTCTGGGGGTTAAACTGGACTAGATTTAGTCGTCCCCAATCCGAGACTCTGTTCAGCAAAGACTCGACTTCAGACACAAGTTTGTCCCGGCACTCGGAGACGTTTTCCCGAGAAATATTGGCTCGGCCGGTGTAAAGAGCATCACCAGTGCTGTCATCCGCATAGCAATGAATGTTACGGGTATGCAACATATTATTGATATGCAGAAGAAACAGCGTTGGCGATAGCACGCAGCCCTGTGGAACACCAGCATTAATAGGCTTGCAATCGGAGCTTGCACCGTCTACAACTACGTGTTTCTAAACATACGTGCATGCGCGCGTGCGCTTTTGTGTGTTTGTGTGTGTGTGTGTGTGTGTGTGTGTGTGTGTGTGTGTGTGTGTGACAGACACGATTTAGTTGCTAGAGTATTTAGATTAAAAGTCCAAAAATTAATGTATGTAATTAATAAAGGGAAAATTTTGGGAGAGGTGCAGTGCTTCATGTATTCAATTGAAAGTCAAAAAAGAGGATTACCGCATGCCCACATTCTAATATGGCTTAAAAAGAAGTTCCAGCCCAGCTAAATAGACGACATAATAAGCGCCGAAATTCCGGATCCTGAGCAAAATAAAGAGTTGTATGATACCATCGTCCGAAATATGATTCACGGTCCATGTGGAGCACGAAATTCAATATCGACATGTATGAAAGAGGGAAAATGTACAAAGAAATTCCCTAAACAGCTATTAAAAGAAACGGTGCACAATGACAATGGCTACCCTTTATACAGACGAAGAGCTCCCGAAGATGGTGGCAGGAAAGTTACAATCAAATATCGCTCTGGAGCATTCGAAACCTTAGATAACAGCTGGATTGTCCCGTGTTCGCCCATTCTATGTAAAATGTTTAATGCCCACATTAATGTAGAAGCATGTAGCTCTATCCGCGCAATCAAGTATATCTGTAAGTACATAAGTAAAAGAAGTGTCCAAGCAATATTTAATCTCAGGAGTGAAGGTGAGGCAAATCCCGTTAATGAAGTACAGATCTTTCAAGCAGGGCGTTATGTCAGCAGTAACGAGGCAGCGTGGCGTCTCCTTGGCTTCCCTTTACACGAAAGGCACCCAACAGTTACTCACCTTGCTGTGCACTTCGTGCACAGAAAATAGAGGGCGTGTCTATTTCACCGAAGCAATTTCCAAGAAAGAATTGTATCAACGCCAAAAACTACACTAACAGCCTTCTTTCAACTTTGTCAAACCGACCCCTCTGCAAAAACGTTGTTATATTCTGACGTCCCCTGTTATTATACTTGGAACACATCTAAGAAGGAGTGGAAACGCCGTATTCAAGGCGTGCCTGTTGCAAATTGGCCCGCTGTAAAGTCATCAGATGCCCTTGGTCTTGTGTATACCGTCCATGTAACTAATTTTGAATGTTTCTGTTTACGATTTGTGTGTATGTGACCCATGTTCGGGGTCCTACTGGATATAAAGACCTTAAAACTGTCAACGGTCAGGAATGCGCAACTTATAGAGAAGCATGTGAAGCTCTGCATCTTTTAGAAAACGATAATCACTGCGATGAAACCATGGAGGAAGCTGTGCAGTGCCAGTCACCAGCCAAAATTAGGGATCTTTATGCAACTCTCATATCATCTTGCGGGCTATCTAAGCACATGAATTGTGGGACAAATATAAAAAGTACATGGCGGAAGATATTTTGCGAAGGTTACAGCAGACACACGCGAACATGACATACAATGAACACATTTATAATGAAGCACTTGGAAAAATTGAAGATAAAGTAATGGCAATGGTAGGCAAAAAATTAAGCGACTTTAGAATGATAAGCCCTCAGCGAAAACCCGAAAATGAACTAAGTGATGAAATTATACGTGAAACAAACTATGATATACCAGCTTTGCAGTAGTAAGTAGCCGAATTTGTACCCCGCTTGCTTCCTGAACAAAAACGAGTTTTTGACAAAGTATTAGGACAAATTGAATCTGGAAATGGTGCTCTTTTCTTTTTAGATGCCCCTGGAGGAACTGGGAAGGCATTTTTGTTAAATTTATTATTAGCACAAGTACGGAAAGATAAAAACATTGCTGTGGCCGTAGCTTACTCCGGTATAGCTGCCGCGCTGCTAAGCGGGGGCCGCACTGCACATTCTGTTTTAAAACTCCCTCTAAATCTAGCCCAGGAAGAATCGCCGATCTGCAACTTTAGCAAAAATAGTGCATGAGGTATAATGCTACGACAATGCAAACTTTTAGTGTGGGACGAAAGTACAATGTCGCATAAAAAAGCTGTAGAAGCACTAAATCGAACGCTCCAGTATTTGCGCAGCAATACCGATGTAATGGGAGGAATGGTGGTTTTACTGGCTGGTGACTTTCGCCAAACTTTACCTGTCATTCAAAAGGCCACACCTGCAGATGAAATTAAAGCATGCCTCAAGTCGCCTATTTTATGAAACAAGGTGACAAAATTCAGTTTAACTACGAATATGAGAGTGTATTTGTATAATGATATCAATGCTGGAAACTATGCTGACACACTATTAAAAATTGGCGATGGGCGGTTGGAAACGGATGCTGAGGGCTGCGTTAAATTGACGAGAGCTTTTTGTAATTTAGTACAGAGTCATTCCGAATTAATTGCGAGCGTTTATTCAGATTTAACGAACAACATACATGAAGACAAATGGTTATGTGAAAGGGCAATTCTTGCACCAAAAAATGAGAGCATTAACAAAATAAATTCAGATATATTAAGCGAAGTAGCAGGAGAAATAACAGAGTATTTATCAGTAGACACAGTTATGACACAGAACAGAGCACTTCATATCCCGTAGCGTTTTTAAAATTCTCTAGAGTTGTCAGGTGTGCCCTCACATAAGATTCAATTAAAATTAGGCGTCCCAGACATGCTAATGCGAAATTTAGATGCTCCCCGGTTATGTAACGGGACAAGGCTGCGTGTGACACATCTTGGATGGAACATAATCGGTGCTGCAGTTTTGACAGGCGTAGGAAAAGGTGAAAATGTTATTATACCACGGATCCCTATAATTCCTACAGATCTTCCTTTTAAATTCAAAAGGTTACAGTTCCCTATTAAGCTCAGTTTTGCAATGACAATTGATAAAGCGCAAGGGCAAACGTTACAGGTAGCGGGGGTCAACTTAGAAAAACCGTGCTTCTCTCATGGTCAGCTGTATGTAGCATTTTCACGTGTGTCAAATGCCCAGAATCTCCACATTCCTTCCCCGAATGGAAAAACATATAACATTGTGTAGAGTAGCGTCTTAAAATAGTGTTCAGTTAGTTTTTTTTTTCAAAATTCCCGCAATCAATTAATCAGAATTCCCACAGATCTTCCCTTTCAATTCAAAATTTCCTATTTAGCTCAGTTTCTTTTCAATTCCAAATGCTGCGTCTCTGACGGATATTTTATTTAGCTCAGTTTCCTTTCAATTCAGAAAACTGCATCTCTGACGAATCAATTTAGCTCAGTTTCTTGTCAAAAGTCAGCATCCCTGACGGATAATTATGCTCAGTTTCCTTTAAATAAAAAAATATCTCATTTCCATTTAGAAACGTCTCAAAACGTTTAAATAGGCTGACAAATCAATTTTGCTGTTTCCTTTTAATGGCTGCATCTCTGACAAATCTATAAAACTCAGTTTTCTTTCAATTGAAAAAGCAATAGATAGTTCATTTCCCAGTGACCATGCGGGCGAAGCCGCGGGTAACAGCTAGTGAAACTATAAATTTAAGCTTTCGTTTTCTGTATATTATTAGACATAGGTAAGATGGCATCCAAACTTTTCTGTAGACAAATAAAAAAATATACAAATTTATGTCTCACTAGCTAGCGATCTGTTCCGGCTTCGCGCGGGTGATATCTAGATTCTACAGCAGCGCCACCTACCAGTTCCACCTATGCGTAAAACCTTCGCGGAAGTGCAAGCAATATGTTGACAATGTTTATTAACCACGATCTGAATGGACGGTATGGCAGCGCATGAAACACGAACAAACAAAAATTAATTTTTATATATATGTATAAAAATTAATATTTAATATAATATAAATATTAGTATTTAATCAAAACGTATAATACTCATTATAAAGGAGGGTAGATTAATATGGGACCAGAAACAAAAATAAAGTCGTGTTACCACTCTTTGAAATTATTTACGAAATTTTATAGTGTCCGTTGAATTGTAATAATTGATATGTAAGACACAAAATCATAACTATTGTGTAGGTCTTATACCAGCCATGTAAATTATTACAATTTAAATGGATAGCTTTATGATTTATCTTATACATTATAATATTATGACTTAACTGAATGGAGAGAGCATTCAAAGAGCTAGTTAATTATTAATCTTACACGAAAAGAACGTTTCAGGATTCTCCATCTGACTGGTGATATTCGTGTAGAATTCAGTAAGATTCTGAACGCGTTAGCGTCAACCCGTCTCAAATAAAATTGCTTAAGATCATTTTGGAAATTTTGCTTGTAAGGGAATCGGTAAAATACTCTTACTTTACCCTACAATTATACGTACAGTATAATTATCGTGCACATTAATAATAAACTTTGTGATTTTTTAATGATGTTAAAAGAAAGTTTTCATAAATTCTGTGAATTAAGTTTCATCTCCAGTGTTTCTTGAAATTGTAAGTTACTCAATAAAGAAAACTTATAAAATAAGCATTTATCTACAGTTTTCAAAATAACATATTTTTAAATTTTTTATTTTTTTAAGTTAGGAAAACAATATTGCCATTTAATAAATTAGAGAAATACCATTATATCATTTTATCAAAACAGCCTGTCAATAGTCCAATGCTGAATATAAGCATAGAAAGCCTTAAAAGGCTTATAATATAATATAATATTTTCCCTATGGGGAAAATATTTTCCATAGCTGGTACTTATTTTTAATTTTTATCGGGATAACGTTTTGCTTTATTTTCCTCTACCTCCTCTTGCGTCACCCACTGGGTGATATGGGACTCTTTTACATCGCCACTATAAGGCGAATTATATGTGTAGAACACGAAGATGTTCTAAACTACTAAAATACACAAGAAGGGAACTTCATTTATATGTGGCTGTACTGTTTATATTATATTAATTTAAAAACCATAATTTAATAATTATGCATTAACCTTCATGTTATCTGTAAAAGATATGAAATCGTGTTTAAAATACAAAAAATACTGTATATTAACATTACTACTGACTGTGTATTAAAATGTTTATTTAATTTTTGTAACTAATAAAACTTGTTTTCCGCGAATAATCTAGGCATACAGTCACTTTAAATATGATATATAAACGGTTTTCATCAGTTCTTAAGTCTACAAAACTAAAAAATTTATGTATAAAAATAATAACAAAGGCTAAACAAAAAAATATTGCGTAATAAAAATTCATTTCTCGTCGTCATGTACTCGTAAAAATAACGTTGTAAAAAAGTCCGCACAAGTAGACACGTAATATAATTTTTGATATATATAATTAGTTAATTCATGTAAATTTTAAAATTATGAACACGCTAATGTTTACTAGAAAATTAATATATAACCATTTAATACGTTTTATGTGATAAGTAATAAGAACCGACCACTAAATTATTCAATTATTGCTAATGGGTCGTTTTCTCTTAGCCCTCAAAGGTGCTAAACCCATATACATCTTGATTTGTACTCAATGTAAGAAGGATTGATGAACAGTAATAAAATAATTACGAGCTTAGTTGAAACGGGATGTAAAATGTTAATTATATTGATTGTATTTAGATAAAGTACTTTAACGTACGTATTTATGTACATTAGTTGTGTGGTAGCTGCGTAAGAAGATCATCATCATCATCATTACAGCCCTTCACAAGTCCACTGCTGAACATAGGCCTCCCCCAAGTAATGCCACAAAGCACGGTCCTGAGCCACCTGCATCCATCGACTTCCTGCACATCTTACTAGGTCGTCACTCCATCTAGTGGGGGGTCGCCCTACACTACGCCTACCGGTACGAGGCTGCCACTCAAGAACCTTTCTTCCCCATCGGTTATCGGTTCTTCGAGCTATATGGCCGGCCCATTGCCACTTCAGCTTACTAATCCGTTGGGCTATGTCGGTCACTCTGGTTTTACTGCGGATATCCTCATTTCTGAGTCTATCACGCAGAGAAACTCCGAGCATAGCCCTCTCCATAGCTCGCTGAGCGACCTTGAGCGTCCTTATACGGCCAGCAGTAAAGGACCACGTCTCAGATCCGTATGTCATCACTGGCAACACGCACTGGTTGTAAGAAGATCAATCACCAAATTTATTTCCGTCGATACATTACATTATATTAGAATACATTAGATTTGCACATTTTAATAAATTTAAAAGCATATTACATTACAAGCTTAAATTGAAGTTTATCTAACAGTATAACAGAACCAGATCTGGTTTTAATGCATACCGCGATTCGTCATCGAACTCTCACAAAATCACAGAGGTTTTTTTTTTTGTTAAATATCGATGGGAATCGAGCACACCTGATGTTTAGTGGATGCTGTGGCCCATAGACATGGCATCGACATTGATACTCGATTAAGAATCAAAATGCAGATGTATTGTCACCCTAAGATGGAAAGCCTTGTTTCCAGAAACAAGAATCTCCGGGTCTCTACACTCACCATAAGAAACGCAGCTGTATTAAGTTGCTATTTTATGCTAGTTTTCTGTAAGAGCGTGTTCTTGCCCCAGTCAAGCCGACCTATTCGTGCTTCAACTATAATATAGCTGCCGCGTGGCTCTATCACGTATACCACCAGTTTACCACAAATGCAAAGTATTTTCTATGCGGTAAACTACTTTCTTGCGCTGGACTAAATAAGTCGTAACAACAGTGCATTCCACCAGTTATAATTTTTTTTATTTAACCATAATACAATAACAACTTGCTAATCCCTAATTTTCATGACTCAGCATCTAATATTTACAAGTAGCAATAATATCATAACAACATGTTGATCATGAATTGTCCTGAGTAAGCTTTTGTTATTAGATTACTCGCCAATTGGTCGTCCATCCGATGTGAAAGGTTTTTGAAAATTTAATCCCTGTGTGTGTAATAGAGTGTGTCTGTTTGTATGAAACATTTTATTCTACGGGGCGATTGCCATGAATCTTACTGAAAGTACTCTATAAATAAAAGAAATTAAACATATTTAGAGATTTTTTCAAAACAACTTCCTTTCAGGGGAGGGAACTCAAATTTATGTGAACAAAATATAATTTAGGTTTTTTTTAAACTTGTAAACTGATACAAATAATATGAATTAAAATAATAAAATATCGATTTTTTATTTTTGAAAAAAAAAAATGTACCCTTAAGCTTTTTAAAATGAGCTCGAGTTTGGATAAAAATACTGTATTAAGAATCATAGTCCGAGCTGATTGTAGAAGTGTGAAAACGCCTACGTAATAAAGGAATCCATCCCGGGTTCCTTTATTACGTAGGCACCCAATAAGAAAGGATTTTGTAAAAGTCCTAATTGGGTAAAATAGTGTTACAGTTTGTATAAAACTTATTCTTTTCCGCGTTAATCGATTCGAAATATATTCTTTTCCGCGGTGATACCGAAAATACTCTAAATAAAATAAATGATTTATTTAAAACAAAGAGCTCGTTACTAGGTGGTGGGGGGGGGGGGCAGAGGTTGTCGAAATGAGTATGAAGAAAAAATATTTTTTTATTTAGAAACAGGTGCAAATATTGTAAATGTTTATTATAACAATTAAAAATATGTACATTGTGTTTGGTGCTAATTTGGAGATAATTTGGTAATATATTTTTGAAATAAACTTTGCAGCCACGTTTTAAGAGTACATTTTTAATTAAGTGTAAGTTTTCGAAAAAAATTTAAATGATTAAAATGTCACTACTTACGCTATTTTTAGTTTTTCGAAACCATTGCCATATAAAGGTAAAGGTTAAAAAGTTTACGTCAAATAAACTGGTTTTTAACGCGCTATAAAACGAAATCAGGATAATACCTATACATTACATACATACATTTTAGAACTTTAAAAATACTTAAATTTTAAAGTAAAATTTACTCTTAAAAAGATGGATCGATAAAAATTGATACTCAGGATTTAGATTTCAAAACTAAGAAATATCTATATTAGGATTTTTTTAAGTTCCTCCTCAAAGGGAAATTTATGTGCTAATTATTGGGAATGAAAACGCGTATTTTTTTAGCTAAAATTAATGAAAGATTCTATTTAGGCTGTAGATTAAAAACTATAAGACAGTTTTTTCATTATTTTTACCAATTATACTCTCAAGGTGTTAAAATTAAGGGCCTATACTACCTCAAATGGCTTAGCAAGATTCTCAGTTATGCCGAAAATATTTCATATATGGTAAAGTTAAGGATTAATCTTAAATACTATGTTAGACGAAAACGCGATTCCGTAAAATTTTCTCGATAGAAAAAAAGTCCAAAATTATCTTCAAACTGAACAATAAACCGATGATATTCATAAAATACTTTAAATTAGATCATGAAACTTTGCATACTAACTGAACTAAGTACAAAGCATTTTTAAATTACTATTTTTTTCACTGTCAAAAGAAATTATCTAAACTATCAGCTAAAAGCGTCCTGAACCTTGTTCCCTACCACTCGATCAGTCTCACTTCGGTTTTCGAACGGGAAAGCTGTGTCGCTTACGATCAGTATACACATTAAGCAATAGGCGGCGTAAAATTAAAATGGGAAATAACAGTAATGAAAATAAGAAGCGACTGGGTTGGCGTAAATAAACAGGCATAAATATGATAAACATAATCTGTTTTCCCCATAATTATTGTTGATTTTGTTAGTTAATGTTTTTGTATAAAATATTTAAATGTCATTGAGACATGAGTAAACATTTTTTAAATATTCTTTCTGTACTAACTAACCTTCGGAATGGCTGAACCCATTGCAATAAACAATTTTCGTACTACGACCACAATATAGCTGCAATATGGCTCTAACACGTACATATATCATCCCCAATATATTCTCTTTACCACTTGATTTTTTTATAGAATAAAGGTGACAAACGAGCACACAGTCCACCTGATATTAAGTGGATGCTGTGACCCATAGACATCTATGTATATCCTCGATTAAGAATCAAAACGCAGATACGTTGTCACCCCTTAGGACTAAGATAGAATGCCTCATTTAAAGTAAAAAAGGGTCTATATATTGTAAGCAGATGATCTCCAAATATATTTACAAATAACCATTGAAGATCTGCCTAAAGCAATCGAATGTATTTTAATATAATGTGGAAAGTATCTAGCTTGTATTTTCCACTAGAATTAATCGTATGGGTTAACTGTGAAGCTTTTGATCTCCCAAGCTATAACTATTGGGAATTCAAGATTAATTTAATGTCAATTGTAGTCCGTTATATTTAATAGTGTCCTTATCCCTTATTATGTACGTAGCTAACAATTGAGATATCCTTTTGGATTCCTGTTTTCCTGGTATTTCTTGGACTCTCTAAATTAATGCAGTGAGCCGTAAAATTTTGCAGCGATTGCTTTACCCCCTGTAACTTATTTTAACCATTTCCACTAATATTACTCTTGCGCAATTTTTACTACTCGCTATCGCTCACTTGATATCACCTTGGAGCTACTTAAGAAACTCTAGCGACCCCAAAATCTCTTTATACGGTTCATATTTTGGCTTCGTAAATATGAAACTATCTTGGAATACCGTACTAAACTCAAGTGGGTCCCAGTCTGCCTTCGTCGCACACTCATATTTTTTTCTGCCCTTCATCTCCCTGCGTCTTATTTATTATATTAAGTCCTCCCCGTCAACGGTAATGTTTTATATTGCTTAGCTCCTGTCACGTCTTATGCATTCTTCTATATTTGTGATAAATCATTCTATGTCCTTTGAGTAACACTTTGTTACTCCTTGCCCTATTCGATTAAAAGTGCAGAATCTTCACATGTGTTCAAAAAACAGGTTAAAGAACATAAGTTGTGTCTCTAAACCCTCTGTCTTTCTGTATTAATTTACGGTCACTGATCGATCCAGTCTTTTTAGCGCACTTTTTGGTATCGTTTCTTAATTTAGTGCAGCCTACCCGTTGATCTGTGTCTTATTTTATTATATTATTTTCTGAATTGTCCGAAAGAGATTGCTGTGTAGCAATAAGAGCGCGTTTTGGTATTTCCTCTATATTTGTTTATTTTTGCTATATTTATCTTTCCTTAGTGTACAATAGGGAGTTATTACATCACATTTTCTCTTTCTACCCGTATACTTTTGCCACATACCCTCTGTAACCTTTGAATTCCCGTTTTTTTCTATTTATTTGCTCGTCACTATTCGGAAACTCAATTTCATATATACTATCGTTGTCTCCGTGTGTCCAAGCCGGATTAATATTTAATTCTAGTATCCCCGTCATTTTATCAAGGTATTAGTTATATTTATTGAAGTTTTCCTCAACGCAATAAAAGTTGAAAATAAATACTGAATTTATCACTATGTACTTAACACTTTTACTGTGTTTTGATTCCTCTAATTATTTTTATTATATTATTTACAACACATCACTTACATTGCTCACACAATTGGCGGACGACATAAGTCGTAATACAAATCCTCTATGTGCATTTCTACACATACGATATTGTTTAATGTTCCAAATACGTGCGGAATTTGTTAGAATCGTTTCTAGTTACTAAAACAACTTTATTAGCACATAGAGAATGAAACCGAGATATTATGTACAGTGAAAAAAATAAAAAATGAAAAAATGCACATATGGAATTTGGCAGGTACAGGACGATATGCAATTCCTTCTTTTTTGATTCATTTTTATTTTAAGCACTTTTTAGACAACTTAAATATGATTTATATTATCATTTGACTGAATGTGAAAAAAAGGTTATAATATATTGTATATGCTACATATTATAAACCTCATACTCAGACAAATATACAAGATATTTTATACTCAAGAGATTATTATAAATGAATCCATCACAAGTTTTTGCTAATTTGATATTATGTAACACTAATGATGTTGTTAAAGCAAAGTCTGTGATCAAGACCATGGGAAAAGGTCGTTACTAAATCTCGTAACTAAGTATATTTTTAGATTTTTCAAAGACCTGAAAATGGCCTCGGCATTAACTTCAATAGAACGAACTAAATGTGACACATTTTTAATATTCAAGTATTTATACTGAAAACGCTTGGCTTTAAACGTCACAAGCTTTTTTGTAACTTGAGTGTTATTTTCGACACGTCAAGGTCAAGCAATTTTGTGTTCTTAAAATTCCTCTATGATAGTCATAACCATGTTGCACTTATACGATTATATGAGTAGCCGTATATCAAGAAAATACTCTAATTATTTCATCTTATATTTATAAACAAATCATTTTGTATTGCTACTTTGAAGAATAAATTACGTGGAAGTCCAAATGTTGATTTTGTATGTGGTCACGATCTTTGAGTATTCAACCACAAAGGGTCACGATAAAGAACTGACGTATCGAGACCAGGTTTCTCTTACTAGCTTCGGAATTACATCTACTGGTTCTCCGTTTCATATCAATAGCCTAGTACGTGGATTTTTTTTAATATAATTATTTTCGACTTTTATAAGTTTTATTGCTATTAAAAATTTAAAGACGCTTTCATATTCTTTTAGCTCTTGGTGAGACGAAAAATAAATGTACCATACAGCCTATATCGATTTTTTACTTTGTGTAATCGGTTTATTTTGGTTTTTTTTTTCGTTGTTGCTACGGATTAATGTGTCGACAAAGGGGATAAAACCCTCAGTCACTTGATACACCACATCGTTCATAGGTTATATAACGGATACTCAGAAGAGTCCTAGACCTACCAAGGCATTGATGGAAAAATTTTATTCTCTCTGCAACTCTTTTCCTAATACATATCAGTGTTTTGCTTATGCCTGGCATCCATGGGTATGCAGATAAAAGTACGTTTATTAAGAGATATCTGCCAAACTTCTATACAAATCTATAGATTTCCTAGGTCTAAAAATAACTAAATAATTTTATAAAAGAAAAATGCACAGTTCTTTCGTGTTTTGATTTTAGTCGAATTTAGTTCAAATTCCATGATGTTTGGATGTGTACTTACTATATCCATAGGTAGTATTGTATAAAATAATGACATCATATACTCTAAAATAGCGCTTAGCTTTTCTTTAAAAAACAGCAACAAAAGATGAGCTTATTGCAGAAGCTTTCCCAAATTTAATGTATAATGCTTGAAATGAAGAAAAATGATGTGTAAAGCAGCAGCACGAATAGGTAGGAATACCAACGTGAAAAAGCAGAATAACGCTGCTGTGCTGCGCATGGTGAGGGTAGATAGCCTGAAACCCTTTTTTTACTCGTTATGAGGCATTTCATCATATTCTTCAGGGGTAACAATGCATCTGCATTTTGATTCTTAATTGAAGATAGATGTAGATAAATACAAGCCGCAGTATCCACTTAACATCTTATTCTAAAAAAAATAAAAATAAAACTTTAATCGCCAGTGACGATGTGACTGCCTACACAGTCTAAATTTTTTACTCTTTAGAGTTAACGGACGTGGTTTCCCATGAACTGATGTTAAAAGTAAGCGTCGTAATTCTGCTGTTGTGTAAACTTGACTTACGGAAATTGTGCACCGCCACAAGGCTATTTGTGATCGTGGGGCAATCGGGCCCCCTCTCTCAATTTGCTTTGTTGAAAATATGTCTCGGGTTCAGCACACTTTCAGTTCTAGCACGGTTTCTTGAGGTCACTTCCGAGTCACCGTTCTTTTAAGGGGTCCCGCCCGCAATCCTGTAAATCCCAAAAACACTGAATATCTCATCATCTCAAGAAGTTTCTGTCTACAATTCTTTTGCGTAGAGTTAAGATTGCTTATGACACGATCCTTATAACATATCGTTAAAAATAATACCTGTAAAGTATTTTAGTTTTTTATCACTAACTTATTAACAAAGCGCTGAGGAGTAAAATTATAGCTAAATGAAGAGCTTACTGATTAAAGGACATAATTTGAAGTTACCTATCCGTAGTAAGTGATGTGATTTATGGTACGATTTATCTTTACATTCCTGATATTTTGATTTATTATTTTTCACCACCATGTATATGGTTTGGGCGCTCGATATTCTCAAGCAGCCAACATTCAAATGATCATACGAAAAGCGCGCAATTCCTAAACGCTACTTTTAAAGTTTGACCCTGAATCTAATTAATAGCCATAGTTAATGACGAATTAGCGGGAATTACAGCCTTTAAATTTAAATCTACCCTATGACACTATATTTGTGGGGGGCCTAAATTCGGAAGGGGTTTTGATAGACTGTAATAATGATGATTATGATGATGATGTTAAAATTTAAAGCTTAGTCCACTTGAAGAAGGCACAGCCTAGGATTATCCCTCTGCGTACCGTCACATATTAGACAAGATTTGCAAATTGTTTCAGAGGATAGTTACCACTCGGCACAAGGGGCATATGTCGCGCGTCGCACCGTGAACGTATCACTGTAGATACGATTACATCGCCTGTTACCTATCGGCACAAGTAGTATCCCAGGGCAACGTGGGGTCCCCCCCGATCGGGTTCCCGCCTTGTCGTGGCGGGGGGGCTTAGTAGCCGTGGCTTGGTCTCCCGCGGTGAACAAAGAGGAACCCAAATGGCTGGTCCGAGGTGGAGGGCCGGCCCGAGGTGGCCACTCCGAGTGGGCTTGGGAAGCCCGCTTCGGATGTGTGTTGGTGGACTGCGGTGAGAGGTGTGTCCTCCCCACCTACCGCTGCAGCCGAGGTGGAGTCGCGGAGGAAGAGGAGTGTTGGTATGGCGATGCGCCACTCGCCCTATCCTCCGCGACTCAAACGGGGCCGCACCGTTGATGCGGTTGTGGTGGGGCTGCGGGGGGAGAGGATTGTCGGTATTGCGAGGCGCCGCTATCCCTACCCTCCGCAGCCGAATCTTGGTTGGCGGCGGAGCCATAGACCAGATCCGCCGCTGGGGTCGGGAAGGCTAGTACTTCTAAGTGCTCGTTTTTCCTGGCCCCATGGCCTTCTTGCATTGTACGCGGGGGCGTCCGTTGCGCAGATGAAATTGGAGGCCGAGAAGGAAGGCGCCCCATGTGTTCTGGTGCGCCTTACCTGTGAAGGAGAACGGGGAGGAATATTCCTCTCCCGAGGAGGTGCTGCAATGGGGCGGCAGGCGCTGGTGGGGCTGCGGATGTGTGCGAAAGCGTTCCCGTGGCCCTGCCAATAAGCGACAAAGGTGGAACACCATGGGGTTTTAGTCGGTGCGAGTCCGACATAACCCGTCCTTGCCCCCGCGAGGCGGGTATGCGTAGGCATTTCCCCATGTTAAAAAAAAAAGGCAACGTGGGGTTGGCGATAATATATTTTATTTATACACTGTAACCAGGCCGTAGTAATTTCGGGTTACAACACATCGTGATATCTACCAAAAAATGCATAACATTGTCTTCCGAAGAAGCTAGTACTATAGTTATATATTGATGCAAACAGACTAAATTGACTACCATCGGTGATATTTCGGGACGGATACGGCTGAGTGACCTACAAGAAATGGACTTACTCCGTCTGAGAAGGCTGGCAACACACCTACAATTTTCCAGGTATTGCAGGTTGAAAACCTGCAATTTTCCTGGTGTTCAGGTTTTCATAGACTAAAAGTATATTTTTAGTCATGGTGTATTGTTAGTAATAATACATCATGACTAAAAATATTATTATGGTATAATATTACAATAACATTACTGATACGTACTATTTATTGCAGTTATGCATTACAGTCCGGCCTTAGGGCTCGTGTTTGACTTACAAGCTTGCAATCCCTTGACATTCTTATTGGTCACGTCCACAATCAGTTCCCGCATTGTTTCTGAATAAAAGTTTGTACTATCACTAGACTAGACCCATGAGAAAAAAACATTTCAGAATGACGTACAAACCAAGTGTGTGAAATTTTGGTCCTTAGATACTGAAGTAACGACCACCATTATAATAGTTACAACACATTTTTATTTAAGTAACATGGTAATGAGTGGATAAAAATGTCATATTCTGCGAATATTGTCCAATTCATGTCCGTCGAATTGCAATAATTCATACGAAAGACACAAAAACATAATTATTGTGTAGGTCTTATACCAGTCATGTAAATTATTACAATTTAAATAGCTAGCTTTATAATTTATCTTGTTCATTATAATATTACGACATAACTCAACGAAGAAAGCATTCAAAGAGCTTGTTAATTATTAATCTTACATGAAAAGAACGTTTCAGAAGGATTCTCCATCTGACTGGTGAAATTCGTGTAGAATTCAGTAAGATTCTGAACGCGTTAGCGTCAACACGTCTCAAAACAAAATTGCTTAAGACTATTTTGGAAATTTTGCTAGTAAGAGAATCGCTAAAATATTGTTACTTCACAATACAATTATACGTACAATATTGTTATCGTGCACATTTGTAATAAACTTTGTGATTTTTTAAAGACGTTTAAAGAAAGTTTTCATAAATCCTGTGAATAAAGTTTTGTCTATAGCGTTTCTTGAAATTGTAAGTTACTTAATAGTGAAAACTTATAAAATAAGCATTTACAGTTTTCAAAATAACATATTTTTAAATTTATTTATTTTTTATTGTCAGTTTAGAAAACAATATTGCTATTTAATAAATTATAGAAATACCATTAACATTTTATCAAAACAGCCTGTCAATAGTCCAATGCTGAATATAGGCATAGAAACACTCATAGGTAGGCATATTTACCATAGCTAGCACACTTAATTATTTTTTATTTTTATCGTGATAACGTTCCTGCTTTATTTTCCTCTGCCTCCTCTTGCGTCACCCGTGGGATGATATGGGACTCTTTTGCATCGCCACTTTAAGGCGAATTATATGTGTAGAAAGGATACGAAGATATTCTAATCATACTTTAATAATTATGCATCAACCTTAATATTATCAGTAAAAGATATCAAACCGTGTTTAAAATACTAAAAAAATACTGTATATTAACATTACTACATACCGTATATTAAAATGTTTAATAACATTTTTTAACTAATAAAACTTTTTTTCAGCGAATAATCTAGGCATATAGTCACTTAAAATATGATATTTAAACAATTTTCATCAGTTTTTAAGTCTACAAACTAAAAATGTAATTTATAAAAATAATAACAAAGATTTAATCTGATTAATTAATTAATTAATTATTAACAAGGGTTTAATCTGAATGACAGGGTGAGAAATTGCGTGATAAGAGATAAATGTGGTATGCAAGATGATGTTGTGACCAGGATTAAGAAAGGAATGCTTCGGTGGTTTGGTCACGTAGAAAGAATGAATGAGGAAAGAGTGACAAAGCAAATTTATATGGCAGATGTGAATGGCCGAGTCGGAAAGGGACGCCCTAGAAAAAAGTTTATCGACCAAATTGGCGATATTTTGAAAATGGGCCACGTTAGAAGTACCCTTAACCGACGAGCATGTATGCGTAGATATATGGATGTAAAGGAGGCGAAAGAGGTATGTCAGGATCGTGCCAAATGGAAGTCCGTAGTCTCTGCCTACCCCTCTGGGTGACAGGCGTGAGTGTTTATGTATGTTTATGTATGTAATAACAAAGACTAAATAAAACAGTGCGTAATAAAAATTCATTTCACGTCGTCATGTACGCATAAAATTACGTAGTAAAATAGTCCGCACAAGTAGACACGTAATATAATTTTTAATATACATAATTATTTAATTCATGTAAATCTTAAAATTATGAACAAGCTCATGTTTATTAGAAAACTAATATATAACAATTATGTGATAAGTAATAAGAACCGACTACTAAATTATACCATTATTGCTAATGGGTCGTTTTCTCTTAGACCTCAAAGGTGATAAATCCATATACGTCTTGATTTGTACTCAATGTAAGAAGGATTGATGAACAGTAATAAAATAGTTACGAGCTTAATTGAAACGGGCTGTAAAATGTTAATTACATTGATTGTATTTAGATAACATGCTTTAACGCACATATTTATGTACATTAGTCGTGTGGTACCTGCGTAAGAAGATTTATCACCTCATTTATTTCCGTCGATACATTACATTATATTAGAATACTTTAGATTTGCACATTTTAATGAATTTAGAAGCATGCTTCATTACAAGCTTAAATTTAAGTTTATCTAACAGTGTAACAGAACCAGCTCTGGTTAAAATGTATACCGCGATTCGACATCGAACTCTACAAAATCACAGAGGTTTTTTTTTAAATTAAATATCGGTGACAATCGAGCACACCTGATGTTTAGTGGATACTGTGACCCATAGACATCTACATTGATACTCGATTAAGAATCAAAATGCAGATGTATTGTCACTCTAAGATAAAATGCCTCGTTAACAGAAACAAGCATCTCCGGATCTCTACACTCACTATAAAAAACGCAGCTGTATTAAGCTGCTATTTTACGCTAGTATTCTGTGAGAGCGTGGTCCCAGCCGACCTATTCGTGCTTCAACTATAATATAGCTGCAGCGTAGCTTTACCACGTATAACACCATTTAACTACAAATACAAATTATTGTCTATGCGGTAAACTATTTGCTCTCGATGCGCTAAATAAGTCGTAACAACAGTACATTCCAACAGTTATTATTTTTTATTTAACCATAATACAATAACAACTTGTTAATCCCTAATTGTCATGACTCAACATCTAATATTTGCAAGTAGCCATAATATCACAACATATCGATCCTGAATTGTCCTGAGTAAGCTTTCGTTATTAGATTACTCGCCAATTTGTCGTCCATCCAATAAAACGTTTTTTGAAAATTTAATCCCTAAGAAGGTGAAATAGGGTGCGACTGTTCGTATGAAACTTTTTATTTTACGGGGCGATTGCCATGAATCTTACTGAAAGTACTCTGTAAATAAAAGAAATTAAACATATTTAGAGTTGTTTTTTTTTTCAAAACAACTTCTTTCCAGGGGAGTGGACTCAAATTTATATGAACAAAATATAATCTAGGATTTTTTTAACTTGTAAACTGGTACCAATAATATTGAATTAAAATAATAAAATATCGATTTTTTATTTTTGATAAAATGTACCCTTAAGCTTTATAAAATGAGGTCGAGTTTAGATAAAAATACTGTATTAAGAATCATAGCCCGAGCCGCTGATCGTAGAAGTGTGAAAACGCCTACGTAATAAAGGAATCCGTCCCGAGTTCCTTTATTACGTAGGCATACAATAAGAAAGGATTTTGGAAAAGTCCTAATTGGGTAAAATAGTGTTACAGTTTGTATAAAAGTTTTTCTTTTCCGCGTTAATCGATTCGAAACATACAGAAAATACTCTAAGGTACTCTCTAAATAAAATGAATGATTTTTAAAAAAAAATAAACAACCACTTACGAAGGGGGCGGAGTAGAGGGTGTCAAAATGAGTATGGAGAAAAAATAATTAATAGTTTTTTATTTAGAAACAAGTGCAAATATTGTAAATGTTTATTGTAACAATTAAAAAAATATTGTTACTATATGGTTGGTGCTATTTAATTGCCTTTGAACTTTAAGGACGTGATTTTAAAGTTTGTATGAAAAATAATGTATTCAGACGCATAGTCCAAATCGTTAAACGTAGACGTGAGTAATTGGATCAACAGCTTCCTTTTATTACGTAGGAATTCGCTAAGGAGAGGTTTTTGAAAATTTAAGCCCCTAGAAGGTGGAATGGGTCGTTACAGTCTGTACACTTTTTTTCCGGGCGATTTCATGTTTTTATGGAGCAAAATTAGCAAAAGATTTCTATACGTTAAAAAATGGTACAAATATTTCATGTAATTATTTAATATTAGTTAATTTTTAATTATATTTTTGATGACACTAATATAAATTCTCGATAAGAAACTAAGTAATACGTGTTTATGGAGTTTTGTATATTCCATCACTACGAGTAAGGGGGATATCCATCCCAAAGGCGATGAAATCTATTATGCAGTTTTTAATCCATCACTCAATCAATACATTCTTTAAAGTACACCATTAACATACATTTTCAGTGTATTAACGTTGTACGCCAAGAAACATTGAACAAAAACAAAATGAAATAAATAAAGAATACATCGCTCTGTATACGTATATGGCGGCCTTACCGCTCTGGTTGGGATTTCTTTCAAACAACCTTATTTCACAGAATTGTTTACGAAGAATAAGTCGGAGGGAGGTGACAATAAATTACAGTTACAACACAATTAATTAAAAAAATAAATAAATACAACTTTTTAATGCTGTTTACTTATGTAAATATTTTTTTGTAAATACTTATTGAATTAGTTTTTGTTTAGTGTTTAGTATATTTAATTATAGCATAAAGTATTTAAAAAGTTTCAATGTAATTTAAATATATATATATATATATATATATATATATATATATACACTCACCGGCACGGAAACTTGGCCACTCGTGAATTTGCTGATTATTTGCACTGAAACGTTTTTTTAACAGTAAATTAAGGGTAGATGCATTCAATAAGTGTCTCTAATGGTTTTAGAACATAGAAATTTAATGTTTACTTCACCGAAATTTTTCTTTTCAAGATAACATGTTTTCACTAAAATTAACATCTTTCCATTGTCACTTTAAAAACACTACAAAGTTAAAAATTAAGTCTGTTTCTTTATTGTCTATCAGTTTTAATATCGGGTGTTTCCTCCTCTAGCCCTGATAATCGCTTGCATTCGATCTGGCATGCTTTGAATGATGTTTCAGACATCAACTTGCGGTATGCTGTCCCAAGCGGCCAGCGCTGCATTTCGGAGCTCATTTAGAGTTTGTGGCGGTTTGGAGCTGGACTTTATCTTTCTTTTGAGCATACCCCATACATGCTCAATTGGATTTAAGTCCGGGCTACGAGCTGGCCACTGTAATTTTTGTATTCCAACCTCTTCCAGATATTCCTCTACACAATGTGCGACGTGCGGGCGTGCATTATCGTGCATGAGGAGGAATTGGTCGTGTCCAATGAATCCCGAATAAGGCATTACGTGCTCCTGAAGAACTTCCTCGATGTATCGAGTAGCTGTAAGCCGATTATCGACGATGACCAACTCTGTACGTGCGTCGGAACTTACACCTCCCCATACCATTATTGAGCCTCCATGGAAACTCACAGTTTGGGTGGTGGTAATGGGTAGAAACCTCTCTCCTCTTTTTCTCCACACTCATTCTCGACCGTCTGGAGCACGTAAAGCTATTCGACACTCATCTGTGAACAACACTCTAGCCCATTGCTCGTGGGTCCAATTGACATGTTCTCTTGCGAACTGAAGTCGGGCTACTCGGTGCTGTCTGAGAAGTTCTGGACCTCGTGCTGGTCTACGAGCTTTTAAATTCACTTCCTCCATTCGTCTTCTCACCGTACGCTCACTAACATTAACGCCTCTTGCGATTTGGAGCCGCTGGCGTATCTCAACAGCGGTCAGGTAGCGGTTTCTCAAAATCTCCATAACAATAAAACGATCGTCCCGGGCCGATGTGCACCTTACGCCCCCACTGCCTGGCCTGCGGGTGTAGCGGCCTGTCTCCTGGTATCGTTTCAGTGAATACTGCATTGAGGACCGTGGTACGTTAAGCACAATAGCAACTTCACGCTGTGTCAGCCCTTGGTCAATTAATGCTACTGCTTGTGCAACTTGTGCTGGTGTTAATGGCATTTTTATTGGCTTTAAAGCACCTTTAGTTATTTAATTAAGACACAAGATCACAATAATTGAATAACCTTACAGTAAACTTTTCACAACACACAAATTTAAAATGTGAACTTAGTCGCTCAAATGACCCGATTCAACTAAAAATTAAAGAATTCGTCATGGTGCACTTAAACATAATGAATTACCCTCTTGAACTTGAGGGTAAACATTTTTTGACATACTTGCATAACAAACATTCATCAGAAACACTTAAAGCTTTTGCTATCGCGAGATAACCGCTTGGCCAAGTTTCCGTGCCGGTGAGTGTATATATATATATATATATATATATATATATATATATATATATATATATATATATATATATATATATATATAACCAGTGCGTGTTGCCAGTAATGACTTACGGATCAGAGACGTGGTCCTTCACTGCTGGCCGTATGAGGACGCTCAAGGTCGCTCAGCGAGCTATGGAGAGGGTTATGCTCGGAGTTTCTCTGCGTGATAGACTCAGAAATGAGGATATCCGCAGTAAAACCAGAGTGCGGATTAGTAAGCTGAAGTGGCAATGAGCCGGCCATATAGCTCGAAGAACCGATAACCGATGGGGAAGAAAGGTTCTCGAGTGGCAGCCTCGTACCGGTAGGCGTAGTGTAGGGCGACCCCCCACTAGATGGAGTGACGACCTGGTAAGACATGCAGGAAGTCGATGGATACAGGTGGCTCAGGACCGTGCTTTGTGGCATTACTTGGGGTAGGCCTATGTTCAGCAGTGGACTTGTGAAGGGCTGTTATGAGGAATGTATTTTGTTACTCTATATTGACATCCCTCAGTAACAACTGAAAGTCCGCCGTAACGTAGGAAGGAAAAAAGATGTAAAGTAATACGGACACTCTCGCGCAGCGATAATGTTTTATTTAGCCCGCGAGCGTGATTTATCTAATTAATAATAATTATGTAGGCTATTAAACATCGGCAAGCAGTCAGCATCAAAGGACTGTAACTTCTGTATGTAGTACTATTATTTATTCTGTGATGCGGATAACACCGCGGGGCGAAAAACTAGTAAAATATAATGTAAGAGAAGTTGCTGACTCTACTTGTAGATTGTTATTGCTAATCCAAGCAAGTGTCATACTTTGAGTAAACAGCCTTCTTTTGATCACCATATAAAAGCCGTTGCATTTAGAATTACATTCACTATAGTCTTCGTAGTGATTTAATCACCTAATTAAAAAAGTATTGCACTGAATTAGTTTTAATTAATTACTGTAATGAAATATCAATAAATGTCACTGAGGCACAATTGCAGTTTTTAAAAACCTTCAGCACCGCTCCCGAAACTTTACTACGTACTCTTTGACTACTTAGTTACTGTTCTTCCTGATTATTAAAACATGCTAGGAAGTTCACTTTTTCCTCCGGAGAGCGGGGGAGAGAGGTAGTGAATGCTCATAGCACACCACGCAGCTAGCTGCATGGTTTTGTGGAGACTTTTACCCACTAAGCACCGCCTTGAGGGAGTGACTTTGATCTAGCGAGAGATCTTATCTAAGCCTTATCGGAGCGACCCCAACTTGTGTGCAAGGGGGGGGGGGGGCGCACGCGGCTTAGTAGCTGCTGAGAGTTGTGCCTTACTAAGGCGAATGGGGCGACTAATTTTTATTAAATTCAGAAGATTGTGGTAAGAGCACAGAGACGGTCCTGTGCGGACTGAGCAGCACGAAATTTGCGTGCTAGAATGGCGATCTCTCTTACGTCGATGTTGCGGTCAGCAGACGATACTGTATCCACATCATCGGCAAATGAGAATTTCGCCTGGTGAGGGAGCCCTGGTGGGCGAAGCTGAGGAGGCCTATAGGGGCCCTGAGGAGGCTGATGGGGTCCCTGGGGGGCCGATATGGGCCCTGAGGTGGCTGAGAGTTGCCCTGAAGGGGCATTTTGGATTGGAGAGCCGGTCATTGACCGGTAGTGAAGCTGGTTCAGCAGCTTTGTTGCTGAGAATGGGGCAAAGAGCGCGAGGGCAACCTCTGAAGTTGGTCGTATGGCCAGTCTGTCTGCAAAGAACGCAAGCGGGTATTCGGGATCACGGGGCCGAGGGCACACTTTCGAGCTGTGTGGGTCTAGGCACTTAACGCAGCTGGGTGGGGCTGAGCAGTTGGCCGCCGCATAACCGTAAAGTTGGCAGCGGGTGCACTGCGCAGGGTAACCGCACCTATGGGGAGCTTCGACCTTTATTCTCGACAGACCACACATGGTGTGTACTTGTCGGAATATGTCTCATGCCTCCGGCACGTTGGACAGAATGAGAAGGACAAGCTGGTACCTCTTGCCCCTACTTTTATGCCTCTTATGCTCAGCCTCGACTGGGAAGCCCTGGGACTAAAGGTCCTCCAGGATCTCCTCGTTGGCGAGTTCAAAGGGAACTCCGCGGGGGACAGCTCTGACTTTGCGTTCTTTAGGGAGTGAGTACGTGTGATAGGAGACACGTTCGGCCGTGAAGAGCTTGGTAATCTTTCGAAAGTCTTCAATAGAATGCGGGATGATTTTGATTGACTCACCGAGGTTGGTGGTTTGGTTGTATTTAAAACCTGTGTCGCAGCAGGCTTTAGAAAGTCTGGTGAACTGCGCCTTATCCCTGAGGAAGACAGGGGCGGGACATGTTTCTTTGCGGCAGCAGCGGAGGCTGCGGGGCTCACGGGGGTGCGGGCATCGGCGGGAAATGCAGAGGCGTGGGCAGCAGCAGGAGCTGCCGGGAAGGGAGGTGTCCTAGAAGTCGCAGCGCGTTTCGCACCACACTTATACTTCACTTCCGTGAAGGGGGTTGAACCCATGACTGTTCCGTCGGTACCGAGAAGCAGCTACTGGATGAAGTGAAGGTCGTTTGGGCAGACCTCTTTCAGGAGGATGAAGATATGGACGTGGTTTCAGAATACGTCATGTCGTCGGAGTCAACCATAGAGGCCGAAGAGCCTGACGCGACGTGGGCCAGGCGGGAATATGCCTGAGGGGCAAGGGAGCCAATTTGATCGGCGAAAGAAGTCTCGTCGATGGTAATGGACACACCTAGGACATGGTTTAGAAGATCGATGGCGGTCTTAACTTGGGTAATGTCCGGAGTGGACATGTTGAACAGGGAGGGTGTTGACGTTTATTCCGAGAAACTGGGGACTTTGTTCTTCTCAGAACAAAGGGCTTGTTCTTAAAAAAACAAGTGATGCTTATTCTAAGAAACAAACACAGATATAACAATAACAAAACAGTAACAAGAAACAATAAAATAACAATAACAATGCAAAGCAAGATCATCGCTCAGACCTCCCCACCGGAGCAAGGGGGCAAGAACGTTGCTAAGAAGAAATTCATATCACAAAATTTAACTTTTATTATATACTAGTCACACAATATTTTTTTTGTAATAGTGTTCTGTGATGCAAGCACTTATGGTTATGTGCGTCGAGAGGAGTCGCGAGGTTTCTCTTTTGGATACTTACGGTTTTACGGTTTCATTTATAAATTTAACAATGTCATAAGCAACTTTAGTGATAATAATATTTATATCCTACGCTCTAATATTATCCACTAGCCTGATGGGAGGGGAAATTGCCACGGCTGCCCGAGCCAGCCATGGGTTGAGACAACGCCAACTTCATGACACTGAGCTGCTACTGAGAATTCCTTGACAGAAAAACTCACTGATTTTGGTCCGTCCCGGGACTTGAAACTAAAACCATATAATCAGCAGTCGCGCTGGCCACCCCTAAATCAACGGGCCTTTATTGAAAGAACTATAAGATGGAAGTCTTTCGGCAATGAGTTTCAGAAACTCCAATACAATATACTATGTTTTTTAAGTAGTCTATAACCGAAAGCCATTTCTGAAATGAGAGGAGGCCAATGCCCAGTAGCGGGAGGTATATAAGATTAAATTCATTTTTCATAAAAATGATGGTCCAAAAAAACTATATGTCGTTGTTGTACAGTGCTATTTTTGAAATAGAACCTTTTTTATTAGACTAAGGTATATAATAAGCTCGAACAACATCTAAATAGATTAAAAGCTGAATCCAATTTTGAATGGATTAAATTATTTCTTAAAATGTATATTGGCCCACTCTTAATATAAAACCTGAGCAATTACTTTTTTTTAATTAAAATCAGTTCAAAAGAAAAAGAACATACAGTCAAATTGAGATCCTCCTCCCTTTTTTAATTCAGTTAGAAACAGTTTTCATCAATTCAACATATTTATATGCGTAAAGTCAAAGAAGAAGTTACGGTGCTACTAATTATCCTAGGCTTTGTTTTATACGTGATCCAAACCTCATTTTAAGAGAACAAAAAAAGCTCTCCGCAACAAAGAAAAATAAATTATGTTCATTAAATATGTTTTGAAATCGTTCCCTATTATACTGCGTCATAAATCTAAATAAGCTTTCTCGAATATTATGATAAAATTTATATAAATTTTAACCTAGAGAACTTAAATTGAAAACAAGCTCTGCACTAATATTGTTCCGGAATATGCTCAGTATACAAAACTCACATGCGCTGTCACCCCTGAGGACTAAGAAGGAATGCCTCGTTTCCAGTAATAAAAAGTGTCTCCAGATCTCTACACTCACTATACGAAACACATTTATGCTGCTAATTTACGTAGGTATTCTGTGAAAGATCCTTCCCCAGTCGAGCCGACCCATTCCTGCTACGTAAGCTGCAGCATGGCTCTACCACGTATGAACAACGTCTGTCCGTTGTATCGAAATAATTGCCTATTATTAAGCTGAGGGGGTTATTTGCATGCCATTAAGATATGAATAAGCATTTTGTATTTTTATCTGCCTATTTGTCTGACTGTGTCTGTCCGGGCTTCAGAATGGCTGAAATGCTTGTGATGAAACTTCACGAACTGATAGTGAGCAGTGCCAAGAGTGATCTAGACTATACTTTATCTAAAACTCTTGGAGATCTTTTTTGAAATCGTAAAATTTATAAAATAGATGGTCTTTCGTATCTTTAAACTAAGTGACGTCACATTAATTGATAACACAACCCAAGCGAAGCCGTGGCGGATGGGTCGCTAGTTTTGAATATGACGACAAGTATGTAATGTCACGTTTTTAAATCTAACCATTTGCTATTCATGTTCACACAGCTATATTATGGTTCTAATGAGAATGGGTCGGCTCGACCAGGGTAGGACCACACTCTCAAGGAATACCACCGTAAAATTGCTACTCTATGTTGCTCTGTTTCGTATGGTAATAGAGAACCGGATACCTTTTTTACTGTATATGAGGCATTCCATCTTAGTCCCATAGGGGTGGAAACGCAAGTATCTATGGGTCACAGCAACTATTTACTATCAAGTGGACTGTGTGCTCGTTTGTCACTCTTTAAAAAAATTGTAGAGTGAAAATGCCTAATAGCAATTCGTATTGGCGGGAAATAGTTTTCTTAATTATAAACAATGGTGACACAATTATGATGCCGTTCTAATACAATTTAAGCACAGTAACAATAAAATAAAAACAATACATACAAGTAATAAAAATTAAGACGATTTTAAGATTTCGTTAACTTCGTTAAATTGTTATATATTATTCGTTTAATTCCATTGTCCGTAATTACTTTACAATTTTTGGTGACAAGCTGCTGTGCTCTATTTAGAAAACCCTGCCTAAAAATAAAATATCAGGCTCATTTTCTTTTCAATAAAAAGATCCCTTCTATTATTAACAAGGCAGTAAAGTAAGCTTGCCATAAAGTGAATAGCCGCTGTACTTTGGAAAATAATGACTGGAAATGGAACTACCTTTGTGATAAAAACAAAGATAAAGAGTGTTTACAAAATCAAATTAAACAATTTTTCTCTATGAAATAACTGACATTTTTTCTCTTTCACAAAATACACTCCCATATATTACGTGATTAGGGTTCCGTAGTCAACTAGGAACCCTTATAGTTTCGCCATGTCTGTCTGTCCGTCTGTCCGTCATCGCTTAATCTCTGTGACCGTTAGCACTAGAAAGCTGAAATTTGGTACCAATATGTGTATTAATCACGCCGACAAAGTGGTGAAATAAAAATTGGAAAAAAACATTTTATTAGGGTAGCCCCCCTATGAGTAAAGTGGGAAGTGATTTTTTTTTAATTTCAACCCTAACGTGTGATATATTATTGGAAAGGTATTTAAGAATGAATACAGGTTTACTAAAATCATTTTTTGATAATGTCAATAATTTCGGAAATAATCGCTCCAAAAGTAAAAAACAATGTGTCCCCCCCCACCCTCTAACGTTTGAACCATAACTTTAGAAAATATGAAAAAAATCTGAAAAGTAGAACTTTATAAGGACTTTCTAGGAAAATCATTTTGAACTTGGATGGAAACAACAGTACCCACTACCGGGAGCAGTTGCAGGAGCGCGGAGCGCTCCTGGAGCGCGAACATAATGAATACCCACCTTTAAACTCATAAGTGGGAACACTTATTGTGACGGACGGGAAACTACGGAACCCTACACTGAGCGTGGCCTGACACGCTCTTGGCCGTTTTTTTTAATTTAGCAAAACGGAACACATGAAATCACATCGGTATCTTTAAATAACTGGCTGCCCTTCTGTTACATCGAGCTACACTGATAGTGACTTCAATGTAAATAAAATGAGAACATCATCAATTTAGTCGAAGTCAATTAAATACGCATTATTAAGGATAACTCAAAAACAATCGGTCAGATCTTGATCAAATTTAAATAGGACCACATGAGAAGCACCAGCTTTCAATTAAAAAAAGAATTATCAAAATCAGTTCCTCTAGAAAAAAGTTTTGAGGTAACATTAAAAAAATATTTTTGAAGTCGGTTGAAAAGTGGTAAAAGCCTAATAGCAGTGTGTGGATCGCGAATTCAAATGTTCGTGGATTCCAATACGGCATTCGACTACTGCCATGAACCACTTTTAACTCAAACATTTTACGCTTACCAGAAGTGGTGGGAACATTAGTAACGTTAACAGTATTCTAGTATTTTTTTTAATAATGAATAAAAAATTTAAGTCATGAATAAAAATATGCGGTTATACAAATGCAGAATCGACGTTCAAATGACACGAGGTTAATTCTGGAAGTAAAAAGACGAGAAGAAAAGTTTTCTTAAGTTTATGGTATTGGCTATTTAAAAGCAATTAAATTTGTTTATTCTATAAAATTCATTCTATAATAACTTATTATTATGTTATAATAGTCCGACTAGGCAAGTCCAACAACGACCGAGAGGTCAATAGACGGATTCAACTCGGGTGGCCAGCATTCGGAAAATTACGACACATTTTCTCGTCAGGTATACCTCAAAACCTGAAAACTAGATTGTACAACCAGTGCGTGTTGCCAGTGATGACTGACGGATCTGAGACGTGGTCCTTCACTGCTGGCCGTATAAGGACGCTCAAGGTTGCTCAGCGAGCTATGGGCTATGCTCGGGATTTCTCTGCGTGATAAACTTAGAAATGAGGATATGCGCAGTAAAACCAGAGTGACCGACACATCCCAACGGATTAGTAAGCTGAAGTGGCAATGGGCCGGCTACAAACCTCGAAGAACCGACAACCGTTGGGGAAAGAAGGCTCTCGTGTGGCTTTGTTCGTATCACGCCCATCGCCCACTCGATGGAGTGACGATCTGGTAAGACATGCAGGAACTCGATGGATGCAGGTGGCTTAGGAGGCACTTTGTTCCTTGGGGGAGGCCTATGTTCAGCAGTGGACTTGAAGACCGTGAAGGGCTGATGGTGGGCATGATGATGATGATGATGATTATGTTAAAATAACTCGCTAAATTTAATATTAAATATTTTTAGAACGAACCTTCACTTTCATCACATATTCGAGATTCTTAAATAGTAAAACATCTGTTAAATATATTTTATTATCGTTGTTTTTAGTTTATTTTTTAATTTTGATTTCTTTTTACATTTGATGCATTAAAAAAGAAAAAATAACCATATAAAACGATTAATACTTTCATCATCATCATCATCATTATTACAGCCCATCATCAAATCCACTGCTAAACATATGCTTTACTCAAAGCCTCAACCACTAAATATTGACTTCGTGCATATCTTACAATAACTCGCCAGTCTCATCAGTTTAGTTAATATGTAAAATATTAATTAATATTGTACGGTAGAAAGTACCTAGTAAGCATATAAAAGTAACAATAAACACGTCTTCTTTAGTTTTAGATGCATTATTGACTAAAATAGTGTCTGTCACAAACCGAAAGTTTGAACTAAACAGCTTCACATGTAAATATATATTTTACCGTTCAATTTGTCGTGTGAAATAGGATACCGCTTAGCGACAGGGTCTTCAAACTTTCTCATATTATTTTCTTTATAATGGTATATAAAAGTCCCTGAAATTTGATATTTTTCATATATTCATTTTGAAGCAATGCGAGTATAAATATTATTCACTAGCTGTTCCCCGCAACTTTGTTCGCGTGAAATTTATTACGATTGAATTTCATGGATTTGAATTTTTTGCGAAAGACCCCAATTCTTTTTCTAAAATAAAAATAAGACTTAGTTACTCCTTATAACATCAGCTATCTGCCAGTGAATGTCCCGACAAAATTGGTTCAGCAATTTCAGAGATTAGCCGGAACAAACAGAAACACAGAAACAAAAATTTCAAAATTGTTTTTTGTTTTAAAAAAATTTCATATAGCTGTGTCCCGCGGTTTCACACGCGTATATCACGTGCCTGCGCCGCGCGACATGACATGACACCTCGCTCATTTAATTCAATCAATTAGTCAATAGAATGGCAAAAGTAATCTAGTACTTTTACCCATCGGCATAACATCTACGTTATAAAGCAAAGTTAAATTCTATCCACTCTTCCCCCCCCCCCCTCCCGGATGAACGCCCCATAACGCGTTTTTTTCCAGTTTTAAAGGTACACTGTACATAAAAAGTTTGGAGGTGCGAATCCGATGCTGAATTTTCTATCAAGGTTTTATACATACGAAAACGATATCATTTATAGATTTTGCGCAACATGCCACAAAATATGAACATTTCTTATCTTGAATCGATTTTTTTTTGCTCAAAGTTTGGGTTTATTAAAATTTACCACTTTACCGCCAAAATATGTATGACTAAAGTTGAGAATAGAATAAGCTCTTTAAAAAGAGGTAAAAATTATTTCTTAACTCTTTCATTATGATAAAACTATTTATTTGAATAAGAATTAATACTACGATACGACTGTAACCGACTTTTATTTCGACCGGTGTAATTAAATTTTAGAACACAAAAGGTACTATTGTGACTATGATATTAATTATGATAGTTAGATATATTCCTTACGTGGCCTTTTTTGCAGGTAATAATGAGTACTTTAATCATGTACACATAATTTTTATGTATCATCAGGTTTTCTCAGCGCACGCTAAATAATGAATTTTACAGGCAAAATTTTACTACATTGGGTTTCAATCTTCTTAAAGATCTCCTTTTTTTTTGAAAATATATTATAGCCTATGTTATTTTATGATATTTTATTGGTGAAAAAATTATTAAAACGGTCTAGCAGTTTAGGAGCTTATTCGCTACAAACAAAGAAACAAACGAAAAAATCTTTCTTCTTCATAATATTAGTATAGATAATCAATTTATTTGTTATAATTTTTTATTTTTTTGTTTCTTTTTTATTTTAATTAATTTTTTTATTATAAATATTATTATATTATTTGTAAAAAGGTATTATTGTTAGATATATGATGATGATATCGCAGATTTTTTGTAGATATTGATGTCCTCTATAAAACTGTTGTACATCACTTTGCTCTATTGTCAACAGTTTTCGCAGCGTACGCGATATACGGATTTTTCGACGTTACTATTGCATATTTTTACATGAAAGTTATTTTGACATAACTGTAATAGATAGACATATATCGTGGATTTTTGTAGATATTAAATTTTTTTATAAAAGTGTAGTATATTATCTTGTTGCTCTATTGTCAATAGTTTCCGCAGCGTACGCGATATAAGGATTATTTTGATATTTTTTTCACGCCGTGGGTTACATTAACAAAGTTTTCATACGGATCCCTAACTTTTTGAAAATATACTATAGCCTATGTTCATTAGGGATAATGTAGGATTCTAATGGTGAAAGAATTTTTCAACTCGGTCCAATAGTTTTGGAGCCTATTCAATTCAAACAAACACAATTTTCCTCTTTATAATATTATTGTAGATGTAGATATATGACAAGTGACACTAGTATGCATCACGTATAAGTGTTTTACATGTAAGAGCTGAAATGTATTACTCATTTCAAGCTTTCCCAAGAGCTTTGCTAGTTTATGTTTCGGGTTGACAACACCGTCGGTGCCATAATTTTCATAAAAAAACTCGTATACATAGTAGGAGTGAGGCGAATTATATAAGGCGTATCATGATATAAGGATACTTCCTTGATTTTTAAACTTAAACTTTAATCATTTTAATGTGATGAAATGAATAACGCTTTATCAAAATTAGTGCATGGGTTTAACGTTAATAATCTACATTTAAAGTGCAATAAAAGTGAATGTATAAAATTTACAACAACGAATGTTATGTTTTTGTGTTTCAATGTTAATGTGTTTTTAGATGGAATAAATGAGCCCTGTTTAATCCTCAGTTTTTCTTGGCATCACTCTTGACGCTAAGCTTTAGTGGGGCTCCCATATATCTAAACAAGCGAACAGACTAATATATTAATATATATTATGCTGTAAAAAAGATTAGAGATCTCACAAATGTCGAGACAGCCAGATTAGTTTATTTCAGTTACTTCCATAGCATAATGTAAAATGGGATTTTGCTATGGGGAAATGCGGCTGATATATAAACTATTTTTTTGTGCAGAAGAGCCCCATAAGAGCTATTTACGACCTAAAACCAAGAGTATCTCTTATGGACGACACACGCGGTTAGTTCAACTGATCTATATATTTTTCCATAACTGATCTATATACACAACTGATCTATATATATTTCCTAAAACCAAGAGTATCTCTTATGGACGACACACACGGTTAGTTCAACTGATCATTATTTTTCCAAACCATTGGTAAAGTAAAAAAGTGACTTTCATTAAGAATTACATGTAATCTTTATCGAACAAAAAATTATTCAAATATATTTATCGTAACAGATAAAAAATAGGTATCTTGAAATAGCAGACTTTAACTGTGACAATAAAATTAAAAAAACAGCTCCTATTCCACGAGATAACAAACTCATCACATGACAGTCACAATTTTTTATTTATTCGTACATATGACAGTTACCTTACTTAGGATAAGACAGAGAATGTAACTGTGACACTCTGTTACTCGTCACAAGCTCTTTCCTTTTCTCACATAGGTTCAACACTACAGATAGAAAGAGAAGTACCTGCCAAAACTGTAGTAACATACTGCTATTTTGTAACAGGCTTTTTCAGGAACTGGAACAGGCGGAACAGATTTGCGATTTTACCTGTTACAGCCTACTCGTATACATAGAATAATCGCTGTTTCTGTCCGTGTTTTATTATTATTTTTCGCAGAGGATATACATATAATGTAGATGAAGTTACAGTATACGTATAACAAATCATAGATGGGAAAAGAATATAATTTCCGACTTAAAATTTGATTAGTTCAATAGGAAACAATTGTTTTAAAGACAATCTTGTAAGATGTTATAAAGAAGCTCTTGAAAGCACTATTTCAAGAATACTTTGAATAGTTGCATTATTGTTGTTTTAAATTTATCTGAATTTTTTTTCGATAAAGTGCTTCAAAATGCAGAAAAAATTCACAAGGTACCTATAGAAATATTATGACTTGTTATTTTTACGCGAACACTATACATTAAATGAAACTAATTTTACAGATTTTATCGCATTATTCAGGCTGTAACTTTAACTACACTTAGTTAAAATAAAATAATTGAATTACTCAATTTGAATTTTGATACTTAAGGGCCTTTTTCTTCTTGCCGTTATTTTATGTATACTTCTAAATATTAAAAATGGATCAGTCACAAAATTCTTTAAATTATTAAAAATTTATATGCTATCTTTATTATATAAGAACTGATCAAAACATCCTTACTGAAATTAAAAAGAAACAAAGAAGCATTAAACGTATACATACGTCCACTGCTGGAACACAGAATACTTTCAATACTCTGTATTGGTTCAGAAAAGTCACGTTGCCCCAATGCGTGTTAGCGGACTTCACATGCAAATATTCTCGCAATGTTTATCATTAACGTTGGACCCATCCTTAATCAAAAATCAAAACTCCAATTAACATTTCTAGCTGGCAGTAATCGAATCTGTTTGTAAATGTTTATCCCCCCGAGCGCTCATTTAATGTTTAAACAAAAGTAATATTAGTTTAATGTACGGTAACATGTTTATTTGACGCGAAACACTATTGTGAAATGCTCATTTTAATGAACCGATTTTTTTAATACTCACTCACATACTACTTGTCTACCCAAAAAAAAAGAAAGCACGGTAAAATACAAAGCCAGAAGTTATTTTAATAAATTACGTTATTTTATAAAAATAAATCTTTTATAGATAAGTAAAGTAAAAAAAATAAAGGTTGAGACTTATATAAATCCTGAGTATATATAGAATATCTTTTTTCTAACAGGATATCTATTCTAATTAATACATAATCTAAATAATAAATTACGATTTAACTACATCATTGTTAAGCATTCTAATGTAATTATAATATCTTCTGTGCCTCTATTCACAAATAAATAAATTTGAATTTGAGGATTTAGCGCAAGGGAATGTCCACCGCGGATCCCCAGTGCGTGTTGGCGGACCTCACATGTCTTCGATTATTATTTTTTTATCTCTCAAACAGCATAGATTTTATCACGATATTACCTTCACCACCGAGCGCTTGGTAAATCATCACTTAAAACTGCAATTAACAGTTTTATTATTACCGGCGGGAAGATAAGTAATTATACTTAAAACCATCTCAATTTTCGCATTTGGATGGATGTCGCTACAATAAAATATTATTATATATAGTTATAACACTATAAAATAAAATAACAAAAAGAAAATAATGAACAAACAAATGTCAAAGTGGTTTATTTATTTATATAAGTGTACAATTAGGTGGCATTATCGCTTAACAGCAATTTCTTCCAGGCAAAGCTTGGCTAAGGTGATCATTTTCATTTAAGCTTATATAAGTGTGCATGACTAATAGATAAAAGAGTATATATTATTAATACATATAAGCTGTTTACAGTTTATAAGATAATGTAATATATATATATATATATATATATATATATATATATATATATATATATATATATATATATATATACGAGTATATTAGTATTATATGAGTATTATAATATAAACACATCAACAGAATCTAGGTATACCATAATCCTAAATTATTTAGAACTTTAAAGTTTAAAATCCTTTTAATTTCCATAAAAAGTTTTTATACAGATGGAAACCTCTTTTGTCCTATTTTCGAAATGTTAAATTGTAAATTTAAAAAAAAAAACCAAAGAAAAAACAAAATACAGCGACAAAATTGTTAGTAATGAGTTACATGAAGGACTATTAAAATTGTTCTAATGTATTAATTAATGAAAAGGGATTAGATTGTTTTTCTTTTTTTATTTTAACGTACCGTGTGAGCTTTATGAGTCATGTCATGTCGCTATTTGAATCGAGACGAAACGTTACGAGCCGTGGGCATGTTATAAAATGGTGCTATTCAACGCGTCGTTGCTGAGACCCCACACACCAGCCAAAACGTGATATCAAGGTTGTAATCACGTCATCGCAGTACTGGGGATGTGGCTGGACGGCACACGGGTAAATATCGTGTTAATATGCAGAGACATGATCGATTTCTCCAAATGACCGCCAGAAGACAACCCAATATCACAGCGATGCAACTAATACAAAGGCTCCAAGAGGACTACCAGCTGCTGGTAAGCGAAAAAACCGTGCGAAAAAGGTTGCACTAAGTTGGTCTTCATGCTCGAAGAGCACTACGTGTCAGCATTGCGACGTGACGTGGCAATCGCGGTCGGCGGCTTTCGTGGGCTCGGGACCATTTACCATGGAGTGACGAACGATGGTCTTTGGTGCTGCTCACCGATAATTCCCGGTTTGAGTTTCATTACCCCCGGATTCACGAAGAACATGCGTTTGAAGAACTCCAGGTAGAGATAGTCATCTACGGCACTCTCAGGAGGTCCACGCATACCAAGGTGGGACAGGACAATCATGATGTGGGCAGGAATTCATCTTGGCGGATAAACCCAGCTTGTTTGAATCCAAATCAGCAGTAGAGCCTGTTATTATCCCACACAGAATCCAAATGGTCCAGGAATTTCTACTCATGCATGATAATACTCCTTCCCATACGGCGCGGCTTATGTCGGCCGCTCTCCGAGACCACGATATTTAAGTTTTGAATTAGCCCGCACAGTCGCCCGGCTTAAATCTTATCGAGTATGCCATGTTACAATGAAAGGCGTCGAGAGATTTCCCGCCAAATTTGATTACGAAAAAACAACTTTACGAACATTAGCACATGAGCACGCGCAAAGAACATGGGACCTCATACCGAAGGAAGACATGGACAACTTAATTTTGAGTATAAACAATCAATTACTGTATGTGATTAATGTAAGAGGTGGCAAAACTGATTATTATAAAAACAAAAATTTTGAATTAAACGTTTAAAAAAATTTAGTAACAATTACTTTGCCCTTTTCCCTTTAGCCTGCAATGTCACAAGGTCTAGATGCCTACTACATTTATTGTTTTACTGTCGTTCATAAAGTAGGTTGGATATGATTTGGATTTCGATAGATTTTAATTAATTTTTTTTTATAGGATAGGGCGACAAACGAACACACAGTCCACCTGATGGTAAGTGGTTGCTGTGGCCCATAGGCATCTACATCTATCCTCGATTACGAATCAAAATGCAGATGCGTTGTCACCCGTGAGGACTAAGATGGAATGCCTCGTTTCCAGTAAAAAGGGTCTCCGGTTCTCTACACTCACCATATGAAACACAGCAGCATTCAGCTACTATTTTACGCTGGTATTCTGAGAGAGCGTGGTCCTTCCCCGGTCGAGCCGACCCATTCGTGCTACAACTATACTACTAATATAACTGTAGCATGGCTCTACCACGTATAAAATATTTTTGTTATTTTTTTATTTAATTATTTATATATTATTTATTTATTTATTTATTTATTTAATTCAAAATTACTATTAAAATTATTCCTAACTTTTAAAAGGAATGAAAAGATAACAAACAGAATTTCCTTTGTTTAGGAAGAGGATTAATTTGTTTCTTTTCAAACCCGGGGAAGGTATTCAGAGGATATGGAGTATTTAAAAATATGAGTTAAGATGAGGAGAATAATATCAATCAAGAGGGATTTCATTAAATGATGTTGATGATTTGATTAAAGGTGAACGGCGAGAAATTAAGAGTTGACGTTTTAAGCAGAGTAGTTAAAATATTTTTCGGATTTTCTTTTATCATTTAAAAAGGAGAGGTACATGAAAAATGTTGCTTAAGTGATTCGACACGTTTCTCCGTTCTCAACTGATATTAATTTGAACATGGCGTTTATATGCATCTTGACAAAATCCATACATGTCCCTATTGTTGTCCGATTCATATCTATTATAAAAAGCCTAGCTTCATTTATTTTATTTAACATTAATTTACTGTGGTCTGTAAGCCATGGCGCAGGGGTGCGTTTAATTTTAACTGACGCATGGGCGTCATAAAGATTAATTAAAATGTAATTCAGTGCTTCAACTTTGAAGTATATAAAGTCTGCAGAGTATACAGCAGACCAGTTGGCATTTCAAGTATCCCCTTTTAAACATTTAATATTTATCCCACTAAAATTTCGTAACAAACACCTATAATAATTTATGCATATACATGTATATGTTATCATAATTAGCTAATTAATTATTTAGTAACTAAAGAAAATATAAATTAGTTATTGCATTTTACAATAGATGGCGTTAGTATAAGAATGCTTTTTAAGGGTGAGAAATAAGCACATAGTCCATGTCCATGGTATGCTGTTACTAATAAAATCATTTGTAACTATTATTAAGATTAAATCCTAAGTAAAGAAAAACCATAAAACTCGTTTTTACAAAAACCCCTGGACTTTTTTACAGGAAACATAATAAGTATTTAATAAAGAAAATTAGCAGTGTGATATAAATTGATGGCAATGGATTTGGAAACAGATTTTCAAAATTTCTTTAACTGCACTCAGCATATATTGGGTCGCGATACTTCTTGGGATAACTTAAACATGAGTGAGCTGCTGGATCTTATACCTAAACAAATTCAGAAAGATATTCATTTAAAGTAAGTATTAACTGCATAATTTTTGCCAAATTAGAATTACTTATTAAGAAAATATTTATATTTCCAGCAAATTTTCTAGCCTTTTGCTTTCCGTTACCGTTAGAGCCTATTAAACAAGACTGCTAAACATAGGCCTCTCCCATGGATTGCCTTACTGAAGGGGATGAATGCCATACTTGCCACGCTTGGCAAGCGAGAAGAAACCACAGATTTTATTATTAGTTGTTATTAAAAAGACGCTGCTGCCTATCTTCTGATTTCTTTTCCTCTGTCGCCTCTTATATGTATAATAGAAATAATTTTTGCAATGTTTTGAAAATTCAATAATAATTGTAAAGATCCAAATCAATAATTCTGGGTAACACAAAAAGCATTATATAATACTATCAACTATATGTTAACCTCTAAGTGTTTATCTTCTCCTTAATATTTATTATTTTTTTAGGAGTTTAACTCGACATTTTTAAATGTTTTTATTCATTTATTGACAGAGTTACTCTTGGAAACTGTATGGGTCTCGGAATAAGACCATACAGTCTACCGTGGTGGGTACAACTTGTATGGTTCATAGTATTTGGTATTATGCTGCTTTTCGCGATATTAGGAAATACCTTAGTTATTTGGATTGTTTTAGGTAAGTCAAGTTTTTACACGTAATTAATAATTAAACTAAACTTCGCCTTATTTATGTGTTAGTCTTATATATAAAATTATAAATATAAAAGACTATTTATAAATTTGTATTAATTTACAAACATAAAAAAGTTAAAATTTATCTTTTCAAGGCAGTGAAAGCCTACACTGCTGAATTTGATTTGCCTTTTTTTCATAGAATAAGGATGTCAAATGACCACTAAGCCCACTTAATGGTAAGTAGATGCTGTGGCCCATAGACATCTACATTTATCTTCTATTAAGTATCCAAATGCATTACTACTGAAAACTACGAGTAGGATGGAATGCCTCGTTTTTCGTCTCCAGATTTCTCTCACCTCCTCTACCCAACTCTACACTCACCATACGAAACACAGCAGCAATAAGCTGCTATTTTACGCTGCTATTTTGTGAGACTTTGGTCCTATCCAGGTCGAGCCGACCCATTCGTGTTACAAGCATAATATAACTGCAGCGCGGCTCTACCACATCGACTTTCATCGACACTATTGCAAAGGTGTTATCGATCGCAGTTCCAAACGTTTCGCACGTCGCCAGTCGCAGTATATTACGTTTGACTTGGTATAAACAATAATGTTTTTACTGCCATCGACTCTTACAACACTCACGGGATCGCAGACTAACAAAAAATTATACACGGAGCGTTGCGTACTTATAAGTGATGCCGAAGATAAGCCAAATACGTGCTCAACTTATTGTGTATATATACTTCCAAAATCCCTCACAACAACATGGCTTTATATACATATGAGAACTTTCAGCAGTAGCTATAAAAGTAAGAAAAAAGACACAAGTATGTGAGTGCGTCCTCATCAATAAGTTGAGAATGGTTTCACTTGAATTTATGTAGCGGTCTGTCAATTTTTGTTGGTCTGAGAACGGGATGTAATGGGATGATGGATTCCCTTAAGCCACTTTCACAAAAGAAAATCTCAAATGATATAAAACATTTTCATTGAAATGTATAAATTTATGTTTTAATAAATATTGCCATCAGCGCATCGTCGTATGAGAACAGTAACCAACTGTTTCTTGGTAAATTTGGCTGTTGCGGACCTTCTTATGGCAACTTTGAATGGAGCCCCAAACATTGTATTTTTGGTGACAGCTAATTGGCCCTTCGGGTCAATTACTTGCAGAGCTAGTAATTTCACGGCTAATCTTACTGTATCAGCTGGTGTTTTCACGCTCGTTGCTATCACCGTAGATCGGTATGTATGTGTTGTTCTATGTCATAGTAGTATTTCTAAACATATAAGTCGCGATAACACAGGAGTGGCATATCTTATACAGGGGGGTTGCTGTTACTTAAATATGAAAATATTTGAACTCTTAAAGTTCATTCTGAACGTATGAGTAAAATACAGGCTCATTTATCAAGAAGTAGCCAAGTTATAAACTTAAGTTCAAATATGTAAATATTGATATACCGTTATTGCTATTTTTTAAAATACGAGTAAATAAGGCTTCTACTTTTATTTGGAACCATCCCAAATTGAATGTGATTTATTGGCAACAACGTTTTTATCTACCAATTTACCCTTACAAATGTGTGCATATGCAGTAAAATCAGTTAAAATAAGGCGTTACCACGCATTTGGAATTTAAAGGGTAAAAAGGACAAAATGTCTGAGATATTTTTAATAATATTTTTTATTCACCGTTTGCCTTTATTACTTATTCTGAACCTTCTCTGCAAATTTGACCGGTTATTGCAAAATAACCCTGTATACGATTGTTTTAAGATTTATGAAACTAAAGTGACAAAAAAACTTACAGTTCACCTGTGGGTAATTCTACGTATTACCTCGGTATACCGGCCGTTTTTGCGTCATTGTTAAGCCGATCCAGTACCGTTACCTTCGTGTATTTATTAACGCTTTAATTTATGTTATAATTGTTCGTACGTTATTATTTTAATGTGTAATTGTTACGTACTTTTATTTTAGGTATGTAGCAATAGTGAAACCACTACAGCACAGACTTAGCAGAAAAGTGGCGCGTGCAGCGCTATTTAGTGTGTGGTGTTCCAGCGCTTTACTTGCTTTGCCGACACTAATTTATTCTGACACTTATACCAAAAAGTAAGTATCAAACTGTACCTATCATATATTGACATGTTACAACAAACAAAGATATACATATGTACCAGGCGGTCCCATAATGAACTGGCCTGATATAGTTCAACGCGACATGTCGCTACATGTTGTGTTGCATTAAATAGTACGTTTATCGTACACTTAATATAAGAAACATGCATCGACATGAAATGCTTAGTCTTAGTTTAACAGGCATTTGAATAACGAGAGTCGCGTATTTTTTCAAAATGTCGAAAACTGAGTACCGAAATGTCATAAAGTTTCTGTTTAAAGAACGTTTATCCCCTGCCCAAATAAAAGAACGATTGGATGGCGTGTATAAGGAGTCTGCCCCCTCCTATAGCACAGTGAAAAATTGGGTGAAAGAGTTTCGCCTTGGGAGAGAAACCGTCGAAGACTTTGGCCACGATGGTCGACCTGTGGAAGTGCTCACTCCCGAAACGATTGCTCTTATCGAAGAGGAGGTTCTGAGTGACCGCCGTTTGAAGATTAGAGAAATTGCAGCAAGGCTTGGGCTCTCTAAGAGTACCGTTCATCGCGCGATCCATGAACATCTTCACATGAAAAAAGTGAGTGCAAGATGGGTACCGAAACTTCTTTCAGCGGTACAGAGACAGGAAAGAGTGCGCTGCGCTTCGGAGTTTTTGGATCTTTGTGGCGAAAATCCAAAGACTGTGATCGAGCGGCTAGTGACTGGTGATGAAACTATGATCTTGTATTATGATCCACAAAGCAAGCGCGAGTCAATGGAATGGCGTTATAAGGGTGAAAAGCTCCCTAGGAAGGCAAAGGTGCAACAATCGACTAAAAAACTGTTGTGCACAATATTTTGGGATTTTCAAGGCATTTTGATGGTGGATTTTAAAGAACGTAATACAGTCGTGAACGGCAAATATTATTCTTCTATAATATATAAATTACGAGACAAGATAAAGGAAAAACGAAGAGGCAAGCTGTCTAAAGGTGTCCTGTTGCTCCATGACAACGCCCCTGTTCATACCGCTGGTGTTTCGAAGGATGCAGTTCGTCAATGCGGGTTCACAGAAGTTCAACATCTACCTTACAGTCCAGACATGGCCCCGTCCGACTATTATTTATTTCCAAATTTAAAGCGGGACTTAAGAGGAAGAAAATTTTCAAGCGATGAAGAGTTGCAGGTGGTATTCCGTCTTCAGTCATTTTGAGGATAAAAAATGTGATTATTTTTATAAAGGTTTAGAGATGTTGATTCACAGATGTCAGAAGTGTGTTAGTATTTATGGTGATTATATTGAAAAATAAAATTGGTTTCGTTTCATTTCCTTCATTGGTTCATAGTTAGGCCAATTCATTATGGGTACGTGAAGTAGTATTTCTCAATAATGTGGAAAACGAACAGAGCTGAAACTACTAGCGACCCGCCCAGACTGCCTGGGTGGGATCTATTAATTTTGGCGTCATTTAAATATTTTTATATAATCAACGACCCATTCTATAATTTTTTAATTTAAAAAAATGTTTCCAATTTATTCGGATTAAATATAGCTTAATAATTGGCATTGATCGTCTCTGTCTATTAAGTTTCATCATAATTGTTTCTACCATTTCGTAGATTAGCCCGGACAAACAGATAGAAATAATTTTTCCAAATGGTAAATAATATCTTAATGGCATGCAAATCATTCCTGAGCATCCTGCCCCCACAAGATTGCTATAGCAGATGACATTTTTTACTGTCTGGAAGAAAATAGGGTGTAACATGTGAACGGATTAGAAGCCTATAGCACTGTTATTTTAGAAAAAAAAATTTTGAATTAAATAAATAAATTAATAAATAAAAAAATCAAATCTACCGAAATTCAAATCCTATCCACCCTACTTTACGAACGGTTATAAAACAGTAAATTTAGTAGGCATCTTTGACCTCGTCATTTCGCAGGGTAACAGGCTCAAGGGCAAAGGACAAAGTAATTTTTTGTTTTTATTTGTGTAAAATATCAGTGCTATAAGCTTCTACTTCTTTCACATGTGTAAAAAAGGTCATCCAGTATACAGCATGTCCCAAAACTTGATATCAACCCGGAACCGGATGAAAAGGCAATTCTTTTTTTTTTTTTTATAGAAGAGGGGGCAAACGAGCATGCGGCTCACCTGATGTTAAGTGACTACCGCCGCCCATGATCAACCGCAACACCAGGAGAATTGCGGGTGCGTTGCCGGCCCTTTAGAAAGGAGTAAGCTCTTTTCTTGAAGGTCCCCAGGTCGTGTCGGTCCGGAAAAATCGCCGATGATAAACTATTCCACAGAGAGGTTGTACGTGGAAGAAAACTCCTTGTGAAACATACAGTGGTGGACCGCCAAGCATCCAGATGGTGTGGATGGTATCGGGACGTTTGCCGTGTCGTGCGTTCACGAAATTTGGCGGCTGGGATTAATCCGAACAATTCCTCAGAGCACTCCCCGTGATAGATGCGATAAAATACGCAAAGAGATGCAACATCTCTTCGCAACGCCAGTGAATCGAGCCGATCGGAAAGCACTCGGTCGTCGACGATTCGAGCCGCTCTGCGCTGGATGCGGTCAAGTGGAAGGAGCTGGTACTGGGGAGCCCCAGCCCAGAGATGGGAACAGTATTCCATGTGCGGCCGAACCTGCGCCTTGTAAAGTTGCAGGCGGTGTGCCGGCATGAAATACTGTCCCGCTCTGCTGAGCACGCCAAGCTTTTTAGAGGCCAATTTGGCCTTCCCTTCTAAGTGACCACGAAACTGCACGTCACTCGATATGTCGACGCCGAGGATTCCGATACTGGCTGAGGCAACAAGGGGAGTGCCTTGAAACTGAGGGGATACGACAAAGGGGTTCTTTTTAGCGGTTAACGCGCAAACTTGTGTCTTCTGGGGGTTAAACTGGACTAGATTTAGTCGTCCCCAATCCGAGACTCTGATTTTCGATCAAAATTCATGCTGGTTGTCACAAAAATCACGTAAATCCAAAGAATCATAAAGTTATCTATATTTCATTACAACGTGTTTAGTTTTTTATCACTAATTTAAATTCGTATCTTTCAAACCAAGCAAAATATTTAAAAAATCACAAGTATCATCTTTTTTACTTGACGTCGTTTCAATGATATATCGCTATGTAGTAGGGTACATTACATACCTTACCGTAGTGTTTAGGTGATTAAAATTCATTGTTATGTGAATAATTGGCAAAATATTCAAATAATCGAATCATTAATTTTTTAAATGTATTATTTGCTTAATTAAATTTTTATTTTTGAAATTCCTTAAATTACATGAATAATGAATAAATCAAGTTATTTTTTTTACATTGTCAACGTAAATTTTGTAGGCAAAAAACTTACATACCGGACTGCGCTGAAAAAACCACTACGTAATTTCCATCTCTCGCCATTTCGGGTACTTACTGTGCGCAATTTTGTGATTTTGTGTTTGTCTTCTTATATTGTGACTTGGCTTTAACGTTTTGAACTGTTTCTTCTATATTTGTTGAAGCATGTGCCCATGTCACAAAGGATGATTGGGAAAAAAGTGGTAGAAAAACAAACAAATTGATTATGGATTACTTTGAAAGAGAAATTTATTTTGACTGCATTATTGAAAATCAAATAATAATTAATCTAATCAACGATAGCTTATCTAGTTGTACTGAAAGTGATTGAATAAATTTATTTTTAATCTAGTTTCAATCTTAATTTTTATAACTGATAAATCTTGTGTTTAAAATATCCGTTTTTAATTTATTTTGGTATTATCCAAATCAAACTGTAAATGATTACCAACTCTAAATAATCTATATCGATTTTTTAAGAATCGAATATATCAAAAAAAAATACGAGTACATACCCATTTTTTGGTTGGCATGCTTGGCGTAATAAGTCTGACAGCTGTCAAAATGTATTTCTTAGATTTGGTTGACTATAATTATAATATAATATAATAATGTAAATATAATACATATAATGTTCTATGGTCACTACCAACACGGACCACTATTACTCGTCAGTCAGGTCAGCTAGAAACTGCTAAAAATTAAAGACTTTGTAAAATATCACTTTGGATAATATGTTTAGTCTTTTTGATGCTTTTATTCGATTAACAAATATTATTATTAATAAATAAAACGAAAAATATTAAGAAAATATTCGCTTATAAACAAGTTACCCAGGCTTCTTGATATTAACACTAAAAAAATAAAAAAATATTTTGCATACTCTTTTAAAACATCAATAATATAATATTTCTATAATTAATAAAAAAAATATTAATATAATTTTATTTCGGTATTACTTCAAATAGAAGTCGGTATTGTCTATTGACAAGCTTACATAATTATCAGCAAAATTGTACTTTATTCTTTAAAAAAAATTATGACAAGAATGCGTGTGCATGTTGCCGGTGATGACTTATAGATCTGGGACGTGATCCTTCATTACTGGCTGTTAAGGACGCTCAAGATCGCACAACGAGCTATGGAGAGGACTATGCTGGTGGTTTCTCTGCGTGATAAACTTGAAATAAGGATATCCGTAGTAGAACCAGAGTAACCAACCTAGCCCAAAGGATTAGTAAGCTGAAGTGACAATGGGCCGTTCATATAGCTTGAAAAACCGACAATGGATGGGGAAAAAGTGTTCTCGAGTGGCTTACTCGTACCGGTAAGCGGAGTGTAGGGTGACCCCTCCCTAGATGGAGTGACGACCTGGTAAGACACGCAGGAAGTCGATGGATGCAGGTGACTCAGGACCGTGTTTTTTGGCATTCCTTGGGGGAGGCCTACGTTCAGCAGTGGACCCGTGAAGGATTCTAACGATGATAATGATAATTATTTATGTGTGTGAAATTTAATTGAGCGTGTATAAAATATAAACCTTATGTAACCTAAGTGAAGGCGGTAGATATGTAACAGTATGCAACTTTTTTCAGTCCCGTAATGTTTTAAAGTGATAATATTTATTATACTATAATATTATATTAATTTGAGATACAGTAATAATGAATGTCAGAGTATGTTAACTTTTCACAGGTACGTAAATGGCGAACGTGAGATATGCTTCATTAAGTGGCCAGACGGCAGCTATCCTACTTCTAAAACTGATTACTGGTAAGATAGCGCATTTTTGATTCTGTCAATATACAAATTATTAAAGGATTTTCAAAAAAATTATTCTCATCGCACAGTTTTCCAAAGTTCTCTTACGTGGACCCTAGATGGTAATTTCGGATTATATGCTTAACGTACAGTTAAGCATCTTTAATATCTGTTGATCGTCTGTCGATCATATCGATTGATGCGAATAACATGCAAAATACATTTTGACGGTTATTCATGCCTAATCGTCTTCGGATTGGCATGTCATGCAACGGCTCAACGGATTACAAAAACAAAAACATAAATGAAAAAATCAAGAGAAATACTCCTTTAAACAAAATGTTGTTTTTGCGGCGCAGCAAAACAACAAGAACAAGTAAATCTACCTTTCACCTTGCGCTCTAAAATAAAAAAAGGATTAACATGATATAGCATGAAGATCCATCATGCAGCATCACCATATACGTAAGGCAGCAGTGCCATTTTTCGACCAAGAAGAAATAGAAACAGTCATCTTTCTTTAGGATAAAGTTTTCTTAGCGGAAAAGGTAGCGTTTGTGGTAGTACACCTTTCAGTTTTTCCAGTCACAACGAGTAAATATGCTGCCTATAACCTCGCAATTTACGCAGTTTCTCTAAAATTAACCATGACCAGCTAATGAGTGACGCTGAAGATTTCAATTTAATGTTTGGTATCTGTACGTACAATCGATGGTAAGGTTGCTTTTCTTAATAATAAATTTCTCAGCGTGTATGATGGTCATGCTCCCGTCCGCAAGATTTCTTTGAACCATTCCCTTGTCCGTTGGATGGGCGGCATATGGATGGCGAATTCTATTCTCAATCCAGCTTCTCTTAAAGAGAAGAGGAAACGTTTTGAGGAGTACTCATTCTTTATAACAGTCAGAAATAATTGTATCAATAACCTATCTCCAAGTAGTGTAAATATTTAATAAATTTTAATGCTCGCAATCAATCCTCTCTGAATTGTGATCCTACTATATCTCTCGAACTCTCGATGAGATAAATCTACATTTCGCTTCTCTTAAAGCTATGGACCTTTTAGTTTAATCTGACACCTTAAGTTTTATTGCGTCTGTGTAAACTTCTCAGATACCAGCATTTATGTTTTCTCCGGTTGACTAGGATGTTATTTTTAATGTTTAAAGTCACTATATAGTCTCTTTAGTCGACAATAACACACATGACACAATTTTTCGTTTACTCGGGGAATATCCTAGCGAAACGATTTTTATTCTTTACAGCCATTTTCACCCTATTTCAATTCCGCCGTTCTTCTCTTATATTTTAGAAGCCGGCGTCTATATTTTTATTTTATTAGCTTATAATCGAATCTTCTCGTTTGACTTGGAAATATTATTTGTTCCTTTCTCAATTATAAGTATTTGCGCCTACCCACCTTAAAGTATAGTAAGTATCTCTCCTCTTCCCATAAAAGGGTCCATCGATCTTCCTCTTGATTCAAGATTTTCTTAAAGATATTTATGTTCCTAATCATTCAAGCTCGTATAGTCGTCTACATACCATGCCTTAGGTATGCCATGCAGGTATCGGGCCTCGGGGTATATCCCCATTACCCGGATCTTCATCATGGCCCATGACTATGGGCCAGTCCTTGGGGCCTATTTCTAGGCGTAGATGTTTGCTGCGGGTTAATCCATAGTCAAAAAAAAGCTTACTGAAACTACGGGAAAAAAGGAGGTTGTCCAGTAAAAAGTCAAAGTTGGCCTATCAGCGGCATTGTGGGTTGTTACTCGACTCTCTAATCAATATAGAGAGGAGTTCTCTTGGAAGAGGTCGCCCGTCCGAGGCCGAGTGTGCAACGGCGCGAAGCCGTTGAGGTGTTCGTGTGGCTCGTTATCGGCGCGGTCGAACATGCCGCACGCCATCCGGGCCACGAAGTCGGTGATGGTCTCGACTTTCAGAATGGCCGCTATGACGTCATTCCGGAAGTAGCGACCTGCTCCGACGATCGTCCTTAATGTCAGATTTTGCTGAGCCTGCAGTCACCGCCTCAGAGGGTCGCTCAGAAGCGCGTACCAGGCCGGAGCAGCATAGGTGATGATAGTCCGGATATACATCTTGCATATCCGGAGCTTGGTTCTCGTTGGCAGCTTGGATGCCAGGACTGGACGGAGCGTCGCCCTCGCACATCTGGCTCTGCGGACGATGAAGTCGACGTGCGCGGTCATGCGCAGCGTCCTGTCGATCCGGCACCCAAGGTAGGTCACGGCCTTCTCGTACGCGATCTTCTGGCCATTGAGGATCAGCGGAGGTGGTAAGTTTCTGAGACGGCGAGTGAGCAGAGCGGTCGTCTTACCAACGTTGACGACCATCCTCCACTCATTCAGCCATAGTGGCAACAGGTCCAGCAGACGCTGCATTCTGGCAGTGGCTATATGGGCTCTTCTGGACGAGGTGAAATAGGCGCTATCGTCCGCCATATAGCGCCAGCTCCACGTTGTTCTCCCATTCTTGCAGCCTTCCTGCCAGTGTAGGGATATCGTTGGTATAAGCCGCGTACAGGACTGGAGACAAACAGCTGTCCTGAGGAACGCCGGCTCTGATGGTACGTGTTGCGGATTTGGCGTCCTCTACACAGACGTAGAACTTCCTATCTTCCAGGAAAGACGCCATTAGCCGCAACATAGCAGGAGGGACACTGGTCTGTTCGTGTAGTTTATATAGCAATCCTGAGTGCCACACCCGGTCGAACGCTTTCTCAATGTCGAGAAAGATGCCCAACGATATGCGGCCTCGGTTGTACTCTGCCGCAAGCAGGTGCAGCACTCTAGTCAACTGTGTGACTGTGGAGTGACCCCTCCTGAATCCGTGCTGCTCCGCCCGAAGATGGATGCACGGACGGAGACGTCTCAGCAGCAATCTTCCAAGCAGTTTAGCTATGTGCGGTAATAGCGTGATCGGCCTGTAGCTGGCAGCTCTACGCCTGTCCTTCCCGGGTTTCGGCAAGACGATAATTTTGCCTTTCTTTCAGTCCTCCGGGAAGTGGAATATCCCATTGTAGAGTTGACCAATCTCTACTAGGACTCTATTGGGCAGCTGTCGGATCTATGATGCAGCGTTGGTAATCCCATCGTGCCCAGGCGCCTTCCTTGGTTGCAGGCGGGTTACTGTCCTCCGCAGTTCAGCAGAGGAGATGAACCACTCTCCTGCAGGCGGTGGCGCGGGCGACACACAGTCGCGTACAGGAACTCCTGTACGCGACTCTCCTTCCGGGCATGAAGCTCCATGAACTCCGCACTTGCTGGGTTTGGCATAAATTGCTCCTCGAAGTGCTCTACTAGGATATCCGCTCTGCCCTCGGCACCGTAGCAGCGGTCACCCGCGCTGTTGGTCAGCGGGCAAACGGGAGGTCTGGCTTTGGTCAACTGTCGGTTCAGTTTAAAGAGCGACGCATCATGCTCATCCGCCTTCCATATGCGCCGATCCCAGGCCTCTCCTCTGTAGGCCTGGACTGAAACCGACAGTTTCTCCGACAAGGTGTTTATCTGTGTCTTCAGTCTCGGGCAGTGAGTACGCGCCCAGAGCTTCAACGCTCTCTTGCGCCTGATCTACACGCATATCTCTCGCGGCAGATCGTCTCGCCTTGCTGTGATCGGGACGATCGAAGAGGCCGCGTGGAGGGCCCCCTGGATGTTTTAGGTGATTCTGGTAGCAGCGCCCTCTACGTCGTCCGCTGTGCATATAAGATGGTGGACTGGAGGTCTCTCCTGCAGGTGTTGGTAGTAGAGCCTCTAGTCGATACGTGTCCTGAATTCTCTGGGCGGCGTAGTCACCGCCTATGTGCCAAGGGTGATCAGAATCGGGAGGTGCTGTGAGTTCAGGTCGTACAACATCTCTACCACTATCGGGTAGTTGACGTTCCTAGAGAGCACGATGTCCAATACATCCGGACGCTTTCGCGGATCTGTCGGAACGTGTGTTGGTTCTTCGGGACCTAAAACGTCATAGTTGTTTATCTCCGCGTCTTCATATAGTGCATGACCCGGCGGGTTGATCACTCTGGACCTCCACGCCGGGTGTTTGGCGTTTAGGTCCCCGACGATGATGGTGGGTGTTTCGCCTTCCATTATCGTCCGGACGACTAAGGAGCAAAATGGAGTCCCTGGCGGATGGTATGCTGCGTAGATCCTTAGTTCATCGCCCGCCGCCTCCATTTTTATGCCAATAGAGCGCATTGTCTGGTATTTTGGTAAATCCAGCTCTTGATGGACGATGTCCCTCCTCACTAGAACCGCCGTCCCTCTATAGGCGGCCCCTTGAGAAGTGACCTCGTCCCTTCTGTATAGGTGGTAATTTGGCAGCTTTAAATGCATCTTGGGATTTAGTTTTGTCTCTCCCAGCAAGATGACATGTAAGTCCTGCTGCTGGGCGACTGTGCAGAGTTCATGTAGCTTCTGCTGTATTCCGTCCGAGTTCCAATAGATCCTCTCCTCTATAATGCCGGGCCAGGAGATTTGCCAGCGCCTTCATTACTGCTGTTATTGGATCGGTCCCGGTTCTTATGTCTGCCAGGACCTGACTGCCGACCTCGATAGCTATGCCAACCAAACGTTTGAAGGCATCTGCTGTCTCGAAGCCGGCTGTGGGTGTTCTCCTGTATGAAGGGGTTGGCACTGGTCTCGGGCGTTGATCTTCCTGCACTCTTTGCTTATGGGTAGAGCGCGCTCTATGTGTAGAGCGGGCTCTATTTTTATTTATTTTTTATTTATTTACACTTTAATGCACAAAAAAAGTATATATGGCAGACTTAATGCCGTAGGGCATTCTCTCCCAGTCAACCATTAGGCTAAACAGAGATAGATATTATGGAGGCGGTGCAGCAATAATCAAATAGAGAGGATAAAAGAAATAATAATATATGTAATAAACAATACGTAGATATTATATACATATATATATATATATATATATATATATATATATATATATATATATATATAATACAATATATATACATACATACATACATACACTGTATACACATAAATACATAAACATATATCCATATATATATATATATATATATATATATATATATATATATATACACAATAGGTTCGTATAAATATTATATATGTCAGAATATATATGAAATATATACGAAAAAGAGAGCTTAATAGTGAGTGAGGGCGAAAGAGTGAGATAAATAACCAGTACGGTGTAAAGGAGTGAGTAACTTAAGATTGGCCGAGGAACGGAGAGAAAAATTACGAGAATCTCCCATGTATTGAAATTTAGATTTCAGATACTCGGGAGCACATGGATCGTTCAAAATTGAGAAAAGGGTGCAGAGTATTCTAACATATCTGCGCTGACGGATAGGCAACCAGTTTAACTGTGTACGAAAGGAAGATACATGGTCGTATTTACGAAGATCATAAATGTATCTGATACAGTTGTTAAGCAGACGATCCAATGTATTAAGATGAAGTTGAGACAGGTCTGAGCAACACACATCGACATAATCAATAATCGGTACAATAAGTGATTGGACAAGTAAAATCTTGGTATTGGTAGGAAGAAAGTTTTTAAATCGATATAGAGATCGCAAAGTTCCAGTAGTTTTGCGACTCACCTCCTGTATATGTTTGTTCCATGTAACCAATGTTACATGGAACAAACATATATGTTCAATGCAACCATCGATGTACAGACCAAGGTTCTTTACGCTAGTAGAGAATGGTATGACATTATTATTAAACATAATTGATGGTAGGGTGGCAATATCCAGTTTAGATAATAATCTTGAGCTACCTAAGATTATTGTTTGGCATTTAGACGGGTTCACGTTTATGCCATACACAGTAGACCATTCTGAGATATATTTTAAATCATCATTTAACAGTGAAATAGCACTTAGGATATTTGAAGGCTCCACTTGCGCATATAACTGCAGATCATCAGCATACAAATGGTAAGAGCTCTTGAGATTTAGTGTAATGAGATTTATAAAAATGGAAAACAGAAGAGGAGAGATAATACCGCCTTGAGGGACGCCAAATATTTATTTTCTGATAGAACCCTTTCTGGCACTCTACCCACGTTTTTCTTGGTTGTCTCGCGTTTAACCTGTGCCTGTGAGGCTACTGGTCCTGCTGGTGTCGGGGTAGAGGTGACAGCCTGAGGAGGCTGCGACTTCTTCCTGCTCCTCTCCCGCCTCCTCCTTCTAGTGGGTTACCGTTCTGTGGCGGGGTTGGCGGGGGGCTGTAGAGTCGACCCGGTGGTTGCCCTTGCTTCCACGGGTTCCACAGTTTCCATAGGTGTTACGGGGGGGTTGCCTGCCCTTTCCTGTTACGGTAGCCTACCCATCTTCTCGGATTGTAACTGCTCTTGGGCGACTCTGGGGGATCTTTTTCGGATCCTCCGGGAGTAGCCCCGGCAAAGTTATTCCCTGCCTCCTAGCAGTCCTCCTCAGGACTGGTCAGCGGCGGTCATTTGCCGTGTGCTTTTGCCACAGTTGGCACATTTGGGTTCCTCATCTCTACCCCGAAGGCAAAGGCTCGCTATGTGCTCCCCGGCACAGCGCACACACTTCATTGGCCTGAAGCAGTTGGCGGAGGCGTGCCCGAAAGCCTGGCATCGGTGGCATTGAGCTGGTCCTGCTTTCCTTTGCCAGGCTTCGATGACGACCCCTCTCATATAGAGGAGTTCGTCGACTTTGTATAAGCCCTGGAGCTGCTCCAGGTTCAGGTGGTCCAGTTGGGCGAAGTAGAGGCAACCAGGTCTGCCCCTACGTGGTGGGATCGCCTTAACATATTTGATAGGGAAGCCCTTTGCCCTAATAGCCTCCTCTATGGTTTTAGTATCCGTGTCCTCCTCCGGGGTATAGCAATACCACGACAATGTTGGTGTCTCTTTCGAGAGTTCAACCATGTACCGCTGGACGGTTCTGGACTCTTCGGCGCTTTGTGGTGTAAAACGTACACCCTTCCCGAACGGACCAACTTTCTGTTGAGCTCCTTAAAATGCCTCGTCTAGTCCGGGAGGCATTCAGCCACTATAGGCGGGTATCTAGCCTTGTTCTGGTCGGCAGGCTTGACGGCAGACGCTGCCGCCGGTTGCGGTCGTGGCTCTGCTGGTGCTGCTACCATATGAGCGTATCTGGTAGATGGCCGTTGGCCATCATCCTGCGGGAGCCCGGACGGATTGGTTGTCGTCACCGGCGATGATTGGCCGGCGGATGCTGCAAGGGTTGCATAGGTGGTGGACCCCAAGCTATAGGATTCTTCAGCCCCCTGCTCATACTGGGCCGAGTCATGGCTGCGCCGGTCCGGTGATATGGAGCGGGGGGGTTGTGGTGGTGAGGGTGATTTCGGCGGTGATTTATGCACCCTCTTCGTCGTCACCTGGTGGTAGTCTTCATCTTCCGATGAGGATGTTAGTACATCGAAGGATTGATGGGAGCCGATTCGTTGCATCTTTTCGAGAAAAAAGGCCTCGGTCTCAGATGGAGTATGGCGTCTGGCCATTTTCATTGCCCGCTGCTGCTGGGGCGACGGTTCCTGCCTGACCATGTGCTCAGACACGGCTGGCGTGAGCGCGACGCCCGGTGCGGCCTCCTTCGACGGCGAGACGGGTTTTCTCATTGGGATCTGCGAGAAGGACGACACTATTCTGGCGCACTCCGGGTTCTCCAGATCCCTAACAAGTAGTGGTCGTTCTAAAACTCCTTTCTTATCTGGTGGTACTCTTGACTTGGGGGTGGCTCCCCCTTATCCCTACCTGACATGTTGTCCTTACCTAACTTAACACAGTCAGTGGTAATCAAAAGGCCCTATCTATATACCAGCCGATTGGCAGCAGATGATGCGCGACGCGGATGGTGGGGATGATAAGAGTTGACTTTCCACACTTGGGGCACTGCCTACCCCTTTTGCAACAAAAGGGTTGGGGGAAGTGCGGTGGTGGCACTTTAAGTACGCGACTAGGCACAATAGACACGAGCGTCTTAAAGTGCCAAGAAACTGCCTAGGGGCCGGTGACCTCGACGCCTCGCGAAATCAGAGGACTCAACGATCGGCGGAGTATGTCGTACCGGCGGATGTGCTCACAGCTAAACGCAAACAACTCACACCTAGGAGATTCAGATGATATAGATCAATCATTCAAGCGGTTCTCTGATAACTTTTTCTCTGTTCAGCCTAAACTTCTTTGAAATTCCTTGTCATCAGAAGAAACGCCTTACAAATACTCCTGTAAAACTTGCTAGTTCACATCGTCTAGTAAAGAATCATTATCTCCGTAAAATATTCATAGTTAGTCGCAATTATTTGTATGTATTTATTTTGTATTAAAGTTAATATAATAAATATTTATATTATTAATATTTTAATTTATATATGTATTTATGTTAGAATATAACCTTTTAAATTTTTTAATTGCTACACTAATGTCATGTTCTCACCACACAATACATCCGCTTTTTAATAGATTTAGAGTAACAAAAGATCATACAGATACAAAACATAGCAGTATAATGCTTAATGCTGCTATGTTTCGTAAACTACACACGTAATAACCACATTTATACCACAGACTCTACCATTTTTAAAATAACCATTAAAAATAACCAAGCGTTATTTCCAATTTTTAATAAATATTTATATTTAATATATATTTCTTTTATTGTAGCTACAACTTGGTATTCTTGTCTGTAACTTACGTGATCCCCATGTTAGTTATGGTATGGGCTTATATTCAAATGAGTGCAGCGCTTCGTGGACACGCAATAGGGGAATGCACACCCCATCAAAAGCAGATTGTTCGATCCAAAAGAAAGGTTTGTACAAGAGGCTTACTATCACTAGATAATTGAAATTAGGTAAAGTTCCTAATGATGGTTATCCAAACAGAATTGTAGAAAACAAATTAAGTTTCGACTTACAACACTAGATATTTTTCAAATGTAAATTTTTCAAAATTGCTGTCCCTATCACCAAAAGCTTTCCTGAGAAAATACAAATGTAATCTCTTACGTTTGTCATCCAGTGGGGTAGGTAGGCAGAGAACAACAGACTTCCACTTGTCACGATCCTGATACATCTCTCTCGGTTCTTTCACTTTACGTATACATGTTCGTTAGTTAACGATCGTATTAAATTGGAACATTTTCAATATATCGTATATTTGTCACATAAACTTCTGTCGAGAGTTCTTTGCCTACTCTGCCACTCAAATCCTTAACAGAAATCTGATACATCATGAATATAGATATGTAATATTAATTTTATGAAAACTTAATAATAATAAGAAAAAAGTTCATAATAATAACATAAAATTATATAAATTAGGTAATATTTGTTTTTAATATTTGTAAATTAATATAATTCATAGTTGTATGAATTTAATAATGATAGTAAATAAAATTTATATTTGTAATATTAATTTTATTTTGCAAATATTAAAAATTTTATGTTTTTTTTTACTTTTTCAAATATTTTTGGGAAAAATACTTAAAGTTGCTTACCTCAATAGCCATGTAAAACATATTAATATATTATTAAATAAAAAAAACCTCATCCATATAAAATACTTTCAATTTGGCATTACTTTTCGATAGTGCTATATTTTGAAAATTCGTGGATCATACCTAATAAATTTTAACTTCTTTTATAAAGCAAAAATTCTCAATAAAGGCTTATTAACTATCAATCCAACCAATATTTCATAGCTCTCCCATACCTTTTAGTTTTGAGTGTGGTAGCCACTTTTGAAATCCGAGTGATCTAAAAAAATAAATCTTTTTAAATCTTTTCTTTTTTTTTTAGTTTTACCGCTATCTATACAACATGTAACATAACTAACGCACTTTCAGAAAGTAGTTTGTTCAAAATCGTTTACTGGATCGATTCCTATCATTTTTAAAATAGGTAATTTTTTATCCCAAAAATAATTAAAACTACGTAAATTACAGTCCCACTAAATCTGTACAGTCAAAACAAACTGAAATCGACCGTAACTTAAGGCAATAAGACTTTTAAGAGTGCAGTTTTATTTGTATTATTACTAATTCTGTCATTCAATAAAAATGTGGCGTTAAATATACCACCCCATTCGGCGGCGTTAAATATACCACCCCATTCAGCGGCGTTAAATATACCACCCCATTCGCACCATGAGGAATCAAATTAAAGAAATGGCCCCGAGTTCCCGGCGCCCCTTTAATGGGGCAGGGGTGTGAAGAATCTCCGGGAGGGAAACCGGCGACGAGGCTCGCCACCCATCACGTTCTGTCTCCCGGAGGGGCGAAAAGTGGATTGCAGAGGCCCGTCTGGCTACGTTGAATGTATGTGGAGCAATGAATGATAAAATGGATGAAGTATGCGAGGTGATGTATGATAGAGGAATAGATTTGTTATGTGTAAATGAGACGAAACGGAAGGGGAAGGATGTCACTACACATGGCATGTATACCGCATACTGGTCTGGTGTAGACGAGCTCGAGCGGGCATGCCAGGGAGTAGGTATCATCCTATCAGAAAGAATGGTGCAATGTGTGAAAGAGTATGAATGTGTAAGCCCAAGACTGCTATGGATACGATTGAAAGTGGGCTTAAAGAAGTTGTTTGTGCTAGGGGTCTACGCCACAGACATGTCTAAGCCCACTCATATCCGAGAGCAGTTTTGGGAAATGGTAAGGATGGTATTAATGAAATGTAAGGGAAATGAAAATGTTGTTATGCTAGGAGATTTTAATGGAAGAGTTGGGGTGAGGAGGCTTGGTTATGAGAGGATATTGGGAACGTTTGGTGATGAAAGTTTAAATGAGAATGGTGAAAGCCTCCTCACTGTATGTATGGAAAAGAATCTTTTTGTGACGAACACTTTCTTTCGCCACAAGAGGATTCACATGTACACTTGGGAAAGAGGTGATGATAGAAGCATGATAGATTTTATAATTGTGGATGAAAGATTGAGGGGCGCAGTGGTGGATACAAGGGTTTACCGGGGGTCAAACGTAGGAACGGATCATTTTTTGGTTTTATGCCGAATTAATGGTCTATTCAGGCGGTGGCGCCATCGGTCATCTGTGTCTACCACTGCGTTACAGCGTATTAGAACAGAAAGATTACAAGATGAAGGTGAGAAAAACAAGTTTAAATGTAGACTGAAAGAAAACGTAAGTGGTTTGGATGAATTATGTACGAATGAGTTAGACTTGGAGAATGTATGGCAAAATGTTAAGAAAGGTTTAGTAGATGCAGCTACCGAAGTATGTGGTGTTAGTAAAAGAAAGAATGAAAGGAAAAATAATACGTTATGGTGGGATGATGAGATACGTACGAAAGTTGAAGCAAAGAAGAGAGCATGGCTAGATTTACTAGCAACTAAGGCTGGTAATTCTAGTGGTAGTAATGATGATTGTGAAAGAAAAAAAGGCAGTCTTTAGACATCTAAATAAAAGAGTAAAAGAAGTATGTAGTTGAAAGGAAAAAGCAAGAAAGAACGGATAAAAATGATAGAAGAATATCGGATAACTTCCAGGCAAATATTAAAATGTTCTGGAAACTCGTAAGAACTGCCAGGGGATGTTCAAAACAGCCTATAATGAATGCTATAAGAGATGAGAATGGCTATATTCTGAATGATGAAGTTTTGAGTTTAAAGAGATGGAAGGAATATTTTGAAAGCATGTTTATGAGTGAGGAGACAACGTATGAACTGAATGAAATAGGAACTCCGAAAGAAGAGGAAGGAGGTAGCGAGATAAGTATAGATGAAATAATAAAAGCAATGAAAAGCATCAAAGCAGGTAAGGCTGCCGGATATGATAGGGTTTCACTCGAAATGCTAAGGGCTGGAGAGGAAGTGGTGGCAGGCCTGCTGCACACCTTGTTTAATTTATGCTGGGAACTGAAACGGGTACCGGGAGACTGGTGCAAAGCCGTGATAGTCCCAGTATATAAGGAAAAAAGGGTCGCAGCAGGACTGTAAAAACTACCGCGGTATCAGCCTTCTTAGCATCGTGGGAAAACTGTATGCCAGGTACTGATTGAAAGGGTCATGAAAGAAACCGGTGGAAAAATTCGGGATGTGCAAGCGGGATTTAGAAAGGGAATGGGATGTACAGATCAAGTCTTCTCCATGCGCATGATCGCGGAGAAGTTTTTGGCCAAAAACCAAAAGGTTTTTTGTGCGTTCATGGACTTGGAGAAGGCCTATGACAGGAATGTGCTATGGCAAACACTGAACTCATTTGAGTTGAGCGCTGGCTTGATACAGGCATTGGAATCTCTTTATAGGGACTCTAGTGCTTGTGTTAGGATCAACGGGGTCTACTCGGACTGGTTTGGCATCCATAAAGGTGTCAGACAGGGCTGTGTGGCTTCCCCGTGGTTGTTCAACCTATTTATGGACAGTTGTTTGCAAAATTTGAAAGTTGAAGAATGCGGATTAAGAATGGGTGAGTTAACCATCAAATGCCTTTTGTACGACGATGATCAAGTTATTCTTGCGTCGTCGGCGGCCGAGTTGCAAATGATGGTTACATTAATGAACAGATCATTAAAAGAAAGGGGTATGAAAGTGAACGCAAGTAAGACGAAAATTATGGTTTTTGAAAGAGATGAAAGTAAAACGATATGTGAAATAAGAATAGAAGGGGAGTTGATCGAGCAAGTAGATGAGTTTGTATATTTGGGGTGCGTATTTAGCAGGGATGGGAGATATGATAAGGATATAGAACGACGAGTGAACGCAGGAAACAGAGTAAATGGGGCCCTGCACTCTATTGTGAAGAGTCAAAATGTGTCAAAAAAGGCACGTATGGCAATTCATAATGCTGTGTTGGTCCCTACTTTAACGTATGGTAGTGAAAGTTGGGTATGGCAGAAGAAGCACGAGAGTAGAATAAATGCAGTAGAAATGCGGTCGTTAAGGAGTATGTTAGGGCTGAATCTGAATGACAGGGTGAAAAATTGTGTGATAAGAGAAGAGTGTGGTTTGCAAGATGATGTTGTGACCAGGATTAAGAAAGGAATGCTTCGGTGGTTTGGTCATGTGGAAAGAATGGATGAGGAAAGACTGACAAAGAAAATTTATGTTGCAGAAGTGAATGGTAGAGTCGTAAAGGGACGTCCTAGGCGAAAATTTATCGACCAAATTGGCGATTTATTGAAAACGGGCCAAATTAGGAGTACCCTTAACCGACGAGCATGTATGCGTAGGTGTATGGATATGAAGGAGGCGAGAGAGGTGTGTCAGGATCGTGCCAAATGGAAGTCTGTAGTCTCTGCCTACCCCTCTGGGTGACAGGCGTGAGTGTTAATGTTATGTCAATAAAAATGAAGAAAAATGAACTTTATTTCAAGCATGGTAAAGTCTTTGCGTTCATGGATTTGTACTGTGACCACAACATTCTTCCGGAATTAGTATAACTAATTTGATATATAATCAGTGCATAAAAATGTTTGACTAAAATTCAGTGTACGTATTATGATTATAATATAATATACTAATTGGGGTGTCTGAGGATGTGCGTTAATTACGTTACATATTGTATATAGTTGACAATTGATAGACAAAGTGTAATATAGGGAGAATCACAACAATTAATCTATTAAAAATTTGCCGTAAAAGCTACAACACTGAAATTTCAATCCAAAAAATAAATCCAAATATTAAAGTCGAATGAAAAATAATGCTACAGATAAAATGGTTTCTCTGGGTTGAATTCTTAAAATTATTATAGAAAGAGAAAAGTATGCACATATAATATTATTAATACTTTTAAACACTTTTTAAAGACACCGTATTATATATAATTATAGTATAATATTTTATATTATATTAAAGTAAAGTAAAGTTACAGCCTATATACGTCCCACTGCTGGGCACAGGCCTTCCCTCATTTCTGAGAGGGTTTTAGCGCAAGGAATTGTCCGCCGCGCTGCCCCAATGCGTGTTGGCGAACTTCACATGTCTTCGAAATATTTTTTTTTCTTATTCCTCAGACATGCAGGTTTCCTCACGATGTTTTCCTTCACCGCCGAGCACGTGGTATATCAGCACTCAAAATTGCAATTAACAATTTCATTGGTGCCGGCGAGGATCGAACCCAGGTTACCGCGTTCTGTTATATTTACAGCGAGCGTTAACCATCTGAGCTACCACGGCTCTTTATATCATCAAATTATAATAAAGTATCATAAATATATATTTAGGGTCCTTAATTTAATCTCAAAATATAAGTAATAAAATAAAATAAAGTCGTACGAAATTAATAAGTCATTAGTATTATAGTATATTTTGGCCACCAGTTACGAGTGTGTTAATTGAACTCTGTTATGAGAGCCTGATATTATAGTGGGTCTCTTATGCTTGGTTGTTGTTATTAACAGGTCGTCCGTATGTTTGTCCTTGTGGTGGTTGTATTTGCACTGTGCTGGTTGCCGTACCATGCATACTTTGTGATGGTATATCATCACCAGTCCTTAGCATCAGCGCCTTTAGCCCAACACATCTACCTTGCGTTCTACTGGTTAGCGATGGCTAATTCGATGTTTAATCCCCTGATTTATTACTGGATGAGCAATAAGTGAGTTAAATAATTTTTAAAATTCTAATCATAATTTAGTGATATTTACTGTTTACTTCTAAGCATAACATTTCAACGCCACGTAAATTCCGGATCAATGGTTACTGGCCTGGCGTTCGCCTCCATTTGTGATTGCAAATTTCCCCATTTCCGTTATACCTGTCATAGTAAGCCATACAGACATATTATGTCTTTGATTTTTTTTACTGAATATTAATTATTTAAGAGGATATCGGGTCTGTCTACGCCTGAGATAAAACAAGAAAAAAAAATTAAACCAACAATAGAAAGTAGAAAAGTATTTTTAACCAAGAAGATAGTAAAAAAGTGTTTCACAATTTACAAAATGTTTATTGCTAGTCGATCAATCTAGTACTTCGTAGGTCGAACTAGGTTTTAATAAACCCAACAGGATAAACCTGTTGACATAAAATTAAACTTAGCGAAAGAGTTTTCTTGACTGCAGGCATTATTAATATGATGCTATTTAGACTAAAAACTAATTTTAAAAATACTTGACTGCTTTTGTCGATCAAAAGTAATTTCGACCGGGAAACAGTTCTTACCGTAATATTATATTCATAATACTCTTTTTTGTAGGTTTAAGGTATATTTTCGCATAGTGCTCTGCTGGTGCCGATTTGTTGAACAAGAAACAACCAACCAGCTGACGAAACAATTTGAAATGAATAGATCATTCACGGGTAAATTTTCCTTTCTTTATGAAACGATTTTGCCTAGCGTATTATCGTATCGTAATAACCCATCCTTATCACACCATTTTGATATGAGAAATGATCCTTCGCCTTTACGCTATTTATATAGATTTCATAACCTAATTTATATATATAATAGCATTAATAATAATGTTATGTATAAAATTAAATACAAGCAAAGTAATACATAAATAAGTATAATCATTTAAGTACGAGTATGTGGTATTTTGCTTTAGCAAAGAAAAACAACTTTGTTTAAGTAATTGCGTAGTTTAAAAAAAATTGTGTTGTACTTTGACAATGTAAGTCTCCGTTCCGTTTTTCTCCGTTTGGTTTGGAATTTTCCTTTCATTTTGCGAGGGTGTTTTTATTTTGCTTATAATAGGTAGGTATACATAAATCTTTTTCTTTTTAAATAATTTATATAAAATATCTATTAAAAATAATATTTATATAATTAACTGCATAACGTATTGGTTAGTTTTGTACCGTAACTTGTTATAAGAAATATTGTTGAAAAAATTTTCTTTTTAGAAAAAGGGTGACAAACTAGTACACAGACCACCTGATAGGCTATATTCTGTGTCATAGCAATGTATGTGTACCCATAAACATTTACATTAAATAAATAATAAAAATGCAGGTGCGTTGTCACCCCTAAGGACTAAGATGGAATGCCTCATATCCACTAAAAATGGTTTCTGGTTTTCTACCCTCACCATACGAATCACATCAGTTTACGTTGGTATTCTGTGATAGTAAAAAAAGGGCGTGGTCCTTCCAGATCGAGTCGACCTATGCGTGCTACAACCATAAAATAGCTGCAACATTGCTTCACCACGTATAAGTTAAAATATTTCTGTTCATTCATGAATGTTGTTGTAGATTTTTATCATGATCAAAGTAAATAGAACTAACGGTAAAAATTCTTAAAAGGACCATTCCTGTTTCTAGTATATATTATGTATTAAATGTAAAATTTATCTATAGGGAGCCAGAGGCATTTTCGCGGCGTTTCTACGTTTACCCGAACCTGACATTCAGAGGTGCGGAGAAACCTGTCGCGGTCGATGCCTACTAATGGTATGATAAATAATTATAAGTTTTAACATAAAGTAAAAACTGACTTCAAATTGCTAAAGAAAGTTATTTACTTGCAACCCTTATTTTTCTTCCAATTGTATATGAGACCACTCTTCAATAATAACTTATTTAAAAAAAAGAATCTTTAAAATCGTTTATTTATCTGCGAAGATATCATATGAAATTCCTTAAACAATAGTCCAATATTAAATTTTTTCCCAATTTCCCACACATTTTTGAATTTCCTTTTCAAAAAGTTATGGGACCACTCTTGAGGTAAAAACTATTTAACAAAAAATATTCAAATCGGTTCACAATCTGCGCAGATATCGCGTAACATACATGCAAAAAGGGATTTTTGATGGGACATTTGAATTGAGAACCTCCTCCTTTTTGAATTCGGTTAAAAAGAGTTATATGTTTTAAATTTATTGTTGAGGTTTGCCATATTCGTCGGTATTTTATGCCGTTTCAATATTCGTCGTGATTCTAGAAATTATTATTTCACCATCTGTGTTATCGTTCTAAGACCTGACGTTCGCACATTTATTAACCATTATCGTATGATTAATAGACCAATTAACTTCAATTTATAAACGCAAGTAATTTAGTTTTTTTTACGGAATTTGTTTATAGTTATTTTATATATATATATATATATATATATATATATATATATATATATATATATAGTCGAGGGATACTCATCCCAATTTACCTGTCCGGTAGTTGTGGTATGGTATACGGGTATGCGACCCCGGCTACCCTAGCTATTACTGTCCTATCCCTTGCCCTCATGGACGATAATATCCTACATTTCCTATTTCCTACCCTAACTTACCCTACTCTTCCTTTTCACACCACCTATCCTTCCCGTTTTCCTATTCCTACCCTCCGCCAATCCAACGTCAGCCGTGCGGATGGATGCATGGCTAGGGGCGAGCCTAGTCGTTAGCATGCCACACTGCCCTGGGACCGGGCGACCCCAGAATTAGGCTAGCCTTACCCTGGCATGCGGGGCTCGGCTGGGGGGGACAAACCTTTCCTTCGCTATTCGGGGAGCGCAATGGATAATCACAAAATTAACCAAAATGGCGGCGATGTGGTTCGTCACCCATCACGTCTCGTTTCTCGCGCGGGCGAAAAGCGGCCCACGGAGAGCCGCTTCGCTACGTTGAATATAAGAGCAGGGATGGATGGAAAGGTAGATGGAGTGTGTCAGATGATGGATGAACGTTGCATTGATATTCTGTGCGTGAACGAAACCAAGAGGAAAGGATGTGACACCACGGTTCATGGCCCCTACACGGCATACTGGTCGGGAGTCCCCCAAACCAGCCGAGGCTGTCAGGGAGTTGGTGTGATTCTTTCATCTCGAATGGTTGAATGTGTGATGGAGCATGAATGTGTAAGCCCAAGACTCCTCTGGCTTAGGTTAAAAGTCGGACTTACCCGCTTGTTTATCCTTGGGGTCTATGCACCGACGGATCTGCGTGGAGGTGGGTCACTAAAATCACAACAAGAGAGAGAGGAATTTTGGGATAGCATGAGAGAGGTCTTGAATAAATGCGGAGAAAATGAACGGATCGTGATGTTAGGGTACTTTAATGGATGGGTTGGAGTAAAGCGTGATGGGTATGAAGGAGTTCCGGGTATGTTTGGGGACGAGAGAGTGAATGACAATGGGAGAAGCCTGCTTGAAGTATGCTTGGAATGGAATCTGTGCGTGGCCAACACAATGTTTGACCACAAAAAGATCCATTTGTATACAAGAGATGATGGTGAGTCTAGAAGTATGATTGATTTTGTAATTGTGGATGAGAGACTGAAGAAGAAAGTGCTAGACACTCGAGCATACCACGGTGTAGGCCTCGACACAGACCACTTCCTGGTCATAGCACGAATGCGTGGCCTCTTTAAACGGTGGCGACACCGAGGGGCCGAGCCTACGAGTGTTTTGGACAGGTAAAAGTGGAAAATCTACAAGAAAAAGAAAAGAAAGACGAGTATGTAGAGAAACTGAAAGAAAGTTTTAAAGGGATAGAAGAGACATGAATGATTGAAGATTTGTGGGAGACATTTAAGAAAGGGGTTGTAAATGTTGCGATTGAGGTATGCGAGGTAGCTAAAAGAAGGAAAGGGAGAAAGAATGATAACGTGTGGATGGATAAAGACGTACAAAGGGTTGTGCAAGAAAAGAAGAAAGCGTGGTTGGATTGGTTAGCAACAAAAGCTAACCAAAAAGTTCAAAAGGCAACGGATGACGAGATAAAGGAAGCAAGAACGAAGTATAAAAGATTGAAAACAGCAGCGGAAGAAACTGTGTCTAGAAAGAAAGAAGAACGAAAAGATGATTTCGATAGGAGGCTCACTGAAGATTTCCAGTCAAATATTAAGTTTTTCTGGAAAACCATCAAAACAGTCAGAGGAAAAACTTCTACCTCTGAGATGAGTACAATCAGGAGTCAAGATGGGAGCATTATAAAAGGAGAAGAATGTGTGTTAAAGAGATGGAAAGAGTATTTTGAAAGTTTGTTTGAAAGAGAGGAAGTGCAGGTACAGCATCTGCCACCTTCCACGGAAACGAATATAAATGTTGATGAAAATGAGATAAGCATGGATGAAATAGTGAAAAAGGGTATGACAGGATTACCGTCGAGATGTTGAGGGCTGGACAGGGCCTGGTGGCTAGTCAGCTGTACCGCCTTTTCAATCTGTGCTAGCGAAATGGGCAAGTGCCGGGAGACTGGTGCAAAGCCGTAATCGTGGCGTTGTATAAGGGAAAAGGGTCACGGCAGGACTGCATAAATTACCGTGGTATAAGCCTTCTTAGCGTCGTCGGTAAATTGTATGCGAAAGTGTTGATTGAAAGGGTTGTGAGTAAAACAGACGAGAAAATATGGGATGTACAAGCGGGATTTAGAAAGGGTATGGGATGTACGAATCAGGTCTTTTCTTTGCGGTGCATAGCCGAAAAGTGTTTGGCTAAAAACGAGAAAGTCTACTGCGCCTTCGTAGATCTAGAAAAGGCCTATGATAGAGTGGTGAGGAATGAATTGTGGTCAGCACTGTCCGTGTACGGTGTGAGCAGTGTCCTCGTACGAGCATTGCAATCTCTTTATAGGGATTCTAGTGCTTGTGTGAGGATAAACGGGGCATACACTGAATGGTTTAATATTGAAAAAGGTGTTAGACAGGGATGTGTAGCGTCACCGTGGCTGTTTAATCTGTTCATGGACAATTGTTTGACAGATTTAAAAGAGAATGAAAGTGGGTTGAGAATGAATGAGTTACTCGTCAAATGTCTTCTCTATGCTGATGACCAAGTATTACTTGCGTCTTCGGCCGAGGAGTTGCAGGAGATGATAACTGCTATGAGTGGAGCTTTTGTTAGAAAGGGAACGAAGATGGATGTAAGGAAAACGAAAGTGATAGTGTTTGAAAAAGATGAGGCAGTGACAGACTGCAATATCGTGATTGAAGATGAGCAAATTGAACAGGTGAAAGAGTTTGTGTATCTGGGGTCCAAATTACAAGAGATGGAAAGTGTGAGAGTGATATCGAAAGAAGAATGAATGCAGGAAACATGGTGAATGGAGCTTTGCACTCCTTTATGAGCAGTCGGGAGGTATCTAACAAGGCTCGTTTGGCTGTGCATGAGGGGGTGTTGGTTCCGGCACTCATGTACGGAAGTGAAAGTTGGGTATGGCAGAAGAAACATGAAAGTAGAATAAATGCAGTTGAGATGAGAGGATTAAGAAGCATGATAGGAGTTAAACTGAGTGACAGGATAAGAAATAGTGAGATAAGGAAACGTTGTGGTCTGAAAGAAGATGTAGTGACAAAAATTGAGAAAGGTATGCTGAGATGGTTTGGCCACATCGAGAGAATGAATGAAGAACGATTGACGAAAAAAGTGTATAAGGCGAGTGGGAATGGAAGCGCTGAAGGGGTAGACCTAGGCGGACTTTTCTAGACCAAATTAGGGACGTCTTGAAAAAAGGCCAGGTTAAGAGTACCCTAAACCATAGAGCATGTATGAAGGGAATAATGAAAGTGGACGAAGCGAAACAAGTATGTAAGGATCGTAGCAAGTGGAAAGAAGTGGTCTCTGCCTACCCCTACGGGAAAGAGGCGTGACTATATGTATGTATGTATGTATGTAATTTGTTTATATTTTCATTTGTTCTCAGGTCCCTCAAATGTAACATCAAAACTGATGAATGGCAATATGGTGAAAATGAATCCAAATGGTACAAAGAATAGTAATGAAACAAATTATTACGAGATTGAGGAAAGGTTATAAGCCATACTATGTGAAAAATAAAAGTTATTTTAAAATATGGATTGCTTTTATTACAGGATGTTTTGTAGAAAATATATATATTAATAAATTGAGTGTAACTGTATCCATATAATACTATAATACACAATAGAATGGCTGTCAACCTTATTTTGTACGAGAATAAGTGTCGCCGGGAGCACACATACAAGCGATTACGTCGTATTAACAGTTAATCACTACTACAAACCCGATTCGCTGTGTTCAAAGACGGATTGTAATACGTATGTATTTGTGAATAGCGTGCAATTTGGCATTTTATAAATAATTTGCATGCGAAATTTGGAAACGATTGTAACGTCAAAACACATCTTGTGTTGACATTTATACGTGTGAATTGACATGTTAGTGGCATTTTAGTGGCTACACGGGCTCCGCCTACTCCACCGTTCTATTGTGTATGTATTATAGTATTCTATGAATGTAACAGCGGTTTTCCAAATGTCAACCAATGTGATCTGCTAGTTAATAAACGTTTGCTCAACGTAGAGCAGCTGGCGCTTTTTTTGAAAATGTCTGTCCAGAAATAGAAAAATTAAAAATGTTAAAATGGTATATATTCGAATATTTAAGAGCAAACGTAAACGTGGTAAAAATTTACATGACGATACTTTACTTTAAATGTTGTAAAAACTTGATAAGTGTTTTCGATGTTGCAAAATAACTTAATGTCTTCTTTATTATCTTTAATACTTGATTCAAATATTGACTTGCTGTTTATTATTTTGACATAGAAATCTACCTTAAAAATTGTCTTGGTCTGTCACTCTATACTAAAAGAATAGTTTTTAATAACATTCTATTTTCAAAATTGTATACTATACTGTAATCCATTATTGAAAAAAATAAAAATCTTAGTATTTAAATTTTTCTAATTCTTTTATCATCCCTATCAATATTCCCTATATATAATCTCTATAAAAAAATCAATCATCAAAAAATCAATTGCTCAAAATTAGTCTCGCTAAAACTCGACAACGGCTCGACTGATTTTGATAATTTTTTGTGTGTATTTGAGTGGGTACTTGGATGATCTAAAGGAAGGCAAGTAGATCCAATAGGTGGCGCTGTTGTCGAGATCCAGAAGTCAACCGTGCAAAGTCGGGGCGCACCGCCAGTATTTAATGAAAACCCCGTCCAATCCGTGAGATTGCTCAGAGGTATAGATGGTGTATGATTTTGTTCATGTGATCCTTTTCGGTGGAATTAAAGGCTTTCTCGACATGTGTCTATGCTCAACAGCATCAATAGGCACTACTGAGGTCTAAAGTCCATATCACACCTATGCCGATAGTTGTAAGGAGCACTAAGCTCGAAGTTGTTGACGAGTACGTTTACCTGGAGTAAATAGTTCGACTAGGTATGTTCAACTGCGTCCGAGAAGTCAATCAGCGAATTTTGTTTGGCTGGGCAGCTTTCGAGAGATTATGACACATCTTCTCGTCAGGTTTACCTCAAAACTTAAAAATAAAATTGTACGACCAGTGCTTGTTGTCAATGATGAGCACTGTTGACCGTATGAGGAAGCGAGTTATGTAGAGGACTATGTTTGGGGTTTCTCTGCGTGATAAACTTATAAATGATGATATCCGCTGTAGAACGTGTAATTTTGTACGTGGTAGAACCATACTGCAGTTATATTAGAAGCATAGTTGTAGCACGTATGGGTCAGCTCGACCGGGACAGGACCACGTTCTGTCAGAATACCAGCGTGAAATAGTAGCTTAATGCTGTATCGTATGGTGAGTGTAGAGAACCGGAGACCCTTTTTACTGGAAACGAGGCATTCTATCCTAGTCCTCACGGGAGACAACGCATCTGCATTTTGATTCGTAATCGAGGATAGATGTAGATGTCTACGGGCCACAGCAACCACTTACCATCAGGTGGACTGTGTGCTCGTTTGTCACCTTATCCTATAAAATAAAAAGTTAAATAGAACCAGAATAATCGACATAGCTCAACGGATCAGTAAGTTGAAATGGCGATGGGCCGGACATACAGCAAGCAGAACCGACAACCGATGGCGATGAAAGGATCTAGAGTGGCAGCCTCATACTAGTAGACTAATTGTGTGGCGACCCCCCTCAGTAACGACCTGGTAAGTCATGTAGGAAATCAATGGATGCAGGGTGTTCAGGACTGTGCTTTGTAGCATTCCTTGGAGGGGGCATAATTCAGCAGTGAAATTGTGAAGGGTTGTAATGATGATGACGATGAATTCTTTTCAGACAATAAATAAAAAATTATTCAGCAAAAATAACATAAAATTTATTTAAATGGGTAAATTTACATGATAACACTTGCGCCGTGGGCAGCTTTTGGGTAACTGGCTTCGTTAATAATTTTATCGTTCGTTCGTTTAAGACAACGACTAAAAAAACGCAAACCATGCATAATTGAAGTGACGTAAAACAACGGATCTGCCAGATTTAAAGATGTGATGAATTCAAACAAATTGTAGTAAAAGGATGTATTTTAAATAACCAGACATTTTTATAATGATTTCTTGTGTTTACGCGAACACTACACATTGATTAAAACTATTTTTATGGATTTTATCGCGTTTCCCGCGCGCCACCCGAAACGTCGGGAATTAAAAACAATTAAAATTCAAATTAAACGGGATAAAATCCGTAAACGTAGTTTTAATAAATATACATTTTTATATTCATTAATTATATGCAAAATATTTTTTAGTAATGTCGATGCGGTACTTTCATGCCCCCTTTTGGATCAGACAGGGTCTTTTTATTTATTGTCACATACATCTACTAATCGTAATTCCTCTGTAACCTACAAATTTTATCCGTTAGACACGTTGTGTACTTATTATTGTGGTTTTTTTTTTTGTAAAATAAGGGTGAAAAGCGAATAGACAATCTAGGTGATGGTAAGTCAATGCTGTGGCCCATAGACGGTTTATCCTCACTTATGAACCAATTGCAGATACGTTGTCACCCCTAAGGACTGAGATGGAATGTCTCGTTTCCAGTAAAAAGGTCGGCCGATTTTATACACTCGCAATACGAAACAAAGCAGCATTTAGCTGCTTTTTTATGTTATTGTATGTGGTCCTGCCCGGTCGGCCCGACCAATTCGTGTTACAACTATAATAAATAACTCAACATAAGAAATCCCTAATTCAATGGATTTTCGCAAAGTAACGCCTGATAAATCGTAATGATATGAAAATTTGTTCCAACACAGACAACGTATATTTGCGATACATAATGAGAGCTAAAGCAGGACTGATGATATAACTTACAGTGTTCTTAGTCAAGCGATATCTCAATTTAAAATATTCATCCGTAAACATTCCGAAAGAATTTAACCTATGTCTTAAGTTTCTGGGTATTGATATTTTAGAGTTAAAAATTCATAGTAAGAAATAATAATAATGCTAATGACCTACGTATCGTATTCATTACATTTACATATATTTATATACTTTATATGTTTTGTTCTTTGTTTTTTTTTTAATATTTAGCGTTTACTGGTTATTTTTTTTTCAATTATAGCATCTAAAAGTTGATGGAGTCTGATTGAAATAAAACGTTCAATAACTTTATGGAAGCGATAAAAGGCACGCATTGGTCAATTAAGTTAACCTATGTTTAAAAGGTTTTATCTTTCTTTGCTATGTTCTAAAACGCATCTTGTTAAGTTATTGAACCAATAACGCTAACGAATAGATAAGCCGCCGATGAAAGTCTCTCAGAAACCAAGTATAAGACGGGTTTTACGTGGTAGAGCCATGCTGCAGCTATATTATGGTTGTAGCACGAATGGATCCCGTTGATATCGCGCTCTCACAGAATACCATAGTACAATAGCAGCTTAATGCTGCTGTGTTTCATATGGTGAGTGTAGAAAACCAGAGACCCTTGTTACTGGAAATGAGGCTTTTCATCTTAGTCCTCGGGTGTGACAACGCATCTGCATTTTGTTTCTTAATCGAGGATAAACGTAGATGTCTATGGGCCACTACATCCTCTCATGGATCGACTATCAGGTGGACTGCGAGTTCGTTTGTCACACTTATTCTATAAAATAAGAAAATTTACTTTATATTTGGAGTCACATAGCCATTTCACGATAGCTAACATTCAACACTTTAACCTACTATCATCGTTATCACTTGATAGGCTCATAATTGTCTAGACTCGTAAATTTCACAAAGTTAACAGACATATTTTATTTTCTTTAACATTACTGCTCGGGCTGGTCAGGATTTTTCCGACCAGATTTCTTATACCTAGGTGTACCGCAAGGCGGCATTCTCTCTCCTCTCTTGTTTTCATTGTTTATCAATCTTCTTACTACCCACCATCAATGTTCTCACCACCTCTATGCTGACGATCTTCAGTTATACTCACAAACGTCCTCGGTTGAAATTGCTACCGCTATTGCAACTATCAATCAGGACTTACAACGCATTTCAGACTGGTCACTCCGATTTGGTATAACGGTAAATCCCAGTAAAAGCCAGGCTGTTATCATTGGTAGTCGTAGATTGATGTCACAACTTAACATACCTGATCTACCATCCGTGGTCTGGGTTTAATTATTAACCCGACCCTTAGTTGGAGGTTACAGGTGTCAGAGATTTGTCGCAAAGTCACAGGCATACTTTGTTCCATCTATCGTCTTAAGTTCTTTTTGCTTTCTTCAACTAAGCTTCTACTCATCCAATCTCTAATTCTTCCATTATTTGACTATGCCGATGTTTGTCTCTCTAATATCTCTCAGGAGCTGCTAAGCAGGTTGGACAGGTTACTTCACAACTGCTTACGATTCATCTTTGGCCTGCGCAAATATTGAGATGCGCAGAGATTTTCGAATGCTGCTGTCCTCTCTGTTTTCAGTTCTTAATGATTCTTCCTCACCCCTTTACCTAAAAGAAGGATTCCAATTCCGTAGTGACACTAATTCTCTTAATCTCCGATCTTCACACAATTTATTACTGTCTACTCCTCTCCACCATTCTGGGTTTATGTCAAATTCTTTCACAGTAACTTCCATCTCCCTCTGGAACAAATTGCCTGTTGACCTGCAAATAATACCTGTCAAAAACGTTTTTAAAAGAAAATTATACGAATATATCCGTAACCAACAAATTTGGGTCCACTTACTTTAAATGTTTATAGTTATTGGTATATAAATTTATTGAGATATATATGTATAAATATGTGTATTAGTTATATTATTTATATGTGAACGTTTATGATATATATATATATATATACATATATATATATATATATATATATATATATATATATATATATATATATATATATATATATATATATATATATATATATATATATATATATATATATATATATATATATATATATATAATGTATGTGTAGCATGTAGCATTAAGCTCGCCTTTTGTACAAAATCTTTGGTGTAATAAAGAATAAAATAAATTACTTCAACTAATGTTTAACATTCGAATACGAACGATCAAATACCAATGTGCTCCTTAATAGGAAGAGGTCTTGTGGATAACACTGTTTTTCTTGGCATTACTATTGATGCTAGATTCCATATATCAAAATTAGTAAGCAGATTTAGTTCTGCAGCATATGCTGTAACAAAGATTACAAGTCTCATCAACTATATGAGAGAGCCAGATTAGTCTATTTTAAGTAACTTTCATAGCAAAATCTCTTATACAATTTTGCTATGATGTTAACGCGACTGAAATTGAAACAATATTTGTTTTGCAAAAAATAGTTGTACGGCCGATTTATAACTTAAATTGTAAAGAGTCTCTCAGAGATAATAAGTATGATAGATAATGAGCAAATAAGTAATTCATTTAAATTATAAATTTACAACAAAATCTCAGAAAAATTTCAAAGTTTGCCAATAAACAAGTTTAAAGGTTTATTAAAGAAAAGTTGTACAAAAAGGGTTATTATAATATCGAGGAATACATGAATAAAAATAACCCCTGGGAATAAGATGATCACTATCATGACGATTCAATTAAAATTCAAATAAAAATTGTGCAATATTATTCTAAAGTGGTGTGTTAAAAATAATTATTCCGCTGGGCGTTTTACTTTTTACTCCCAGGACAGATGTTTTCTCCAAAACAGTAGTTAATAAAAACCGGCCCTCAAAAATATTATGTAGTAACCCATATTGAGTAAATATCATTCTATTCTATTTTAATTAAGCGTGGCTCGGTTAATTTAGTATGGTTCGTTTTAACCCAAACAAAGTGGCGGACGTGGCACGTGGCGGGTTTTGGACACTTGCGATAATCTAATTCACTCTATTAGCCAGCACGACGGAAAAGATGAGCTGCCAGGGAAAGAACAAAAAAAAATAAAAAAACAGCTCAAGATCTAAAGGAACAGGCACTTGCCGGTGTTGGTCTGCTAGCGGCCTCTTACTAAGGACTCGAGGCTGGTGGCACTATGTTGCAACTGGACGAGCAGCGGCGGTATTCGTTATTTTTTCTCCTCGACCGTACGCACCTCCATCAAAGCACACGCGTCTCCCATTGGGCCAATAAATAAGGTCACCGAGCTAACCCCCTCTTTCAGGCCCGTGCGGAAAGGAAGCGGATGTGATAAGACTGTACCAGCTAATTTTTAACTAACTGAACAAAATGCGAGGGTATTCATTTTCCGCGCAACCATTCCCCCCGGCGTAAAAGGTTCCCTTCAAACTAAATAAAGCTACTACTAAGACATAATTTTAATTACTAACCTAACAGGACATTTATATGACCCGGTCGCAGTCTTAACACGAGCTATCCTCATTACTCCATCTGATCCAGGAAAAACCTCTTCAACGATCCCTAATGGCCAATGAAGAGGTGGCACGTTGTCTTTAGTGAGAATAACTACAGTTCCGACTGTTAATTGTTTAGCTGCTGTGTACCATTTCTGCCGCGACTGCAACGTATGCAGATATTCCATTCTCCAACGCTTCCAAAATGACTGCACAAGCCTGTCTAATGAATTATGACGTGAAAAAACATGGAGTTTATCATCGTCTATATCTGTAGCGGGTAAATAATTCAAATGCATAAAAATGTGCTGGAGTTAGAGCTAGTCGCTCCGAGGAGTCGATGGACAGCTTACGCCAAAGAGGACGGCTATTCAAAACGCATTCTATTTTTGAGAGTACGGTGATTAATTCTTGAAAAGATAAAATTTTATCTCCGATTACGAGATATAGATAACTTAAGACTTTTAATAATAGTCTCCCAATTTCCCCCAAAATGACTCGCAGTGGGGACGTTTAGCGACCACTCGATGCGATTCCCAACTAAGATGTGAGCGAACTCGGAACTATATAATTTAGAAGTTAAGAACTCGTGTAACACTGATAAAATACGTTTTTCTCCTACATAGTTTGTACCGTTATCTGATTACACTCTACTTATAGGATCGTGGCAAAAAGAAACCTTTTAAAAGCACCCATGAAGCTGTACAGTGCGAGTAGTCAAACATATGAAAATACAAACATACACCTTCTTGGATCTTACACCACGTCCACGTGTAAGCGTAACCTTAAACAGGCCAGCAGTCTGAGGGAGTGTGCATAAAAGGCTTTACGGACTGTGTTATACGACAAGACCTGAGGTCCACCATTTCCAGGAATGACGGCCTAGGACGAACTCGAAAACAAGCGATACATCTGTACACCCGTTTGCGAATTAAGTTGCGTGCAGAATGAATCCAGTAATTCCAACGCAAAATAGACATCAACAATTCAGGGCAAGCGTGACAATTCAATTTATGGTGATAATCAACTAACAAATTCAAAATATGATCTTTAGGCGGTAAAACTATAGGGTGTAGTTGATCAAAACTTAAATGTGAGTTAGATAAATGCCCACCCACACTAATAATCCCATTCTGTAAAGATGGTTTTATACGTTGAAAAGTGCGACTACAAACCTTGCCTGATCGTAACTTTACAACTTCGTTGAAGCTTCGTTGAACTTTACTACTTCGTTGAACAAAACGTTGAAGCTCACGAAATATTAATAATTCTGCATACTATGGTCAGCCGCGTGATATACCGGCGTAGCGCCAAAAGCTTTACAAATCGGCATACGTAAATTACGCTACACAAATATTTCGACCAGGAAAACCTCACTCGAAGTATTCGCAACCAGAGAGTGCCTTTTTTCTTCCAGTGGTTAGGATAAAGATGCAGGGTCAAAATCAGCTATGGACCACTTCGGGGGCTTTAACTGAATCCAAGAAGGTCCTTGAAACCAAGCGGGTGATCTGTGATTTGTACCGGACTAAGTCCACACGATAAACAATCGGCAGGATTTTCTGCACCGGGCACATGATAGAAATTCTGCTATCCTAGCTCGTGTTGGATCTTGGCCAGTCGATTCGCGACGAAGTACCCCAATGATAGGATGAAGGATGAACCCAACGTAGAGCGACTGTTGAGTCGAAAAAGGTAAACATTTTAACGACGTGACGATTCACTCGACCATTACATGCACTAGCAACAGCGGTGATAAGAGTGTCAGGAACCAAAATTGCGCAAAGCTCGAGGCGCGCGAGAGAAAACAGCCTTACGAGGCTTAATGAATTCTCACCATCATAATGGACGGCCCCCGTAAGCTTCACGCTAGCGTCTGCAAACCCAACGACAATGACCTTACCGATGTTTACACGACGTGGTATTTTAATGTCACTTAGTAAAGAAAGTTCCTCCCTAAAGCGTAGCCATGAACGAATAATGTTATCAGGCCATTGTTCGTTCATGGCTACGCTTTAGGTCATCCCAATTACATATACAGGCTATAGTTCTAAAGGTCTGTGTCCTCGTGTTGTCTCCTGTGTTGACGCACTTGTTCCGTCTCTCTAAGAGGACTGGAATAGTGCCCAAATCTTGCAAGCTGGCTAATATGCAGCCTGTGTCTAAAAAAGCTAGCTAGCGTAAAATACATGGTTGGACCGACTCGTCAGTGGTGCTTGCTTGGTTAAGCAGCCATCCAAGTCGATGGCAGACCTTCATTGCAAACAGGACGTCGGAACTTTTATCAATCTTAGATAGAAGTCAGTGGTCTCAAGTGGTGGTTCAAAAGATAATCCACCAGACTGCGCTTCTCGTGGTATGAAGCCGTCAGAAATTCTCAATCTCAAGTTATGGAAAGAAGGTCCATCTTGGTTATCTGATGTAGCTATTAAATACAGTCCACATTTAGACCTTAACCAAGAAGTTCCAGAAGTGAAAATGGAAGAAAGATCCAAGTTCGTATACCATGTTACGTCACGGAATTAAACACTGAGCCTGAAAGTTTATTTTTACAGTTTTCGTCTCTGCATAAGCTTCTTAGAGTAATTTCTTATTGCAAAAGATTTATTCAACTTTTAAAAACGAAACCAAAACCAAAGTTTTCGATATGGCTAACCTGTCGTGAATTACAATCCTCTTTACATGACTGCATTAAATTATGTCAATTGCAATATTTGGCAGTGGAATTTGAAAATCTGAAAAAAAGAGGTAGAGTAAGCCAGAAAGGTGGGCTAGCTTCTTTGTGTCCTTTTAAGGATGATCAAGGTATCCTGCGAGTTGGCGGGCGTTTACATAAGGCCGAAATAACTCAAATTATGATACACCCTACTATTATACCTCGAGAGTCACATTTAGCCCAATTGATTATAACAGAAGTTCATGCAAAAACAATGCATGGTGGCTCATTACTAATGATAAATTACATTCGGACAAAATGTTGGATTGTTAATATAAAGACATTAGTAAAAAAAAACCTACATTGGAAACTGTATCACTTGTTTACGTTACTCAGCAAGAACTAATAAACCCTTTATGGGTAATCTACCGAAAATAAGAGTTACTCCCAGTAAGCCATTTTTGCAGAGTGGAGTAGATTATGCAGGTCCCGTAGCAATGAGGGTTTCAAAAGGGAGAGGTCATCATGCCTCCAAAGGCTATATCTGTTTATTTATATGTATCGCAACAAGAGCTATTCACCTTGAGGCTGTTAATGACTTATCCGCTGAAGGATTTTTAACAGCATTTAAACGTTTCGTTGCAAGGAGAAGCCATTGTGCCGATTTACGGAGTGATAATGGCACTAACTTTATTGGTGCCACAAAAGATCACAACAAATAATTGAACGTTGAGCGTTCTACTGTAGCCGTAAAAATAGCTGAACGGTTAGCTACTAATGGCACTAACTGGCACAAAATTTCTCCATATGCTCGAAATTTCGGTGGATTGTGGGAGGCTGCTATAAAGTTAAATAATTTGAGTTAATGAGGTTTTTACTTACTAAGGGTTTAAGTTAGGAGTTTGTTATTGGTTTATATCTGAACTTACAGAGGTTCATTTATGAACTTTGTTTAGAAATTATATAGTCACATAGACAGACGAGCTAGGTTAAATGCAAATGAAACTTTTAAATGTTATATATGTAGATACGTCTTTAATTTTAGGTTTAAAGAAGATACATTTATTCAAGTTCATTTTATTCTAGATAAAAAATCGTCAACTTTTTTTGTTTGAAACTATTCACAATTTCTATATCAATTTTATTATCAATAATAAATAAAGAAGAGACAATATCATCCTATGTAAAAGGTCCCTAAAAAAAACTAATGATACAGTTAAGTTACTGTACTTAGAACTTAGTGTATTGTACATGATTCGTTCGTTTGAGCTGGTACACTTAAAAGTATTGATGGTTCATTAATTTGTTTTTGAATGTACCAGTACAACCAATCACAAACAATTGACGGTACCTTTTTAACCCGCGATTTGTTTGAATTGTGAATGAGCCGCAAACCGACCGAATCCCGAATGATCTGAATAAACAGGCAAATCGAATTAACAATGCCAAAAAATATATACACTTGACAATGCAGACTGCAGAGCATAGAGTAGAGTAATATATACACAGAACACCATTACTCTTAGCGGAGAATATATAACGAAACTGCAAATTATCAGGAGTATATATTATTTAAGGGTTTACCTAAATTAAAAATCATTTTACATTTTATTTTAATTATTTCTTAAATCTATGAGTTAAAACATTATTTCGTAGAGCTTACTAAAAATAACACTTAAAAAGATCTCATAATAAATGTATTATTTAATGATAATTTTCAACCATATTATATAAGTATAAGTTACGTAAAAGTTTAATTTCGTAGCAAATAAATGTTACAATCCCTATTATTAGACATGTAAAGTAAGATGAAATTGTGTATTGTTAGGAATGCAATTTAAGAATAAACAAATTTAATAAATATTTCAAATATATGATAACTTGAGGTTTTTGTGTTTATGCCATCTAGCGTCGATTGTTCTTACCACCTTGAAAGTTGATAAGTTTTAGTTCGATAAAATGATTTTATTACCTATATCATCTAGAAGATGGCGCTATTACAAATCTCAAATAGTAAATTTTCGGTTCCCAATGGATCTTACAGACTCACAGAGTACTGGAGCCCGAAATGATCCATTTGAATGATCGATCCAAATGTACCAGTACACGTGACGAAATGTACTAGAATGATTCGGTCGTTAACGAAAAAAATTAAACGAAAAAAAAACAATGAATTGAAAGTGCAAAAAACTTATTTAGTTACAGGCAGTATACATAATTTTGAGACAGGTCTTTTAATTTGACTATTCCCAAAACGCAAACTAACAACTCGCGTAACAACATCAGTGCCTGTATGTTTCTCAGTTATTATACCATGCAGCCATCTTGCAGGTAGAAGATTGGCCTCCTTGATCAAAACTACGTCACCTAATTTTGGTTCGCAAACACTCTTTCTCCATTTGTGACGTAAGAAAAATTGAGTGAGATACTTATTTGACCAACGCCGCCAAAAATGTTGGGCCAATTTTTGGGTGTATTGCCATCGCCTCAGACTACTCACTTTGGAATTTTCATAATTAGCATCAGGAACTAATAATAAAGATCCACCCAGTAAAAATGACTAGAGGTCAGCGGAAAAGGGTCCTGTATGCTATCGCTTAATTGCGATATCGGCCTTGAATTGAGACAGGCCTCATTTTGAGTCAATACAGTTGTGATTTCTTCATACGTCAATGTGGTATTACCAATGACCCGCTTAAGATTAAATTTGGTGGACTTTATACCAGCCTCCCACAATTCACCGAAATTTCGAGCATATGGAGGAATTTTGTGCCAGTTAGTGCGTTCAATTATTTGTTGAGCTCTTTTGTGGCACCAACAAAGTTAGTGCCATTATCACTCCATAAATCTGCACAATGGCCTGTTCTTGCAACGAAACGTTTAAATGCTGCTAAAAACCCTTCAGCGGATAAGTCACTAACAAGCCTCAAGGTAAATAGCTCTTGTTGCCATGCATATAAATAAACAGATATAGCCTTTGGAGGCATGATGACCTCTCCCTTTTGAAACCCTCGTTGCTACGAGACCTGCATAATCTACTCCACTCTGCAAAAATAGCTTACTGGGAGTAAATCTTATTTTCGGCAGATTACCCATAAAGGTTTTATTAGTTCTTGCTGAGTAACGTAAACAAGTGATACAATTTCGAATGTAGGTTTTTACTAATGTCTTTATATTAACATTTTGTCCGAATGTAATTTATCATTAGTAATGGGCCACCATGCGTTGTTTTTGCATGAGCTTCTGTTATAATCAATTGGGCTAAATTTGACTCTCAAGGTATAATAGTAGGGTGTATCATATCTTGAGTTATTTCGGCCTTATGTAAACGCCCACCAACTCGCAGGATACCATGATCATCCTTAAAAGGACGCAAAGAAGCTAGCCCACCTTTCTCGCTCCAGATTTTCAAATTCCTCTGCCAAATATTGCAATTGACATAATTTAATGCAGTCATGTAAAGAGGATTGTAATTCACGACAGGTTAGCCATATTGAAAATTTTGGTTTTGGTTTCGTTTTTAAAAGTCGAATAAATCTTTTGCAATAAGAAATTACTCTAAGAAGCTTATGCAGAGACGAAAACCGTAAAAACAAACTTTCAGGCTCAGTGTTTCATTCCGTGACGTAACATGGTAGGTTTACGAACTTGGATCTTTCTTCCATTTTCACTTCCGGAACTTCTTGGTTATGGTCTAAATGTGGACTGTATTTAATAGCTGCATCAGATAACCAAGATGGACCTTCTTTCCATAACTTGAGATTGAGAATTTCTGACAGCTTCATGCCACAAGAAGCGCAGTCCGCTGGATTATCTTTCGAACGTACATGAAACCACTGACTTCTATCTAAGATTGATAAAATCTCCGATGTCCTGTTAGCAACGAAGGTCTGCCATCGACTTGGATGGCTGCTTAACCAAGCAAGCACCACTGACGAGTCGGTCCAAACTTGTATTTTACGCTAGCTAGCTCTTTTAGGCACAGGCTGCATATTGGCCAGCTTACAAGATTTGCGCACTATTGCAAATATAATTATTATAATCACAAAATAATTGCGATAACCGGTTTTTACTTTTGTAAACCTGAAGTAACAAATGGGTTTACGCTATACCTGATGGTGAGAAGCTACAGCACTAAATAAATGCCTGCTCCCAACTTCTGACAAAGAAGACCTCAAATGCGTCGGTGTCGGTCGGTCGTCGTTCAGAGGTGACTGAAGACTAATAAGGCTCTGGCTGGTTATTTATACTGTTCATACCGGAACACAGCATTGCAAACTCTGCTATTTGGCTGCAGAAATATGCACAAGGGTGGATAGACGCTTAAGCAGAAAAGAAGTGCTCCCACCTTATAATTTAATTGGTTTGACCTAGGCACATAAGCAAATAAAGTCGGATAACAACCCTTATTACTTTTGTTAAGAGCTATCAATAAACTTATAGCTCTTAAAGTATCTTTTAAGAAATTGAATAAACGACACGATGTAAGTGAAAAAATATGTAAGTAAATGAAATTCCTGAAATATGTATTTACTTTTATAACGATTGGCACTTAATGTTAAAAAAAATCTGAAATTAATTAATGGCAAAAACATATCATTGCCAGGTTTTTAACATAGACTTTAAGTAATATACAGTTGTATGTAGATCTTCTTGTTTAAGATCCTGATCTTCACTTCAAACGGTAGTCACCTGCGTAAGAGAACCAGCGCACGTTCCAACGTCTCTGCTCGTTTGTACCGGGCTCCATATTTGTACTAGGTGAGACGACATACTATATAGGTATAGCTAAGCCTAATAAATAATATCAAACACAATAAATATATTTGTTTATCGACGCGATAATGTTAAATTAATTAGGACTCCCTGTAAGAATTCTGCATCGAAATTAGAGGAGATAGTTCTAAAAATCTTTAGATCGTCAGCGAACAAATAAAACTAAGAATTCCTAAAGCAATTACTGATGTCGTTACCGAAAATGTTAAATATCAAAGGCCCTAGATGAGACCTCGGAGGTATGCCAGAGTAGGCAAAAAATAACTCAGAAGCATAACCATCAACAACAACAGTTGATGGCATGATTGGCAAGATATGACTTAAACCAGTCCAGCAACGGGCCTGCTATACCTATCCCTTTGAGTTTGACAAAGAAAATAGAGTAACTAACCTTGGCAAAGGCCTTACTGAAATCCGTGTAATATCTTCCACAAAGGAAACAAGGTTAGTAACTGTTGATCGAGCTTTCACAAACTCATGTTGCTCAAATATAACAAATTGTTTAAAGTGCCATGAAATAACAGAACATAAAATTAGCTTAAATACTAATGCAAATGTGGATGTAATGGAAATAGGTCTATAATTTTTAGCTTCCTCTCTATCTCCGGTTTTGAACAAAGGCAACACAAGTGCTTCTTTCCAGAGGGTCGGATATGTACTAGTCCTAAAAGATGTATTGATAATCAGTGCAATTGGTAATAAGCCAATGCACTAGCGCAATTACGGAAAAATATCGATGGAATACCATAAGCTCCAGCTCCTTTCCTAATGTCAAGTCTTTTTAAAACATTGTAAACCTGGTCCACTGTGTAAAAAATATAATCAAGGTAAACATTGCAACAAGGGTTCATAAGATTAGGAATAGTATTAAAATTCTGATTCCTATTATTACAACTGTATATAGACGAAAAATGATTAACGAAAACATTACAAATGTCCGTTCCATTTCAAAGAGATTATTATCGTCTTTAATTTTTGAAGGATACAAACTTTTGTCTTTGTTTTGTTTTAAGTATGACCAAATTAATTTTGGGTTTGACTTAAAAGAGTGTTCAAACCGTTCAATATAATGAGAGTATGAGTATGCTACCATCTCCTCACATCTTCTTTTCAGTAAGTCAAAGGAAAATTTATCACGAGGATTGTTATGTTAGAGAATTTTCATTATACATTTATATTTTTCTTTAGCGCACTTTATTAGACACGGAGCAAAACAAACTGGGTATTTATGACTGCGGAGTTTTACCTTAGTGTACCTAATTAATTTACGAGAAATTTCCGTATTAATTTACGAGTTTTATCATAGAACAGCGCAACCATGTCGTCAACACAAAGAATTTCACTCAAAACTTCCTTTCAGTCAATTTCATTCAGACCTTTTCTTATATTTTCATAATCAGCCCTGTGGAAAAAATTGGTAATAGTGTTATTAGGGGCTAGTGGTGCCGAATCTGTAAAATCTATTGAAAAAACTAATGGCGGATGAAGGGGATCAACACATGTCAAAGGATCAGGCCATGATAGAATATCAATAATGTTAATATTAAACAAAACAAGATCTTGTGTTTTATTTTTAGAGTTCTTAATTTGATTAAATTGGTTTAATTCATTGCATGAAAGAAAGTCTGTTAAAAGATCCTGTAGATAGCTGTTGGAGTATTTTGCGCAAAGATGCCCATGTGGCTCTAGAGACTATATACTACTTAGATAAAAATCTCCAGCAACAATTATATATATATATATATATATATATATATATATATATATATATATATATATATATATATATATATATATATATATATATATATATATATATATATATATATATATATATAAATATTTTCATCAAGTTATTCCCATACTCGACTTGAGTTATTAACAAAGTGCTCAAGAATGTGTTTTCGGACAGGTGGCACAATACACAGCACATGTATAAAGTTTTTCAGACTTTCCTTGGATGTTGTCTACTTCTACGCAGTAAGTAACATTGTATTAAACACGTTTTAATAAGTATTTGGTTATAATGTAATTCCAGTGCTTCAAAGTATTTCGTACTTGTTATTTCTAAAAATAATATTTATAAATGAGTCTTAAAAATTTTCCAATGTCTATTTTTCAAGTATTCATCAAATATCTGAAAGTATATTAAATATAATTATTGTCTGTGCCGAAATCCTAATTAACTTCGAAATAATGATAAAGGCATACTAAAATTAAATCCCAACGATAAGGTTTATAATAAACACAAAATAAAAAAAATCATTTCATTATATAAAAGGGCGGTATAAAAAGGGCCGTGAAACAATTTTATTACTGGAAATGCCATTCAAACCGACATATATCGGGACGTTAGTGTTACTGTACAGTTGTGTTTATTTATTTATTTAAGAAATTTATGATTAAAAAGATGAATGGTTTTAGTTTAAACATAAACTCATTAGAGTTTTTCCGTATACCATTGCTGTCGACGCATTATTCTAATTAACACTTTACAATACATTACATTAGCAAAGTTACATTAATATTATTATCAACTTAAATTAGGTGCATTAAATGTTATGTTTCTATATTTGTGGGTACAAAAATATAAAATAGTTTTTGGCGATGAGCGTAAAATCACATGGTGAACTTCTTACATTCTGTGAATAATCGTGATACAGAATGATTATAACATATATTTTCATAAATTTATAATAAGATAATATGTTGGTAAAGTAAACCAATAATATAGAACAAGAAGTTGTTTTAAGTGTTACGAGTATTTAGTAAGAGTTAATTGTATATAAAAAAATTTTAATTTATATTTTGTGTTTTTACGTGTTATGACGTCTTTCAAAGATTTGGATAACTGATTGATTAGATTAGGTATAACATAGTTATACCTAAAAGTGGTACCTTGAAGTTACCTGTCTGGGCGCCAGCAACGTATACGCATCGATGATACATTATCATTATGGTGTAACGTATGTGTTGGTGTGCCGCAGGGAGGCGTTTTATCTCCTTTACTTTTTGCAGTTTTTATAAACTCAATATCTAATAATTTAACTTCTTCCTACCACCCTTATACAGAACATTTTTTTTGTATGTATATATGTTTGTAGTCTATGTATGTTTTGTTATGTGTATATATATACACATATACATACAAAAAAAATATATTTAATTATTTAACTGAATGCAATCAATATACTACATATATATTATATTATTTTATATTATATCATATTAAACGACTAGTGTGGGAGCGAAGTGCAAGGTAATGGTTCTTTACTAGTTTTTTAAAAACCGGTAGGGATGGAGCGCGTTTGACTGCCAATGGGAGTTCATTCCATAAACGAACGGCCTGTACAGTAAACAATTGTTCATAAATTTACTAGTATGTAGTGGCATATACAATTTCAAGCTCTATGCTGATCTCAGGTTACGCGAATGGTAATCACGAAGAAATACAAAACGATTTTTGAGGTAAGAAGGGTAAGAAGGATTAAAGAGAATACTATAGAGAAGATGAAGTATGTGAGCATTCCGATGAACACGTATCGACAATCACTTGAGCTTAGTACGTAAAAGAGAGACATGGTCATATTTACGTAATCCAAATATAAACCTTATACAGAAATTCTGAATTCGCTTCGAAGATCATCTGCATAAAGGTGGTAGGAAGAAGTTAAATTATTAGATATTGAGTTTATAAAAACTGCAAAAAGTAAAGGAGATAAAACGCCTCCCTGCGGCACACCAACACATACGTTACACCACTGACGATGTGAATGAACCTATCGGGCATGTTAAGTTGAATACAGTTTGTAAAGCAAGCCTTCGTGCCAGACTTTGTCGAACACTTTGGCGACATCGTAGAAATTTTGAAGAAATATTTCTCATATTAATAATAATTTCTCATATTAGTAAAAAATATAAAAATACAATTGCCTCAAGTTTATTTATGTTCACATAAATTCCGAGGGTTCAAAATTTAATATAAAATATAACCACTTACATTTTTGACTGCGGCGGTATATTAAAATACAATGTTAATAATGAAGACGTCTACGTATAAATTTGAGTGAAAAATAATGCCCCAAATATTAGAACAATTTTTGTATACTTTTAACAGCACATACTAGGATCGAATTATGTAATAAAAACTAGGTAAATCATGTATAGATCATATTTACGCTCGATCCCGCACACAAGACCTATACACTGCAGCAGTCGGAACAACACTAGCCGATCATTGGACTATAATACTGGCTTGTCTTGGAGCACGTACACAGACTGTCTCAAAATATAAAACTTGCATTAATAACCAAAAGCTATTTACATTATTTGAAAAAATTGATTGGGAGTCTACGTGCAATATGAGATGCCCAATTAATATGTACAATTCATTATACACAAACTTCATGGGTTGTTATAGAAATTCGGCTTACACAGTAAAAATTAAAACAAATAATACAAGAAATAATAACTGGATAAATAAGAAAATTATTAGAGCATGTGAGTATAGGGACGAGTTATTTTTAAAATGGATAAAAAACACTAGTAACTCAGTAGTTAAACTACAGTGTAATAAGGCTAGAAACTACGCAAATAAGCTAATTAACAAATCTAAAAATAAAAATACAAAATCTGAAATTATTTCAAATAAACAAATCTTTGGGAGATTTTAAATAGGCTGACGGGCAAGATTAAGTCTTCAATTGATGATACACTTCATAATTCTTTCGGTAGTAATGGCTTCACTAGTAAAGACATTGTGAACAAATTTGCTAGTACATTCAACAATAGTGTGAAACAAATAATTCCGAAATGTTCGGAATTATTGCTTGACAAAGCAATCTATGAATCTTCGGCAAATGTAACCATGCGATTTATCCCTGCCGATTCTAAAGCTGTTTAAAAATATAATTAAATCAATAAGCAGTAACAAAGCCCCTGGGTCAGACAGGATAAGAGCCATTGATATAAAGCTGCTGTGCGGAAAAATCAAAACAGTTATTAATAAATGCAAGCGTTAGTACGGGTAAATATCCTCCCCTGCTAAAAAATGAAATCGTTCGACCAATACACAAAAAAGGTAGTAGGACTGAGTATGAGAATTATAAACCAATAACTATATTACCTACCATAGACAAAATAGTCGAAAAATATATAAGCGCACAAATCCATAGGTTTTATGAAAGTAATAATATATTAACTAGCAAACAATATGGTTTCCAACCTTTAAAAGAATACCTCACAACTACTTCCTGCATTCACAGACAGTTTGTATACGCATATTGACTCTAAAGAGCACATTCTAGTCGTTTTCATTGATTATAGCAAAGCTTTTGACACGCTAAGACACAACAAATTAATTCAAAGCTTAAATGATAGTGGAATTAGAGGAAAATTAATAGCGTGGTGTGAAAATTATCTCCATGAAAGATCTTATCGAGTTAACTGAAGGCACAGCACAGGGCTCAGTTCTTGGACCTTTACACTTTCTCACCTACGTAAACAATCTTTCTAATTTAATTAAACAGTGTGAGATCTATCAGTTTGCAGATGATACTTGTTTAGTAGCTGGGCGTAGTATACAGGAGGTACTAATGAAACTTCAAAAAGAGTTTGACATACTGACGAAGTGGTCACACGACGCTAAACTGACGTCGTACTCAATACTGTCAAAACTAAACATAAGTACAAGCCACAACAGAAGTTCTTTTATACCTAAACTAATAGCGCACACACATCACTGCCTTCATATACAAAATAATGATAATTCGACACCCTGTAATTGCGATACCATAGAAATTGTAAATAAACACACCTATTTTGGTCTAATAATTGACGATCGAATAAACTGGAAAGAGCATGTAAATCGTGTTTGTGATATATTAAGAGGGATATTAGCAAAACTTACATTAATCAAACATAAAAATGCGCAGCTGAAGTGAGTATATTCGATCTAGATATGTTTTATACGTTCTCCCATAGCTTGACAAGCCATATTGTATAACAGATTCAGCTAAGGATTTATAGAGCATTAAAGAGGTTTTGTAAGGTATTTTGTGTTTGATTAATGTAAGTTTTGCTTATATCCCTCTTAATATATCACAAACACGATTTACATGCTCTTTCCAGTTTATATGATCGTCAATTATTAGACCAAAATAGGTGTGTTTATTTACAATTTCTATGGCATCGTCAATATAATTTAACTAAGCTTTATAATTTAATTTAATTATGATTTGACGGTTATTAGAAACTATATAAAACAATATTAAATGAATTTTAGCTGATTAAATACTTATAAGTTATACGTAATTATTTTGTAGGTAATTTGGTTGGTAGTAACCTGATAAATTAGCAGTCGATTTACACAAAATACTACCTGATATTGAGTGCTGGGTTAAATAAATTAAATAATAGTCCAATATCTAAGGGGCTAAGACTCCAGATTTCTTCGTTAAATATCTTCACTCCCTCGGTGGTATTTCCACAATGAATATTTAAGACTTCCCAAGCGTATTCCACTAAATAATATCTTGTCCAATTACGTTTTTTCAAATCCGGCTTCGATTTAGGACCATGAATATATATATATATATATATATATATATATATATATATATATATATATATATATATATATATATATATATATATATATAAAAAACCTTCACGGCTTACGAACTAATATTGGCATTAGAACTGCTAATATAATTTTACAGGCGCTTCAACAAGAGTGCCACACGAGCTCACAGTCCACCTGATGGTAAATGGATGCCGCGGCCCATAGATATTAAGAATTAACCTTCCGTTGTCACCCTTGAGGACTAAGATGGAATGCCTCGATTCCAATAAAACGTGTTTCCGGTTCTCTACATTCACCATACGAAACACAGCAGTATTAAGCTGCTATTTTATGCTGGTATTCTGTGAAAGCGTGGTCCTTCCCCTATCGAGCCAACCCATTCGTGCTACAACTAAAATATACGAGTAGCTGAAGCCTGGCTCTACCAAGTATGAAAACAGTCTAGAATCTGCGTAACTGAGTATGTTTCGTTTTTAAACGTCTTCAAAAAGGTTCTCAACTCCAGTGTATGTTCTTTTTTTTAACGTGTGTTAAGCGATATCTTCGCAATTTGTGAACCGATTTTAATAATTCTTTTTTATTAAATAGGCTTTACATCAAGGGGAAATTCCCATTAAATTTCGATGAAAAAATTCCGAAAATAGGGAAAATAGTTTCATATCGGACTATTGTTTAAGGAATTTCATATGATATCTTCACAGATAAAGAACCAATTTTAATGATTCTTGTTTTTTATATAATGATATAAATTTGGAGAAAAAATTCTACCAATAAGGGTTGCAAATAAATAACCTCTTTTTATCAATTTGAAGTCGGTTTTACTTTTTGTTAAATTTATTATTATTAATATGCAATCTGGATAAACCATCTCTATAAATTGAAAATAAAGGAGGTACTAGGATACTGTCCCGAATCATGGCACAACAAAATTAATGCTGGCTTCAGAACTAAACATCCTCTCGATCTTCAGATCTTGTATTCTGTCAGACACGTAATCACTTTTTCATAAAGATTGATAGAGATAGAGACTGTATCAGAGGTCCTTGTCGAGTTTAGGAAGCACTAACACAAATTAGTTGGCCTGTTCTGTCTACATCCGAAAGTAGACGTCGTAGTAGGTTTCATATGGTTAGTGATGAACAGTGAATCTTTTTTAATATCATCAATCAATTTTGGTCCTCAAGGTTGACAACGTATCTGATAATAGGTAAAATCGTTGTTTTCATGAAATCTTTAAGCTGATCTATTACTACGAGGATTCGTTGAAACAAGTGGAAAAATAGAAAAAACTAATTCAAATTTAAAAAAGTATATGTAGGCAGGTAAAGTTGGAATATCTGTTAGATACCTAAAAAACTGATTACTTATTTTCTAAAAAAAAATTAACCAGTTTGGCTCTGTGCGATGGTAAAAAGGAAAAAATTAAAAACATGTATCGTTAATAATTATCTATTAGATAAATTTATTACAAAACGGGTCAACTAAATTTTTTGGGATACATCATAGTTCAAAGCGCTGCTGTATTCTACAGTTGCAGGTCAGTGCACCGTATTTAAATTGGGAGAAAACAATCCTTAAATATAATCCTCGCTCGTTACACCCTACGACAGCAGTGGCTCGTGGCTCGCGTTATTGCTGATAAACGAGGATTTTGACAGCTAGTGTGCATACATTTTTAAGTTTGGATACTAAAAAAGCTAAGGAAACAAGTAACTGTGCGTTTGGTATCCAAAGTGCTTATCAATGCATAGAAACAAAGCGAACTGAATATTTTTTGAGTCTTTTTCAAATTTTTGAAACAAAAGACTAATACGTTTTGTGATGAAACATGGCTTCAGCGTTCAAGTCGAATCCTTCTGGTAGTAATATCATGGTCTCTTATTGGAGTAGTCATCTGGGTAGTCAAGTGGAAAGCAATAATTGAATATGTCGATCATGGAGTAGTGTTACGGATACTTTTTATACCGAACAATTCAAAAAATTGAGCAACGAAATTCGGGATTAACTGCGAGGTTAACTCATGAAAAATGTTTTTTTTTCTTCAAAATAACACCCCGGCTTACATGTTTATCGTTGCGATGGCTAAATTTGAGATACTGCCTTTGAAATACTTAAGTATTCTCCATATTTATCAAACCTTGAATCTAGTGGAAATGACTAGGTGTTAAGTTTGATAAATACTTTCGGGATTTAAAGAGCGAAAAAGGAAACGACAGAAATTTGTAGATGGTTAAGTTGTAGTCAGTATCTCAATCAGTGATCCAACTCGACGAGCAACTGAGGGTGCGGGCCCAAATGGCCTATGGATAATTATTATAATGGCTGTATAAGCAAACACAAACTTACCGAGTTGCGGAGGTAGGGTTGACCACCAGGTGTCGTCAGGGGCAAGTAAATGGTATGTGTGAGTGGTGTAGGAAGGTGTCTAATGTAACCTGACGTCACCGATGCAATCGGATAGCAGGACCACATGCGTTGACCCGCTCCACAAGGCGCAATCACTCCAGTGGGCGTTCCCGCTATCGGAACTCAAGTCTAACGTCACTTAGCACAAACTATAATCGAACGCGATCTCCACCCGGATCACAAAGTTTAGCGTTCCACACGACAAAGCAAAATTCCTTCGTAGAATATTAAGTACACAAGCCACTCGTCGACGCAAATTAAAGGCAATCGAAGATAAAGTAATCACTCAAACTCAAAGAAAGCCTCGTTGTCACGTATACGTACAAAATAAGACAACACAAAGGAGGCAGTCATAACGCGACCTAACGATTATTACGTAACTCCCGACCTGTAATCGACACGGCCGTCGCGTACAATCGAATATTCTAGACTAGCTGGCACCACCCACGCAACCCGGTTCCTCGCCCAAGACGCGCACCTTGCAAGTTTCAAGTCGCCACAATTTGGCGTAAACAGATACGTTTGCTTAAAAACTACATTTTTCTGATATATCGAGTTTCGGATACTACTCTCGGCTGCAGTTGCTGGCTCGGCTCGTTTTGAGTTGTATCTAGCCGTGAGCTATTTACTGACTAGTTTTCTGTGATACTACAAACTGTTCCAGTTACAAAAGCTGCGAACGCATTATACAAAAAAATGCTAAACTATATTTTGAACGAAATTTATTGATTAAAAGTTACAGTTACAATTATTTGTGTGTGAAAATTATTGGATGTAACGTCGAGTTTGCGGCAATACTTCACTGTCCCAAATTAATATATATTATATAATATAACTTATGGTTTGTAAATCCCTAAAAATAAATGTTAACTAGTAAACTTTATCATTACATTTATTTTTTCTTCTTATTGTGTGTCTTTCCATAGAGTTAAATTAACAAATGGCAGCTGATCGCATTGAACTATCGCATTCCTGTAAAAGGCAAAAAATTATGAATGAATGAACGAATATACTTTATTGTACACCACAAGCAAATTTACATAGAACATAACAAAGTGCAGATTACATGTACAATTTGCCGGCCTTATCGCTACATAGCGATCTCTTCCAGGCAACCAAAGGTGTAAAGGAATGTAGGTAGGTGGTGTAATATAAATATACATAATATAATATCAATACATATATGTACATATATATATATATATATATACACATATATATGTATATATATACATATATACATATGTATATATACATATATATATATATATATTTATATATATATATATATATATATATATATATATATATACATATATATATGTATATATACATATATATTTATATATATATATATATATATATATATATATATATATATATATATATATATATATATATATAAATTACAAAAATTCCTCAAACAATAACATAATCACATAACTTATCCTAACAATGTTCGAACGATTGAGACAACTAATGCTGTTTAAGAAGTGCTTAAACACTACAATAGTTTATATTATAGTAGGGCATTCCAGAACTTAATACACTGGGCAGATTTATTAAGGAAAGATGTATTGTGAGTCCAACAAAACTAAACTTCTCCTTTAGATAAGTAGGAGTACAAGGGTGAAATAAGACACAGTATAGAATAAAAAGAATATGCATGTTCCGGCGAAATTGGATAGGTAAACACTTGAGACGTGAGCAAAATTGGAAAATATGGTCAAATTTGCGCAATCCAAATATGAATCGAATACTAGTATTTTGAAGTCTCTCAAGCTTAGTTAGCTGGTCTTTAGTTATGTCTACATAGCTTTCGTCAGCATAGTCGAGAATCGGAAGTAGAAGAGACTGTGCGAGCATAATTTTTGTAGAAATGGGAAGAAATTATCGAAGGTGACGCAGTGAACTAAGACCGACAAAGGTTTTCTTACTTACCTCATTCAGTTTAACACAAATTATTTAATAACATTAAAGTTTATATTAGGGTTTACGAGGGCGACACTGAAAGTTTTTAGAACAGGCCACTTTTGTAAATTATATAATTAAAAAAATAAGTAAAAGTTTTGAAAATGGAACTCTTTGTCAATGTTATTTTGTATATATTTTATTAATTTGTCACTGAACTATTATGTACTACGTACTAGAGGCGACACTGCGTTCAGCTACTCTGTTCCATTCAACTGCGGTGCTTACACCGCACTTTAATCAGTCACTCGCTAGGCGCTTGTATAGTTGTAAAAATATTGAAATATTGTGTGTGTACTTAGATATGGCACAAATAATTCAAGAAGTGTCAGTAAAAACCAAGGAATTACTTTTCATCGGTAAATAAGAAACTTAATCAATAAAAAAGTATTATAGATTAATAATAAAACAAATTATTCCTAAGACGCCACGTCTCGTGTCACGGAATATAGAATATGAAATTAATTTGTTCAGATGCAACATTTCTGTGGGTACTTAAGTATAGGACGAATATATTATTATACACTTTTTTTTTTGTAGGAACATATATAAGTTATCATAATTAGGCTAATTTTTTTATATTTAAATCTGCTTATTATTCTTTTATTTTATTATTAGGTTTCCACATCAAAGTAAAAGTGAAATAAATTCGTCCATTTTTACTCTCGCGTGCCCAGCATTTGTGAACGACACTTAATCTAAAATAAATATATTTGTAATTTAAATGTAATGTAATAAGTTTTGTTAAACATTCATTTAGTATGTTTTTTATTTGACATCGAAACCTTTTAAAATATTTAGATAAAAATATAATTAAAATGTAATTGTGATATATAAGAAACAACGTTCTTACTTTTGTACAAGTGGATAGATGATGACAGATTTTTATTCTAACATTTAAACTACATAATTATAAACTGTTGAAAAGTCACATTTTTAACTAGCCGGATAGCATAAAGAGCTTAACATATATGAACAATGATGATTGATATTGATGAAAATGAAAATTAACATTTTTCTTACCATGGAGACACCAATTCGAAGGCTTTCGCTTGCATTTTCTTTATGTTAATGCCATTATCACAGAATAAACGTGCCGTTGAAGATCCTTTACGGATAGTTTCTAGTTGATCTAAAACATTTTGTATACAATTTTTAAAATATTTTATCTTTCAAACAAGCATAAGACCGTATTGCACACCTCAACGTGAAGCGGAAAGATTAAGCTTTATTTTTTTTATGAATTATTTTTATCGCTTAATTGAAAACTAGTTTTTATTATAAAAAAGTAAATTGAAATAAAATTACAGCATTATATGTACATTCAGCTATTGAAAACAGTCCTTCTCTCAAATTTCTAAGAGGATTGGGTCTGGAATCTAGCAAAGCAAAGGAGAGGTGAGGAGAGACCAGGGTGAATTAACTGAAGCTGAGCGGATATGTATGCTGCCTAGAGTGGAGCCAGGCTGTGAGTTGTGGGTGTGGTGATCCGTGATCTCACGCATCTAACCATTTTCCACACACTCCGGCCTCAAGCCATATAAATATGAGACATCTCGGCTCCATTCCGTTTGAATTGTATTTAACTGAAGATAATGCTGGTGAAAATAATGTTAGTAAATTGATTGTTTACGTTCGTAAATTCGGATGTCATTTCAGTTAAAAAAATGTATTTTTTCGAATGGATTATACCTATTTTTCATATACACGTCTATTATTAACAAAACCGTTAAATGATTGGAAGTCCTGAATCCACCGCTGTACAACCTCTTTACATATTATGTATGTAATTACTCTGAGGCATTCCTTGTACGTCTCTTTCGCCCGCGTCATTTCGACATATCTTTTACTTGTTTTGTATATATACAAAACGAGTAAGAGATACCTAGTTTTGCTCAGCCCGCTTTTAATAGAACTACGCTGATAGAGACTCCTAAAATGAAGTAATCGTACTGGTGGATTTTGCCTCCCGCACCGCTTAGCTACCTCTGCTAGAAACTCTCATAGCATGTTAGACACGCATTCTTATAGACCTATTTGTCTACCGCATTACTTCTGTGTGTATAGAGTCTCAGATCTTTAAGTTTCCTTACAATGTTTTCCTTCTCGACTGTGAAAGAAAACTTGTAGGTATCATTTACTATTACCACTTAGTGAGGAGCAGAGATAGCTAAGAGTTAGCGCCATTGCCCCCCCCCCCCTACTCTATAAAATGGTATGGCTACACATTGCTTACCAAGGGTGAAAGCGATTTCCTTGTCCTCTCCATTTTCATAAAAGTATCGGTCACCAACGCGCGTGATATAAAACTGTCTAAGTAAGATGCAAAGAAAAGTGGGCCCCACTAAAGTCCCAGGCACATGTTTCTCCAATGATCCTCCTACAGTAAGTTCAATGTCTTCTACTCTTTTATATATTGATTTAAGTGCCTTTACGTTCTGTAGATTTATCAACAAGAATACATTAACGTAGAGTTTGTGGTTGTAAAAAATATTTTTTTTATAATCAATATTCTAAGAATGCGAATATTAACTTAAATATGATTGTACTTAATAAAAATTATTTAGATTTTTGATAATGAATTAAAACAGACTTACCTTTATTGACATGTAGTCACATAGATCGTCGAAGTCCTTTGGGATAGAAAGACCACAATAAGATCGAAGATCAATATAGTTGGCTACACCATGATCGCGAGCACGTTGAATATCAATAGCTCGCAAATCCAAACCTAGGGTTTTGTTTCCCCTGGAGATTTAAGAAAACTGAAGTTATATTAAATTACTACAAGTTGAATATTACATTATAATATTACATTATTAAGAACGTTAAGATAATTAAAAACGTAACGAGTATGTTGCAAGGTGCGGGTGACAAATTGACAGGTCACTAGAACGTTACTTGCGCGCGTTCGCTTACGACAATATTTTTAAATATGAGAAAATAACACTGAATTTGTTTTTATTATTTTTTATATTCTGTTATGACTATTAAATTAATTATGAATATACGGATGATTCATGTACTACAATAAACAAATAAATAGAAAAAGTGGCGTTTATTAGTGTATTATCCAAAAGTTTAAATTTCGCGATAACACCGCGCAGATTACCATTCGAAGAAATTATCTGCAGTGAAAAAAGATTTGGAGGCGATACGTCAAGACATTTCGTCTATGTTACGTCAAAGTTCAGTGCGTTAACCGAATCTTCCCAAAAACGAATTTATTGTGGTATAAAACCTAGGCAATAAACCAGATCTCACGATTCTCTACGCAGATAAGGGAAATGCCACGATAGTCATGGATACATCAGATTATAATACTATAATATAAGAAATTTTGTGGGATGTAAGCACTTACAAAAAGGTTAAAAACGACCCAACAAATAGTACACTTAAAACAACTTGTGACCTCATAAAGAAACACTCCGAAAAATTAAATCTTGACGTGAAATCGATAATACCTACGTGCGCCATATCACCAAAGTTGTATAAGTTACCAAAAATACACAAGCTCAGTGCTCCACTACGTCCTATAGTGAGCCAAATCGATTCACCAACTTACAGATTGGCTCAACACTTAGCGAAAATACTTTCACCGCTCAGGGGACATACAGGAGCACACAAAAGGAATTACTACCATTTTGTCAGCGTGATTAAAGACCTACATCTGGCAGACAATGAAACTATGGTCAGTTTTGATGTGCAGTCATTGTTTACATGCTTACCTGTTGAAGACTACAAATTCAATTGTAATTAGAAGGTTGAAAGAAAACAACATGCCCGTAGAATATATAGTATTACTCAGACACTGCCTTACATCTGGCTACCTATTGTGAAAGGAAGAGTTCTACAAGCAAGTAGATGGTGTATCGATGGGCTCATCTGTGTCTCCCATTGTTGCCAACATATTCATGGAAGACTTTGAGGAGAAAGCCTTGCTTACTTCTGCCGTAAATCCAAGATTCTACAAGCAGTACGTAGACGTTACTTTCACAATTCTACCTTTACATAAAGTAACTGAATTTGTAGACTATCTTAACCCATAAATTCTAAAATTCAGTTCACAATGAAGTTAGAGGCAAATTATTCTTTAGCTTTTCTAGATGTGTTAGTAATTCGGAATTTTGATAACACCTTGAGCCATACTGTGTATAGAAAAAAGACTCATACAGATAGATATTTAAACGGTGACTCTCACCACTATCCTTCACTGTTAGCTACCGTGGATAAATCTTTGTTTCAGAGAGCACGAGGGATCTGTGACCATAAACACCTGGCTGCCGAGCTCCAACCCGTCAAGCCAGTTTTGTAGGTCAACAAGCTTCGGATCCCGCGTCTACGTCACAGTGAACGAGTGAAGCCGGCGACAGTCGAGCGTGTACCTGCTGTACTGCCATATTTTAGAGGTGTCACTGACAAGATTGGCTACATCTTGAAGCGCGTTTCCATTAAAACATACTTCAAGCCGCCGAAGAAGATTGGTCAGATTTTACCATCAGTCAAGTGGAACATCCCTCTGCAAGATGCAGGAGTGTATAAGCTAGATTGTGAATGTGGTCTCTCCCACATAGGACAAACTAAAGGATCAATCAAAACCCGCGTTAAAGAACATATAGCTGATGTGAAGTAGGAATCGGAAACAGGATCGCCCCCGTCACTCCATCAGGTTTGATTCACCACAAATCCTCGCTAAAGAACACCGATTCCTTCCAAGGATGATTCGCGAGGCTGTTGAAATCAAAAAAAATCCTAATTTCAAAAGCGAAATGCAACTATCTGCTTGGTATCCTATAATTAATAAAATTAAATCCCAACCCAAGCATAAAACTGCAAAACTTCATATAAGTTCATACTGCATAGATCGGATTAAAAATTTAAAATTAATAATTTTAATCTATGGTAACCGCGGTTAACTATGACATCTGGACGTTGAACATCTCAGTCCCCCTCGTGACCATGGGTGCTGTAAAATGCTCGTAACGTTGGGTATATAAAACAGTTAATATACTCGATAAAATCCGTAAAAAATAGTATTATTTAATGTGTAGTATTCACGTAAATATAAGAAATCATTATATATACGTTAGTGTTGTCAATTGCACCAATTTGCGCCGGACGTCTTCATTTTCCAGGGTTTGGAGACACGTCCCGATTCATCCTTGATGCCACGCCCCACGCTAAATGTCCCGATTTTCACTAACCTCGTTAGTACTTTGTACTTTTATCGATAATTATGACAGCAAAATATAAACATCTGTAAGCTGTTACAATTAAATATTTTAGCTTTGACATTTCAAATTTCCTCACCAAACTGGAACTGAATAGTTTAAAATTTTACGCGTATTGTGTTGGCGAGATACAGATTTAGATATCTACATTCGGTTTCATGTAATCTCTCACTGAGTGACGCCACCCGCCACGCTATAATATGTCGATGTCAATTCGACCATTATTTATTATTTAATTCTTTTAGTAGTGATTGGCACAGTACCTAACTTACGTGCTGCGGTTTAGATAAGTAAATTTTATAAAATGGAAAGGGTGTGGGTTAATTCTTCCTCTAGACAATTTCTTCAGGTGGTTGTAGGCACTATTGTTTTTCAATAAAGAAAGTGACATTATAATTTGATTATCAATGAAATTGTGCTTTTTTATTGAATGGTGGCGTTTTTGAGGGTTTCTTGAAGTGCATCCGTTCTGAGTTCATAAGATTAAAAAAATTTTTCAGAATAACGTTAAAATTAGGCTTTCAGAAAATTCAGGATCTGCAACGTTACTTAATTTTTCAACAAGTTCTGATTATCATATATATATATATATATATATATATATATATATATATATATATATATATATATATATATATATATATATATATATATATATATCTACACATACACATCGATAAACAATGCAGATGCGTTGCCTGAGCCACTCGCGTACCCCTGAGCATTAAGATATTTACGATTTAAGATAGTTACCTTGATGAAAAGGGACTCCAGTTCTCTACACACACCACGAAACACGACAGCTTTATTCGGTATTATTATGCTGCAGCTATAATGTAGCTGCAGCGTTCGGTTGAGCCAGGTGTAGCGATAACAACGGACAGCAATTTGTGTTTATATAAAAAATAAAACAAACTTACTTAAATAAGTATTGAGTAATTTCACGGTCAAAGTATTGGTCACTTTTATCTTGAGGTTGAAAAGATAAACCTATCGTTAAGCCATCATAGCCGTCATTTTTCTCAAGTATTGCTGGCTTGTTAAACCAGTCACTTAATCTTATAGACTGGTACGGAAATCGACTTTCCTTGAATAGTCTGCAAATCAAAAATAACAGCATAATTATCATAAGGTGTTTTAAAAGTATCTAAAATACCTAAAAACCTATATTTGATAGTATATTCCCTGTATCAAATCAATGTAACTGATATATGTATGTATGACGTGCATGTATGTATTGTATGTATGTATGTATATATACGGGTTTATGTAAAACTTTTGATCAATTTCCACAAGATAGGTACATACTTACGTATAGTACCGTTTGTGTGAATGGTTACTAACATACATTAGGTTTAAGTAACATCTAAAAATCACGGAGTTTTGACTTAATGCCAAATAATTAAGTCACCATATTATATTAAAAAAAAAGTCTAAGTAAGTATTTGGGTATGTGAATAAGTAGAAGGTATAAGTAAGAGTATAAAGGCTAAGAAGGTAAGTTTACAACTTAGTTAAAGTCAGAAGTAGCAAGGTAAAAGTAATAACTAGGCAGGTAGGTATGTAAAGGTAAGAACATAAAGGTTTAGAAGGTAAGTTAACAACTTATTTAAAGTCAGAAGTAGCAAGGTAAAAGTAAGAACTAGGTAGGTACATTATTATTAAGTAAGTAGATAAAGTAGGTAACTATAATTTAGATAGGAAAAATCTTTTGAGTTTAGTTTTAATGTTTTGTTGTGATACTTTCTCGTGTACATCGAAAGATAATTTATTAGATTAGATTTTGGAGGTAGTTTCTACACCAATTGAGCAAAGGACCCCGGATATCACAATCATCACATTAACATTAACTCTTAATCAATACACTAGTATTGATTAAGAGTTAATGTTGCAGTGTGTCGAAAGCACGGGAAAAATCAATAAACAAGGCCAGTACACACGTTTTACAGTACATATGCTCGTTTACCTCATCTGTAAACTTACATGGAAGGTCCGTAGTACTTGTATCCGCCTAAAATCCGTACTGGTCTTTGTTTATGACTTCGTGCATTCGGTAAAAACTATGAATCTGCTAACAGATAACTTTTTCAAATATTTTTATATCTTTAAAATTATTATGTATTTCATGAAAAGAGTATTTCGTTTTGTTTCTATTAGTTTATGGAGTTTATTTCTAGTTTTATTATATTAAAGTTTTTTTCTAGTTTTATTTATCAAAGGTCTACAGCTAATACATATGCCTCTTCCATATATTATGGGGGGGGGGGTAATAATTACCGAAGTTGCTACGCCAAGCAGCCGGTTGGCAACGGCAGTTTTTTATTATTTTAGTCGTTGTCGGGAAGAGGCTGCTGTACATCTCCTGTTTTATTTATAAATATAAAATATAAACGATGCTGTATATCAAGCATTACATTTCACCTATCCTATTCCACCTATCATATTTATATTGTTGTTTTCTTATCTTACCTCTCATAGTTAGTCAACCATGTCAAAATTTGTTATAGGGGTACACCAGGTCACAGGCGTTGCCTTAGAAGGGATATCATTCACAAATTGAAAAGTTGAAATTTGAAATCAATCTAACAATTTTTCTGATTTTAGGTAACATTTGAAATAGCATCATCGCGTAAAAATGTTACCGACGCCATTCCATTTTTATATTAACAGCTTGACTGCCCATTTCGCACCGGTGCGTAATGCAGGGGTGAGCGTGGAGGGCGCTTCTCACACCGGTACGGAAAGCTGGGTATACAAATTACAAAGGGCACTACGCCGCGGGCTTTGCGCGTAGAGCGCCGTTTGTAGGTTGGTCTTGCGAGTGAATTTCCGGCGATTTTTTACGTGAAAGCGGTTTTGTATTACCTGTTATTGTTTGGCTTATATCTGCACATTATTATGGATAATATTGCGGGTCCTTCACGTACAAGAAAAAGGAAGTTTGTAATGAATTATGCTGAAAACGACAGTGATTTGGAGAGAATTATTCGCCCAAAGTGACGGTGATGAAATTTATCATCCTGACTATGATGAAGAGGAGTTATCGTCGGAGGATTATTGCCAGCCGCCTACGTCATTTTCTGTAACTGATATCAGTTTACGTAGCCCTGTACAAAAACTGCCACGGTCCTCACCCTCGCAATCGCCACCTCATCATCAAGATGATGATCAGACACCTGATAAACCCTCTGCTGAAGGATCTACTTCTCACTGGACTTCTGAAGGTGATATGAGACAATATAATTTTACAAAAACTAATCGGTTTCTTGGAGAAATCAATGGAACAGAGCCAACTGATTTTTTTGACTTTTTTTTTCGACCAACAGTTTCTTACTATGATCTGTAACGAAACCAACGCGCAAGCAGAAAGGTTGTTTTGTCGACTGGTTCTGAATATTCTAGGATTACCCGGTGGAAAGAGCTCACTGTTCCAGAGCTAAATTTTTTTTTGGTTTACTGTTTCAAATGGGAACTGTTTCTATGAATAGAATACAAGATTACTGGAAGAAGGACAGGCTATTTAACTTTTCTATATTCGGACAGCAAATGGGCAGAAACAGATTCCTTCTAATTATGAGATGTATGCATTTTACCTCAGAAACAGAAAGTAAGGATGCCTTGTTCAAAGTACGTTAAGTGATTGATTATTTCAATACTATATACTAATGAACAGTTGCTACTATCCTGGCAAGGAATTATCGCTAGACGAGAGCATAGTGCTATGGCGAGGACGTCTCAGCTTCAAACAGTATATAAAAAACAAACGCCATAAATATGGAATCAAGTTATACATGCTCACTAAACCTGATGGATTGATTCTAAAGTTTCGTGTATATGCTGGTGGTAAAGATGCACAGATTACTGGAAGAGGACACGCGGAGAAAGTTGTCATGCATCTTCTAGAAGAAAAACTGGGAAATGGACATGAAGTTTATATGGACAATTATTACAACAGTTATATACTGGCAAAAAAGCTGCTCGAGAAAAATACATACTGTACCGGCACTTTACGTAAAGATTTACGAGACAACCCTAAAGAAGTGACACAAAAGGTATTGAAAAAGGGCGAAAACATATTATTGTTTCGAGACGAAATTCACATAGGAAAATGGAAAGATAAACGCCCGGTTACATACATAACCAATCAGTATGCTAATAATATGGTGCCAGTTACCAACAGACGGAGACAGATTACTCAGAAACCTGAAAGTATAGCTAAATGCAATACATACATGTCTGGAGTAGATAGGCAAGACCAGCTTCTAGCATTCTATCCATGCAAGAGAAAAACCCGTCGCTTGTACATGAAAATTACCGTACATATATTTTAAATGCTATTCATCAACTTATATAAAATATATAACAAATATTCATGCCAAAACAAACTGAATCTGTATGATTATCGTATAAGAGTAATAAGTTCCTTGCTGCCACAAAAACCATCCGAACCGCTGCTAATTTCAACAGCAGGTGGATCATCATCACAGCATCGGATTGCAAAAATCACGAACTTGACGAAAAAGGCTACAGTACAGAGAAAGATTTGTCGTTAATGCTACAAAAATAACAAGCGTACCGATTCCCCGTGGCACTGCATAACATGCGAGAATAAGCCCGAGCTTTGTGTCGAATGTTTTGGCAACTATCACAGGGTGATTGGAAACTGATTTTTTGATTTTTTCTATTATTAATAAATGTTAAATATCAAAAACCTACTCTTCGCACCTGTGCGTAAAGGGGCCCTAAGGATGAAATTTTCATTCCGGGGCCCGTTAATAATTAGTTATTTTAGTAATTTAGTTAGTAATTTTTTATGTCGCCTTTATATACACTAAACTAATATAAGCAGTATATAAATATATATAATTAGTATTATTTAACAGTTTCAAACCCTGGCAAAACATAAAATTTCGTAGGCTATGTGCACTCTCTTCACTCATCTTGACGGGCAGTGAAGCTGTTAAACACGATGTTTCTGTTGTTATACTTATAAGTAAACGATTTTCGAAGTAACTTCTAACTAGTTAGTGTCTCAAAAATATTTTCTTTTATCGGAAACTCATTGCGTGTCTATCTACTGCCTATCTTTAATATAAAGATATAAAAATGTACTCGAACTAATGAGGAGTAGATTAAAAAAAATAAAGAAGTTATGAGTGAGTGTTCAAAAAATAAAATAAAGAACAAGCTTGTTATAAAAATGTACATCAAATAAAATTAAAATTACCTTAATTGACCACGTATCAACGTATGGAAATATCTAAAGGCAGCTGTCGCGGACTCTTTGAGCACTCCTGCTTTTACATTTGGATTGTAATCATTAACATAACCCTTTGCGTTTGGATATATAAGTTTATTCTTAGCCATCTTGTCCTCACCTAAGAAATGCAAGTTGAAATATTAAATGTATTATTTAGGCAACATATTTTTGGTTTTCATAAACAAATTTAATTGTTTATGTATATAGTCATAATATAAGGAATTGTTGTCCATATCGTAAATACATGTCAGTACTAACCTAGCAATATTGGTAGGTACTCATTGTAACATATTTTTTGATACAATGCTATAACAATTCGCCGTGCTATTTGGTAAATCTTTTCGTCATCCCAATTTTTGTTTATGTCAGACAATGTATCGGCAATACGATTGTGTTCTTTAAGTAAAATAACTTGTAGAACAGTTAGTTGAGGATTTTGATTCACTCTCGCATCACCTGTTTACAAGTATTTCGGTGAAGTAAACCACAGATTAAACTTATTATTCAAATGTTATCATATATTGCTTTAAAGTTATAAAGAGTTTATTATAGATAATATAAATGTTAAGATTTTTAAAAGCATGTTCAACTTTTACTTCGCTTCATTTTAGCAATTTTTATAACTATAAACTATAGTACCAGCTACATAGCATGGTTCATCAGCGCTGGTTGCGCCGGAACAGGTCTGCAAAGCATTAGCAGCCTGAGGTGGCCACGTTCCGCCATTACGTTCAACTACTTTTAAGCGACCCCCTCGACCTTCACGCAGTGAATCAGCTTGTTTCTTACTATTACCATATGTCAAAGAGAGATCCAAGTATTGCGTGACTTCATTTATCTGAAACAAAAAATTGAGAAAAGAAAGAATATTTTTAATTAAATTAGTTACCAAGATTCAAAATATTTTCTAATCGAAATATTCAAGTTCTGAGTAAGCCATTATTATAAAACTTTAACAAATTCTAAACGACGTAGCCTATTATATGTAAGTAAAGAATTATCGGTATTTTTAACCAATAAAATTAATAAATAATGAAGCTTCTTTTGTTTTATCAATTACACCTATGATAAAAACTTATACTATACATAATATATTATATAAAATATATATATTATTTTTTGTACTGCCATGTAGTGAAGAAAATTCCTGAAAGTCTAATAGTTTATGAATATTTATTCAGGCAGTATAATTGTCCTGGTTATCCCAGACCTAAAATAATTGTCTTTGTAGTAATTGTACTTTACTTAAAATTACTAAGAGTAATAACTACTAATATATATATATATATATATATATATATATATATATATATATATATATATATATATATATATATATATATATATATAACGTGGAAAAAGCAACATTTTTGTAAGGACACAAATCCAAATTAGTCATCAACCAAACATAACTTTTTTAAATAGTAAGATAAATTATATCTTTAAATGCATCCAGGATAATGTCGCCATTTTAGAACATAAAGTTATTTGACTACTGGTCATACTTTGCATTAAATTAATGTTTAGGACAAGAGATTGTAAGTAATAACATTATGAACAATCCAATTATCGATTTATTTATCTGTATATAAATGTGTATACAAAATAATGTTTAGTATATACAAAATAATGTTTCTGTTCATTTATAGTAAATAAAACTAATATATCAATTAACAATTTAACTTGCCCCCCCCCCCCCTTGAATTCTATCAAAACATTTCACCTCACTCAAAAGTGGCAAAAGTTGGGAAAATCCTAATTAATATAACGAAAAAAATAAAAATTGCATATAACCTACATTATGTACTGGCAATTTTGTTTTTCTACCAAAATTGGTTTCCCATTACGATATATGAGAAGGATAGTATTTTAAAAATAAATTTTCTGTGTCATTGACACTGCAAAGATATTTATGAACTCGTTTAACTCTCATGTAGAGAAAATACTTCAATGTTTACCATATTAAGTCCTTTAGAAATAATAAACAGCTTCGTTCAATTTTTTAAATTGAATTTGTTCGCTATATTACAATCATAATGTGCAATCTTACCATAAGAAATAAATTAAGGTAAGGTAATTGCGAGCTCATTCGGAGGACTTATCTTAATTCTTTTTTAATATTTTATATAAACGTAAACGCAGCAAACGTAAACCTAAAGAGCAGATTCGTCAGTAACTTAATTTCTAAATTTAATATTAATTGAAGTCAGACTAAGCGGGATCCAAAAGCGCTCCCTCTATATTTTATAGATTCGCATTTTATCTTAAAATGTTTTTGATCACTGGAAGTAGGCCTAATGGTCATTGCATGAAGTATTTCATCTACTGAACTGTAACTGAAATAAATTATACTAGTATACTACTCCGATAATGCGATTTTAACTATATAAAATGATTCGTCCAGTTTTAGGCAACATTTGAAATCATAAAAATTTATCGCACGGTAATGTTCCCGATACCGATCAATTTTTCAACGTAACTATATAAAAATGTACCTATGAAAAAAATTAAAACTGGAACATTCGTATTTTTACTTGTTAATTATCCTTTTTCAAAATAACATACATAACTGACCAGTACCTTATACAGGGTCCTGTCGTTTACTTAAGATCTATAAAATAAATACCGGGAAGGAGGGCGATTTTGATGAAGTGCAGTCAATATCCTTTGTTGAAACTGTTCTCACAAATTTCATACATTCCCTTCCATCTTTTTTGTTGACAGCATCATTCTCAGGAATGAGTATAGGCGCACAGAAAGGGTTTTTATCAGAATCGAACGTCAGTTGGCCTTCACTATCACAGCATGTCACAGGATTATTATCTAAAATATATTATTGATCATATTCAATAATTATACTTTTATGAGTTGTCGAAACGTAAACAAGTATAATTATATAAATATAACTTACGAATGAAAATTGAATCAAAAATTGGAAACATTTTTTGGGTAAGTGCAACATTGGTCACCAATCTCTACGCGATTAATAGATTTTACAAACGAAGTATCCTAATGTAGGATGTTGCTTTTTTAATGACCACGATCAAATGATTTGTCTGTTTTACATTTCCCAATAAAGATATAATTTTTGTTTGTTTTCTGTGCTAATAATATTTTAAAGTCGTTTACGTGACGCAACCAATATTTAACTTGAGCATCTTTAAACAATGTTAATAAAGAATAATAAATGCTTTATGAAAATAACTGTGTTTAATTTCTAAAAAAATACTACTCGATATTCGGTAAGAATATACCAGTAAATTTAGACAGTAAATGAAACAAAAACTTACTGATAAGTGTAGTTCTACCGGCGAAAGACATGTCGTGGGCAATTATTTGACCCCATTGCATTGTATTTAGGTTCCATTTATAATCGATAATATTTTTAGATGGAAAAACAAGTAGACTAATAGCACGGGGATTCGGTAATTGTTCATTCTCTGACGTTTCAGGAAATTGATGCACCCCTGCAATTTACAAAATTTATAATTATTACCAGAAATTGTTAGCTATAGCTACAGTTATAGTCTATTAAAGTTCACTGCAAAGCTAGGCTTCCCACATAGGTTGCTTCATATGAGGGATATTTGCCATAATTGCCACGCTTTGCAAGCGGCTTTACAGCCGCAGTTTTTTATTTCTATTCGCTTTTAGGAAGACGCTGCTGCCTTTCCCCAGAATTGTTTCCCTCTGTCGCCTCCTACGACACCCACGGGAAGATACGGGATAGTGGATATTCTTACACCGCAACTACAGTTAGCTAGAGTTACTAATGTTTTATATTAGTGAACCGCCTCGGCTTCGCCTGGATAATTCGTATTAAAGTGGCGTTATTTTGATTGAAGATAATCAAATTCCATTTATTTTATCAATATATTTTATTTGAAAACTTACAAGCTTTTCGGATAAAATAAAGCTCTCTATCTGTTCGTAAAGTTTCATTACAATCAGTTCAGTCATTTTCAAGATTCTCGGACACATAAACAGACAGACATACAAACATTTAAACAATACTCTTTATAGCATGCAAATAACACCTTTCGCATTAATGTAAGAAAAAAAAATTGTCGAATAAATAAACAACAAACTTTAAACTTACCGTCAGCATAGCTATTATTTACTAATTCTGAAAAGGGTTCTTTCACCGCGCCCCAAGAAGGATTTTTTAAATTATTGCAAGTGCCATCAAAAGACCTATATGGGTCTTTTTTACAAGTAGTTGGAGTAGATCCACATGACAATTTTTTTGTTTTTGGATCGTTTTTGGTTTCTAGTTCTTGTGGCGTTATTGTGGGGATTGTAGGACTGCAATATAAGACTTTTCACTTAGTAAAGATTTACTGTACGAAAAAATACTTTTAAAATAAATTACCTTTCCGAGAATTTGATACATTTAAGGAAATCAATCAATGTCTCGAAACGGGTTTTTAAAGAAGCTAAATTAGATGTCGTCTCAGAATGCACATCATGGGCTAATATGATCAAAGTGAAACAAAAAATCCACCAGAACATTGCACCTGTAAAAATAAATCGATGGTAAGGAAAAAAATACTATAAATCTTATAAAATTTTGTCTATTTTACCCAAAATGTATACTATAAATAATGTTTTAAGAAAATATTAAACATTAAAATGCTATTTTGGTACCCTTTAAATCGAATTGAAAATACACAATAAAACAAGTAACGTGTCATAAGCTGAACGTGTTTGTATCGTTTGATCCCGAATATTTGAATGTAACAACTTTTATATCATGAATATGCAAAGAAGTGCTGATAAGTAGTCAAGTTTATGTTGACATTTAAAAATTTAGTTTCGTATACATGTGTATACATGTGGAAGTCTTACCAATATTCTTTTTTATTAACCCATGACGCAAAAGGAGGTGTTTGGTTTTATTATATCACACACTCTTTATTTCATCTGATGATGTATGATTTAAACACAACCTTGAGGAAAAAACAAAGATTTATTGAGATTTCACAATACACGAAACTTGGTAAAAATATAAGGTTGGGTAACGTGACCGTATTGGTAAGCAAACACCAAAGCACTAAAAATGTAAAATATTAATAAATAAGGTCAGTCGCGCATGGTGTTTAATTACCAAAATGCCGTCGCGGGAGAATGCACGGTGTCGCACCGTACATGCTCCGGGCCGCCAGAAGAGGGCGGGATACTAATCACGAATGCTTGAGAAAAGATGTATGAGTTGCTATGGGCGATGTAGACCTGTTTACAATTCGAACACTGTATAGCTGGTTGATAACATGATCACTATGATAAGTCGTTTCTTCTACACAAATGCTGTTTTGGACGGAGGAGATGCGAACCGTGGTGTGGACCTCCGCTGGGGGCACCGCCGGAGAGTTGGCTCTTGCTAACTGTGCTTGTCGCATTCGCCTCCACGCCAGGCCCGCACTCACGATAATTGCTGCTCCGATCATTATGTACATGAGAGCATAATGATGCACATCATGCATACATAACTTGTCAATACCGCCTGCTCTATCAAATCTTTTAGCTATTTTTCTAAGTCCGAAAACTGCAGTACAAGGAGCCATATAAGTAACTTACCATTAGACTACCATTTAAGGTAACTTGCTTGACTGTATTCGCTACGAAGGTTTTCCACATGCTTAGATCACCCTGCCGCCACCCCAGTACTGCCGTGGAGTCAACCGAGCCGTATTGTTTGATTTTGTAACTACACTTACCTACCTATGTAACTAGTACACTTAGTATAGTACCTATATAACTGAATTGTAGTCAGTGACGATCGGGCCGGCACTGTTGTTACACGCGAATAAAATGTAATTAAACGCTATCTCTTACAAGGCCTTATTTCATTTCTCAACACACTACACAGACATTAGTTAAAGTGGTGACCCCGACGTGATCCAGTGCTGTGCTCTCCTATGCCTGTGTAGTTTATAAAATCAAAAATGACGTCCAGGGAAGAGAAACCGGAAGCGGAGATATCTCAAATAACGGTTTCATCGAGAATCCCGGAATTTTGGGAAGATCAGCCGCGCACGTGGTTCATACAGGCCGAATCCGTACTATACAACCAGAAACTCTCGGATGCTGCTAAATACCATCTGGTTATTGCAAAGCTGGGGAAAAATGTCGTACAGCAAGTCACGGATATCCAAGTGAATCCTCCAGCTGAGGGAAGTACGACCTGCTGAAGTCAACGTTGCTCACTATCTTCGCGGAGTCCGAAACGTGCCAAATCACCAAACTCATTGGCGAGATGGACCTCGGAGACCAGCGCCCATCCCAACTGCTGCGTAAAATGAAGGACCTGGCCAGGGATCGATTTAAGGATGAGACTCTGAGCGTTTTATGGCAGAACCACCTACCAGCCGCAGTTCGTGCCGTACTGGTGGTTACCGGTACCAAAGACCTCAAAACGCTAGCTTCTGTAGCAGACCAGGTCATGGAAACAATGCGACCTATCAGCGTGGCAGGGGTAGAATCAACTTCATCAGACAACGCTTCCATCATTGCTGAAATCGCGAAGATTAACAAGCGACTGGATAAAATGGTCATGAACAAATCGCGGTCCCAATCACGCGGACGTGACAGGATCCAAGCCCGTTCGCAGACTCAAGGTCGCCGCAGCCGTACTCCTGGACGCGCTGCTGCTCGGGACAAATGGCTGTGTTTCTACCACTATCGCTTCAAGGCTAGGGCGCAGAAATGTGTTCAGCCGTGCGCTTGGAAACCGGAGGAAACGGGAAACTAGATGCCATGCAACAGGAGAAGGCGAGTAGTTGCATAGGCATCTCTAATCATCGCCTCAGCATATGAGATAAGTCCAGCAACCTTATTTTCCTAATTGATACCGGTGCCAATATATCTGTTTTACCGCGAAATAAAGTGAATGTTAAATCGTGTGGTAATGGATGTTCTGAATATATTTTATATGTAGCAAAATAAACACTTACGGTGTTAAAACTTTAAGTTTAGATTTAGGGTTGCGCAGAGTGTATCAGTGGACATTTGTTATCGCGGACGTGCGTTAGCCAATTTTAGGTGCACATTTTTTAGCGCATTATAAGTTGTTGGTCGACGTAGCGTCTCGCAAACTAATTGACGATGTAACAAATTTTAATGTTTAGCTCCTATTGTTTTCTGTCAAGAACAGTCAGTCCAGACCATAGATAAGTGTCATCCTTTTTATGATTTGTTAGCACAATATCCTGATATCACCAAGCCGGTTTCATTTAAAGAACCACCCAGACATTCGGTATACCACCATATAGAGACTAATGGCCCACCGGTGCACGCTAAAGTAAGACCGTTACCGCCGCATCGATACTTAAAGGTTAAGGAAGAGTTTAGGCTTATGCAACAGTTGCGGATTTGCAGGCCGTCGAAAAGTGCGTGGGCAAGCCCTCTACACGTTATGCCTAAAAAGGACGGCCAAATACGACCATGTGGCGACTATAAGGCTCTTAACGCGATAACCAAGCCCGATAGGTACCCTATACCGCGATTGCATGATTTTACATATTTATTGGAAGGTAAAAAAATATTCTCACGAATTGATATTAATCGCGCGTATCATGTTATAGTGGTCAATCCTAACGATTTAGAGAAGACCGCCATTATAACACCTTTTGGTCTATTCGAATTCCCACGCATGACTTTCGGCTTACGCAATGGAGCACAAACTTTTCAGCGGTTTATGAATCACACTGTTTTTGATGGCCTAAATTTCCTTTATACTTATATCGACGTTACAATTGCAAGCACGGATATGACGTCACATAGAGAGCATCTTAAGATCGTGTTCGAGCGACTAAATAAATGCGGTTTGACTATCAACCTGAATAAATGCTTATTTGGAAAGTCTAAAATAGATTTTTTGGGTTTTGAGGTATCCGCGGAAGGGATTCGTCCTCTTAAAGATAGAGTTGATGCTATTTGTGCTTTTCCGAAAACAGTAACTATTGAAGAACTCAGGAGATTTTTGGGTATGGTCAACTTTTATCGTTTACATTTGCCCAATGCTGTAGAATATCAAATGGAGTTAAATAAGTTTTTAAAAAACTCTAAGAAAAAAGACAAAACTAAAATTAAATGGGATGATAAGTCAAATGAAGCATTTATTCAATGTAAAACTAAGTTGCAAAATGCCGCAAGCTTATCGTATCCGAAAACCGACACCCCGCTCGCACTTATGACGGACGCATCGGATTCAAGCGTGGGAGCTATATTGCAACAGCAAGTAGGTAATGCATGGTCACCGCTAGGGTATTTTTCAAGAAAATTATCGCCTACTCAACTAAAATACAGCACTTACGATAAAGAACTTGTAGCTATTTATCTTGCAGTGAAATAGTTTAGAAATATGGTTGAAGGTCAAGATTTAGTAATTTTTACGGACCATAAACCCTTAATATTTGCGTTTTCAAAAATAAATAGTAAAGATGAGTTGCCTAGGCGCGTGAGACAACTACTTTTTATTAGCGAGTTCACTACGAACATTAAACACATTGAAGGTGATAAGAATGTAGTAGCGGACGCGTTATCAAGGATAGAGACCGTAACTTCTTTGACCGTATTAGATTATGCAGCAGTCAGCAGTGCACAAAATAACGACGAGCAGCTAGTTGTCTACGTAATTCTATTCCTGGCAGCGACTTACCCGTTTGGTGTGAAATATCTACCAATCGGGCGAAGCCATATTTACCGGAACAATTTAGACGCTTAGCTTTCGACTCTGTTCATAGTCTTAGCCACCCCGGAATCCGTACCTCGCGTAAGCTAATGAGTGACAGATTTTTCTGGGTTAATATAAACAAGGACGTAGGTAAATGGGCCAAGTCATGCGTTGCGTGATAACGTGCTGAAGTTTATAGGCATAATACATCGGAACTAGGGAGCTTTCCTTTGGCTGAAAGATTTTCCCACATTCATGTCGATATAGTGGGCCCACTTAGTATTTCCTTACAAGACTATAGGTATCTGGTCACAATAATAGATCGACAGACCGGTTGGCCAGAGGCATTTCCAGTAAGAGATATATCTGCGGAAACGGTTTCTAAGGTAATTTTCGAGGGATGGATTTCGCATTTTGGCTGCCCCGTTCAGCTTACCAGCGACCAAGGCAGACAATTTGAAAGCAATGTTTTTCAAAATTTAATGAAATATTTAGGTGTTTATAAAACCAGGACTACCCCGTACCACCCACAGAGCAACGGGCTGGTTGAGAGGTGGCATAGATCCCTCAAGGCCGCGCTTATGACCAGGTTGGATTCTAAGACTTGGGTTGAGGAACTGCCTATAGTTTTGTTAGGCCTGCGAGCAGCTCCGCGTTCAGACACGGGCGTTAGTGCCGCCGAATTAACATACGTCAGTCTCTAAGGCTGCCCGGAGATTTTTTTGGTGATAAATGTAATTCAAAAATTTTAAATCACAGCGAATATGTCGAACGTTTACGAATAATGATAAGCGAGCTGAAACCTAAGCCTTACGGCACATAAGGACTCTCGTACAGTATTTGTTCATAACGATTTAAACAGCTGCACGCACGTTTTTGTTAGGAGTGACCTCATACGGAAATCATTACAACCTCCATACGGGGGGCCTTTCAAAATTTTGGAACGAAAAGGAAAAGTTTTCCTAATACAAATGCCCGGTAGAGATGTATTTATATCTGTAGATAGGCTTAAACCTGCTTATATTAGTAATAGCCGAAATATAAAAAACGTAGATAATAGTAGTGATAAGGACATTTCTTTAAGAGATGGTAATATTAACATAAGCGGAGCGGATACAGTTGATCGCCCGCTCAGCTACACCACGCGTAGCGGCCGTATTTCAAAGAAGCCCGTACGTTTCAATTTATAATTTACATAAGCAATATAATTTACATAAACTCAATAAATATTATTTAGCGTTCAATGGTGTTTGGCGATATCAGACGTACTGTTTCGTTAATCTAGCTTGTAAGTAGTGTTTAAGAGAATATGCCCTAACAATTTAAGCAGATTCAAAACTTGTATTATATACTGGTGGCAATTATTTTTTTTTTTACTGAAACGAATTAGAATGTGTAATATAATATACCTATGTTTTAACGTTTATCATTGCAACTCGCTGTTATTATTAAATGCATGTAAGTCGAGCGTTGATAGCTACTGACGCATCAAATGTAAATCTCAGTATTAAGACATATGATACCAAGTGTTTGTGCATTACGAGTGATAAGCAGTACGTTGTCACCCGGCTCTGCCTATACCTTGTTTGTATATCCAAATTTAATTGTATCTTAAAATAATTTTCTTTTTTTTGGGGGGGGAGTGATGTAACTACACTTACCTACCTATGTAACTAGTACACTTAGTATAGTACCTATATAACTGAATTGTAGTCAGTGACGATCGCGCCGGCACTGATGTTACACGCGAATAAAATGTAATTAAAAGTTCTTACAAGGACTTATTTCATTTCTCAACACACTACACAGACATTAGTTAAAATTTCATAATTTTCTAAACTAAGTTTTACCTTGGACATTAATCTTGCTAACAAAACTGCGCCGCATAATTCAAGTCTAGGTAAACTTATAATTTAGCCACATTATAACCTTCTCTTGGTGTTGCTTGTCCAACAAGCTTGTATTTTGGATTTGAAAGTGAACGTGTCTTCTTGAGGGTTCCATCACAACCCTAAGGTCCTAGTAGATTCAACAGCTCAAAACTCAAAACTCCCATCTTGATTGATATTTTCACAGAATTCTGGAATATTGGATTACCACTTCCTGAGATCAAATCCGCCTGTTTTCTATAGTTTGATGAGGTCATTGTTTAACCCTTTTGCAAGGTCAGCGCAATGACAGCCATGGATAACGTTATCCATGTACAGGCTTTTCCGTAAAACAGAGTCTGCTTGAGTCTTGGTGTAGTATATTTCTTCATCATCTGCTAACTACTTCAGAGTCATCATTCCTAAGTATGACGCAACCTTGGTGTCATATGTGACTGTAGTGAGTTAGTATTCCTGCAATGGTTCTTCTGGGCCATCTCGCCACATTATTTTGTGGTATTTTAGGTGTTCTTTATTCAGCCAAATTTGGTGAAACGTTTTTTTTTTATATTAGCTGTGTATGCAAATTTATATTGACGCCACACTAAAATTAGTTTTTGGAGATCTTGTTGTAGGATTGGAAATTTGTGCATAAGATCATTAAGGCATAACACTGACAGTTGACAGCGGGCACTGGACACAATGGTGCGGCAAATATAAGTCCGGTTTCTCGTTACTGGTAGCCGGTTCCATATGACCCAATGCTAAATATTTTGAATAAAAAATTTATAATTTTCTGCAGTATTATTTTGTTTTGTGAATCGTCGTTCCAATTGTACGAATAGCGCAGTTGCCTTTTGTTTCGATATACCCAAGTCTTGCCCAATGTTTGACTTTCACATGTTATCTTCCATCCTCGTGTCTTTATGTTGTTAATTTATACAAATCCATGCATGCTTGATCTTTTGACGTGAGAGCAGACTATTGAGTAATAACCTCGATCTCCCGCAATGTTGGTGATAGATGCTTTGTATATTATTCAGCAAAACCTTGCACTGGAGATTAACTTGATTATCTCTTCCACTTAATAGCCCACCAAATCGCGTTTGCTGGGCGATTGGCGAGTTATTGTTTTCTCTGCGAATCCAGTCTAAGATTATGTTTGAGTATACTTCTGCTCCTTGAAGTATATCTACTGGCTAAATTTTGTAAAAATTTTTAGTAAATTTTTTTAAATAGAGTTTTCATTGTGAGAGATTCGGTATTTAGTGTGAAGTGGCCATTATTGGGCTTGCTTTATAACTTGATCACGCTTTTACAATTGTTTTCTTTTATGCCAATCCCAGTTATGACTGATCCACAATGACCCCTTTACACTTACTTCTAGGTAGTGATAAAAGTCGAACTGCTTTCTCCGTTATAATTAAGGTCTGGGACCTTTTATCCAGCAGTGCTCGGAGCTTATAGTAAGTACCATTGTTGCATGAACTTGAACTATAGCTGTAGCGAGCAGTATCTCTGGCACGTCGTTTCTGGTTCTACTGGACAGCATCTGTGCTGCTTGATGAGTTTCCGTGGTTAAGCGTTCTTGATGAGCTAGTTTGCTTCAAGGTTTTAGATGTTACGAATGCTTCGTGCAACATTGTGTTGTGCTGACCTTGGCATTCACGGCAGCGATTCTGAGAAACACACTTTCCTTGGTGACAGCTTGGGCAGGTTGACCACTGCCCTAATCTTGATTGTACTGCGTCTCTGCTGCGGCGTAGTTGCTATAAGTTTTTGACAAAAATATATTCCATGGCTATTACGTAGCTCCTACGTAACCTACTAACACTCAATAAGTTTTGAGGTGCTAGAAATTTAAAAATTGATCGCACCCGTGTTATATGTTTCTAAAAAGCAAATTTATTAAAAAAGAGAACTTCATAAGCCAATTGCTCAATATTAAAAAAAAACCGGCCAAGAGCGTGTCGGGCCACGCTCAGTGTAGGGTTCCGTAGTTTCCCGTCCGTCACAATAAGTGTTCCCACTTATGAGTTTAAAGGTGGGTATCCATTATGTTCGCGCTCCAGCAGCGCTCCGCGCTCCTGCAACTGCTCCCGGTAGTGGGTACGTGCGAGAACATGGAGCGTGCAACACTGCACGCTCCGCGGCAGGTGCTCCGACTTTCCATCCAAGTTCAAAATAATTTTCCTAGAAAGTTCTTATAAAGTTCTACTTTCCAGATTTTTTTCATATTTTCTAAACTTATGGTTCAAAAGTTAGAGGGGGGGGACACATTGTTTTTTACTTTTGGAGCGATTATTTCCGAAATTATTGACATCATCAAAAAATGATCTTAGTAAACCCCTATTAATTTTTAAATACCTTTTCAACAATATATCACACGTTAGGGTTGAAATTAAAAAAAAAAATCACTTCCCACTTTACATATAGGGGGGCTACCCTAACAAAACATTTTTTTCCAATTTTTATTTTACCGCGTGATTGATACACATATTGGTACCAAATTTCAGCTTTCTAGTGCTAACGGTCACAGAGATTAAGCGAGGACGGACAGACGGACAGACAGACATGGCGAAACTATAAGGGTTCCTAGTTGACTACGGAACCCTAAAAACAAAGTTCTATTAATTTTCCTGCAAGATTCCCGCGCTTTTCATTTAAAACGATAGATCTTAACCGTGAACATTTGCGTACTATGACTATGATTATAAATTTGGTTCAACCGAATAATTAAGTTTACAAAAGTCATCAGCATGAAGGGACTCAGTTCCATCACGTGCAACAATTTTCTTTTCCTTCTTTCAAATATAATAATCTCACGTATCTTCTGAAGTCCGTCTTACGAAATAGGGATTGAACAATTACGAGGATAGCGTATACTTCAGAGGCTGTTAGGTAGAAATTTTACTTTTTACTAAAATTTTTATTATTTTACCCTTTTGAGCGATCTAAAGTATATCAGAAGTTCAAGTTACAATAGAATATCGTTTGTTTTCATCCCGAATTTTATTTAATATGGGACTACCTCATAATGATAACCTACTAAATGAATAAAAATAATTTAAATCGGTTAAGCCCTAAGGTCACTCAATAAGTTTTGAGATGCTCGAAATTTAAAAATGGAACGCACCTGTGTTATATATTTATAAAAAACAAACTTATTTAAAAGTAGAACTCTATAAGTCAAATTCTCAATTCAAAAGTAAAAACCAAGTTCTATTAATTTTCCTGCAACGCTACACGCGCTTTTCATTTAAATTGATAGATCTAAACCGTGAACATTTGTGCACTATGATCTATTATGATTTTAAATTTGGTTTAACCGAATAGTTAAGTTTACAACGGTTATCAGCATAATGGGACTTAGCTCCATCACGCGCAACAATTTTTAGGTGATTTGCTAAATTCAAAAGGGGTAAAATTAACCTTAAAGATGAGAACTATGACGCTGCAAACAGCAGTAACGGCAGAAAATATGTGGACTACTCAAATGTTGGTGCGAGAAGATCCACAAATTACATATACGGACATCGAAGAGACTGTAGGCTTTAGTTCGGGAAGCATTCATGCCGTCCTACATAAGAGTGAGGAAGCTTTGTTGTCGATGGATCCCTCGTTTGCTCTCCGAAAGCGAAAAACAGGCTCGTGTGGATTAGTGCCATGAAATGTGTCTTCGTTTTAAAAACGGGGCATCCAGGCGTGTTTCGAAAATCGTTACTGGTGACTAGACGAATCTATCAATATGATCCAGAAAATAAAAGGCAATCATCGGTATGGGTCTACTCAGAAGGACAGTTACCGGCAAAACTGCTAAGACCTCGCAACGTCGGCACTAAAATGGTGGCTAGTTTTTTTTCTCGGAGCGAACATTTGTCGACGTCAATGCTGGAAAATTGTAGGTCAGTCAACTCTGAATGGTATACTGCAGTTGCATTACCCAAAGTTTTTCAAGCTGTGCGGGAGAGAGGACCAAACACCAGGCTTCGGGGAATCATGCTGCATCGCAATAACGTCTTTTCACATACCTCCCTTAGAACAAAAGCATTTATTGAGGAATCTGGGATTGAAACTCTAAGTCACCCACTCTACAGCCGTGACTTAGCTCGTTGTTATTTCTTTTTGTTCCCAAGAATCAAAGAAAAAATAAAAGGCAAGTTTTTTTTCAAGCGCCGAAGAAGCCGTGGCTGCTTACGAACAAGCGATTTCCGACCTGTCAGATCTTACTACTAGCAAAAGTGTTTTCAGAGTTGCTTTAGGCGAATGGAATTTTGTATAGAGCATGATGGAGAATATTTTGAAAAGATGTAAAATAAATATTAATAATATCTAGAATACTTTTTATACATCTCAAAACTTATTGAGTGTCCTACGTATTACAGAGTAGGCACGTGATTCTAAATTGATTACTTGTTTTTGCATTTGCAGGTTTATTATGCTTCACCGTGTCTGACTTGATTGATGGTGGTTTTTGCGTAGTTTATTCTTGTTTTCTACGGAATTTTTCCAACGTAGTGAATTTTCCTTTCAGGAGTGCCTAAAAATCTTTAAGCGTCGGTAACTCTCGATGTTGTGCCAGGTTTTTTGTTGTAATTTTAAATTTAATTGGAATCATTGAATGTTTCGTTGTCCAATCTTTGTGACAGTAAGTGCACCAGCAATGGATCCCACGTACTAATATCAACACCTAAGTTCTTCACAGCGTTGAGCGTCTCCAGAGTGGTGTCATGAAGTCGCTTGATCTGGTTGATAGCTTGATTTTGCTGTATGTGAGGAATATTCAATAAGCTGTTGATGCGCGAAGTAAAAATGAGTTTTTTGTTGATTTATTTGTGGTTAGGAATTTCTCAGCAAATATTATAGTTTTCAGTGCTAATCGGAAGATGCTGCAAAAGCCTTGCTGCTTCGCCTTCCACATATATATAGATAGGTTCCGTGAACAGGTCCTTGAGTGATGTCCACTGATGATAATTTCCTATAAAAACAGGTATGTTCATTCGTGAGATTGATTTTTTCCGATGGTATACCGACCACAGCTTGTTGTTGACGAAGCGTTTGATGGTATTATAAAGTTGCTCATAATATGAAAAAGTGCTTTCATATTCATGGTCGGCTCCTTGGACCTCACTGTCGATGTCTCAGTGCAGACTGTAGATAGCTGACCATCGCAACTGCAAAGAACGGAGAAGATCTTCTAGCTCTCATTTCTCCGTCACATCGTCCAGATTTACGTTAGAAACTATCCTTTTGAATGCTCTGTAGTTGCTTGATTGCTTTTTGAATAATTCATCTGTCTTGCTGTTTCTTCCTCGGGACTCCGTGCTAAATGAATGTTGAGCTCCCGAAGTTGATTGCGTACCCATTGAAATTGTGGGTCTTATCAAGCCCTTGATAAGATCCACAATTTCAATGGTTTTGGTTGGTTGATGTTCTGACTTCGGTAAGTACGCTTTTATTGTAGCTGTTATATTCTCATAATTGCCTTGGTTTTTTTCGTACGCATTATTAGTAAAATAAGAGCATGGTACTTATCTGGAAAAGCGCACAATTCAATATGATGATTATGGAATTTCTTGCCAATACCTTCCTAAATTATTCAATTTTCAATTTATATAGTCAGGCGTCTTTCGCTCTTGACCAACTTTCGTGGAATTTACAAATATTTGATTAATTTCATCCATAATTTGTTGTTAATTTGCTAGGAGAGTTTCCATGCTTGACATTACTTGGTGAGACTTGATTAAGGAGTTGATAAGTTAAACCTTGGTAAAAAATTCACTTACTTGTTTTACCTGTTTTCGAAAATACCTTCCTACGCTTTCTTGATATGCTTGTGCTTTGCTCGTAAAATCCCTCTGCTTGGTTTGCTTGATGAATGCTTGTACTTGCTTCAAAATGGCATGTGTTATTTATTATTTATTTTAATTTTGGTACTTTGATACTTGATATGCTTGGTATTGTTACTGGTTCTCAGTATATTTGTAGACTTTCAGTACACTTAGAGCACCATCTTAATTCGGCTGGTGAGAACCGCTGGTGGGAGGCAAACCGAACCGACCGCACTGCACTTGAGGTGCACAAAACACTAATAAATTTCCTCGAAGGACCATACAGATATTTGATCAGATATTTGTTACACACTCTTTACTTGATCTGATGATGTATGATTTAAACACGATCTTGAGTCAAAACAAAGATTTATTGAGATTTCACAATATACGAAACTTGTTAAAAATATAAGGTTGGGACGCGACCGTATTATTAGGAACACTAAAGTCGCGCATAGTGTCCGGTTACTAAAATGCCGACGCGAGTGAAGGCACGATATTGCACCGTACAGGAGGGGTGTTATAAGTTTGACCGCTATGGGTGTCTGTTTTTGGCACCGTAGCTCCATAGCTCTTAAATGGGTGAACCTCGGTTGCGGTTATTTTTATTCAAAAGCTGGTTTTTAGCGGAGGTTCTCAGAAATGTTTCATTGAAATCAGTTTAGAAGTTTGAAAATCATTAGCTCATTTTGTTTCGGGGGTTTTTAAATATTAAATTTGAGTTATAAGATGTTTATATTTGAATTAATGATTATTTGGGAGAAAGGTGGCGCTATTTAATCAGTTAACATAGGCTCCGTATAATTTTTGTTTTAAAAATATTATAAACACACTTTACTGAACTTTTCTATAACCTAAGTATTAATTCTTAAGGAATTTAGTTTGTAGTGTTATCTTGCTGTTTAGAAATAGATTATCAGTGCAAAGTTGATGAAAGCAATCCAGTTCATCAATGAACTACAGATTGTTTTTGTATTGAATTTATTTTTAATTATTTTTGTTTTTCTTCAACATTTTATTGTTGTTTTAAGGTGAAAAAATATTAATTTGGTATTTGACGATTACGGTAGTTTAAAATGTTTTATGTGCTGGTACATCTGATTAAATCAGCAACATCTGTATGATAATTGATTACCTGAAGAGAATAATTATTTTTGTATTGTAACGCCATCCACTAACTACTGGCAAAATAATTTACGAACTTATGCTCATCGATCAATTTGATTAAGCCTACGATCACCCATTAGAGGGCGCGCGCATTCATCCGATTTGAAAATATTTTAATTATAAAATAAGTCCTAGATAGTTTTATTGTATGAAATTATGTCGCCACCGACCGAGACTTGCGCTCCATGTGCGAGACCTTTACCTAAAAGAGAATATCTACGTTGTTGCAATTGTAAAGAGGTTTATGATATTGAATGACTATATATAAGTAGTAAACGCTTTTATTCTATTTATTCGTTTGATAAAGAGTGTAAAGATAATTGGAAATGCATTTAATGTTTGAGCAAACTTCCGCGTACGAATAATTTGAATACACCAGTGCGTACTGCTGAGTCTGAAATTTCTAGTCCTCCGATTTTGGTTGTCCCACCAGAGAACTTGAATGGGGCAGTCTGCGACGAACCATCTACAAAAAATACTCAGGACGAGAATATTTATTAAGAAGAGAGCAGCCTCATGGAGAATATTATGTCAGAATCGCTCGATGATACAGCTACGAACTTCAAACTGAGTCTTAGTGAAATGAAGGCCATCCGTGCTGAGATGCGCTTGTTCCATAATTCTATGGCAGATCTAATGAATGCCATTAAGATGCAAAACAGCCGCGTTGACTCCATCGAAAACAGAATATTAGTCTTATAAGACAAGTCAAAAGGCTTACAACACTATGAAAATTCTACTTTGAAAGAGATAGTGTCACTATTTTTAATATAATTTAGGTGAAAAACCAGAACACAGTCTGCCTGATGGTAAGTGGCCGCCTCTTACCATAGATATTTAAACCTATCTTCAATTGATAATAATCAAAATGCAAAACAAAGATGCGTTGTTCACCCTTGAGGACTAAGATGGAATGCCTCATTACCAGTTGTCCCATTTCTCTACACTTACCATACAAAACATAACTGTATTGAACTGCAATTTTACGCTGGTACTCCCCAGTCGAATCGATCCATTTGTACTACAACCATTTTATATAGCTGCAGCGTAGATCTACCACATTATTTTGATCTCTTTGCGTTGAACCTATTTTGATATTCATCACCATATGGAGATAACCAAAAGCTATTTTTTAACCTATTATTAGTGTATAAATGTACACGAGAGACGTCCTCATCACGAGAGCATTTTAATAATACAACTATCCAGCTTTATAGAAAAAGGGATTTTGTTATATATGACTGTTCATGGAAATCGGTGAAATCATTTGATTACAACAATTCGGGGGCTGATTGTACCAAGTGATATGTGAAATTCGTCAACAAGCATTGGGGTAGCGTGGCAGTCATTTTGTTGCCATAAACCCCTTTCAGAAATAAAAGGGCGCCTGTGCTCGGTTGTGGAACGTGTGACTTTTCTTTTTTCTTTTGCAACTGTTTTGTTTGGACAGATACTTAACATACATTTTTATTTACGTCGTAGAGCCATGCTGCAGTTATATTTGTAGTATAGTTGTAGCACGAATGGATCGGCCCGACCGGGGAGGGACCACGCTCTCATAGAATACCAGCGTCAAATAGTAGCTTAATGCTGCTGTGTTTTGTATGCTGAGTGTAGAGAACCGGAGACCCTTTTTACTGGAAACGAGGCATTCCACCTAAGTCTTCACGGATGACAACGCATCTGCATTTTGATTCGTAATCGAGGATAGATATAGATGCCTATGGGCCACAGAAACCATTTACCATCAGGTGGACTGTGTGCTCGTTTGTCATCCTATCCTATAAAAAAAATATTACAATAATTTTAAAAGAGTTTTTATGAATTGTCTACAAATTTTTCTCATCCATTGCAGTAGATTTTCCCCTGATGATGTCTCGATTATAAGAAAAACACGGCTTTTCGACAGTGATGTGTTTCTTGGTTTAATGAATAGAGCGCGTTTTTCTTAACACCACGTTAAGAGTAAAAAATTTAATGAAGTAATGTTGGTTTTTGAGGTGACAGAGGTGCACTCAGAGGTGTGGTAAGTGCGGGGTAAATTAATTTTAAAGAATTTGAAATTGTGTTTGTCGTCAGTTGGTGAAAATTTATTATAGTTAATCATGCGGATGTCATTTGTGCGTTTACGATAAAAATGATAATTAAATAACGCGACTGGTTTCACTTTATCAGTGTTTCATAAAGATAATAATTAAGTAGGTATGTTATGGTTAATTAACACAACTAATTTCTATGTTGCCATATACAATTCGTATGTAGTTCTGTTCTACTTATTGGGGTCGGAGCCCTTTTATGATATGTCCGCTTTCTTCAACCTTAAAACAATAAACGATTATTATGGCGCTGAAGATTAGTGCGTCGCGTGCTGTATAGTCTTAGTATATATGTCTTCTACGTGTTGACAGCGTATATTTTTACCTGGAACAGAAGAAACCTCTCTTATGGCGTAGGCATCCATTAAGGAAGCATAGAAAATTTAACCCCAATGAGGTTGTAATGCGGTGCATAACATTTGTACGATTTTGTTATTTTACGAGGTTATTGACTCGAAATAACTGAAAATACTTTGTTAAAAAAGATAAATTATTTGTGATTTTTCAAAGCAACCGCGGGATTACTGGATGCAGGATGGAGGTTAAGATTTCCGTGGATAAAATTGATTTTTTTTAATTAAAACAGGTGTAAATTTTCTTGAAACAAAATAATAAAACTTTTATATATTTTATATTTTGAAAATCATTATCATTCCGAAGAATGATAAAGTTTCCGTGTGATAGGTTGAGCTCTCCGTATCTCATAATGAGTGTGCCACGGGGCGATAAGCTAGTTTATATTATATCAAGCCTTTTATATTGTTTTTATTTAAAAAAATATTTTAACTTGGTGATGAAGGGACATGATATTATATTTTCTGAGACTCCCGGAGCCGTGTTAGCCAAGGCCTTGACTATACCTTCCAGGTCCTCAACCGCAAGTGCAGGCGCAGTTCTACCAGAGGGCATAAATGCCGCCAGCACACGAACCTGCCGGCGGTAAGGCTTGTCGCAACCAGGGTCGTCATCTGGATAGAGCGCATACATCAAGCTGTTCATCGCAGCTTCCAGATTATCTGGGTGCCCACCCGCGAATGCAATCCCATTGATCACATTCGCAGGCGGTACGCACCCTCCCGCTGGCTAACCTGTATGCCAGGCCCCAAGGGTCCTCATTGCCAGTGTTAGCGACCCTTGTGTGATGCGACTGCTGCACCTCTACCATCATCTTCCTATATCTTGCACGCACGCTATGAAAGGCCGTTCTGGCTATCTCCTCTGACGCTTGAGCCTACATTACAGCTTCCGAGCTTTATCCAGTTCAGAACACCATTCATACTCCCCGGACCCCCTAGGGCGACGCTCCCCTAGGCCTTCATCCGCGGAGCGGATGATGACCCCTGAGACCTCTTCCGCCAGGAGGGCCGCGGGTTTTTCCACATGCAGCCATCCCATTCTTAATTTGATAATCGCCCGGAACCCGTCCCAATCCACCCCCCGGTCGCGAAAACGGGGGGGAGGGGGGGAATCCCTGACGGGTGCAGCGCAAGTGGTTGGCCTGCTGGTAGTGGCCGTGTATGTGATCAAATTATGGTCGCTGGCGCAGACTCCCTCGTGCATTTCATTCAGCAAGGTAAATGTCCCCAGTTGATAAAGTGAGGTCCACATTGGACTCTCAACCTGGCCCAGAGAAGGTGTAGGGCTGGTCCGGCAGGTTTGCCAACATAAGTGCCTGTGAGAGTATGAACGCCTCCACTTGCTGCCTCCAGTGTTCTCCAGTATATCCTAGACCCACATAGTATCGGCAATCGCCGTGCCAAAGTGGCGAGTGCGCATTTGCATTGAGGCTGACGATGACTTTTCTGCCCTTTAGGCAACTCAGGGCGACCTCTAAGTGGTGCAGGTGGTCATCGATGGTGTCACTGTATTTAAAGTACACTGATACCACATAGAGGTCCCATCGGTTTACGTGGCAAACCACACAGAACTCGTTGCTGTGGTAGCTCAGCACCGCTGCTCCAATTGTTGGGTCGGCAAGATAGATGCCAGCCAGGGTGACCACCTGGATAATCCCTGCAGCCTGGGAGTACTGTTCTTGCACAAGAACAATGTCCAGGTGCAGTTCACCAGGATAAGCAACTCAGCCGTGGCAAGCTTCCCCTGGCCCAAGTTGATCTGCCCCATTTTAATTAATCGATCTTGTGGATCAGTAAGTACGCCCTTATCGACAATATTGTGTGGTGGTCACGGAGCGTTGCTCTGCAAACAGTCTAGCTAAGCATTTCTTTGCCATGGTCACGTGCGAGCCAGAGTCGGGCCGGACAAAACGTTTGCAAGTGGCGCATTTTTCCTCTTTTACTGTACAGGCCCCACGCTCGTGTCCCGTTTGCCCGCATTTTCCACAAAAAGTTTCCTTCGATCTGCAATATTTCGCTGGATGCCCATACTGTTGGCACCTCTAGCAGCACGTGACATCAAAATATTCACAGGGTTCCACTACGTCCCAGCCAACGTAGAGGCAATTATGCCCTACCAGCACGTCCCTTAAGGCAGCCGAGCACTGGAGAATAACGGTGGTACGCATGCTTCCTCTCCAGGATTTCTTGAAAGCCACCTTACAGTTTTCCTTTACTTTGTCCTCACTTCAGCCGCAGGCAACAAGGTTTTATTCATAAAAGCCGCTTATTAATTCTTAATTTTTTGGATCCTCTTCAAAGCCCCTAAGGGCAACCAGGGGAAGACGCTCTCTCGGCTCTGATAGCCTTAAAGATGGAGGGGCTGCTGTTTGTCAGCTTCTCGGCCGTCTCCTGGGACGTGGTCTCGACCACAAACATGCATTCCCCACCTTTCTTAATCTATCAATTTGCAGACCGCTGGTCTTAGGGTTGACTGCCTTCTTTAACACCAGCTTTATATCTTCCACAGTCTTGATTGGCCCCTCAGCTTCAGCCGGATAAAAAGCAAGCACCGGGCCCTTGCTTACCGGCATCAGCACCTGGTCTGCTCCCTTAGGTAGCCTCAGTGCCGCCGAGTACGAGCGCTGCGGTGCCGGGTCTTTGTTAAACTATTTTCACATTTGCCATTGAAATGCACAAAGTATTCCTCAACATCATACGGAGCTCCTGGATATTTTCTCTTCTAATACAGCTCATGCTATACTCATATCCGATAGCTGGCTTAAGCCAGAACTCTTCAACGTCTTATAGTCTTCCAGGTTATATTTTACTCCGTAAAGACCGCACTGGTAAAAGAATCGGATGTGTGACTATCTATCTGCGTAGTAACTTACCTTATAAAATATTAAACACATCTTCTTCCCTATATTCCGTTTCAATGGAATACATTTTCGTTAAAATTAATGTCAAGAGTGTTAAAGTGTTTCTTGGAGTTGTCTACTGACCACCTCAAGTGGACTACTTCTCCGATTTGGAAGAAAATTTATTGCCTTTCAGTTCTGCCTACACACATCACATTATCATGGGAGACTTTAACACTGAGCTATTAGGGATTTCTCTTAAATCTTCCAAATTAAGGTCAACCATATTGTCGCATAATTTCACTATTTTGCCACTAAATGCAACACATCACAACTTCCACTCTGTTGACACCTGGATTGACCTTATAGCCGTCTCCTCCGTTGATGACGTTGTCAATTATAGATGATTCTCTGCTTCTGGATTTTCACGGCATGATTATCTGCTTTATCTGTCATATAAATTAAGGTCTCCTAAGCCTTTACCTGCGTGTATCTCTATTCGAAGTTCTGCTAGAATAGATATAGACAAGCTTAAATGTGATGCGGATGCTGGGAACTGGTCATCTGCTTCCACAGTTGATGAAAAAGTCGACTTTTTTAACAGCAACATATTAGGACTATATAATAAACATGCTCCTAAACGTGTTTTTCGACTGAAGCGACCTCCTGTTCCATGGATCATGTAAGAATGGCTATGGCTAAACGCGACAGAACTTTGCGTGCTTTCAAGAAGAATCGCACTGATTTAATGTGGCAAGCATATAAAGCTGCAAGAAATCGATGCAATCGTATGATGAGAGCTGCAAAACGCCGATATATCCACGAACTACTTAATTTATCTACGCATACGCATGGATATGAAAAATCGCGATTTGACTACATATAATAGTGTCACCTTTTCTCCTGACGATTTTAATCGTTATTTTCTGTCTTCTCAAATAGTTTCTGATAATTCTAGAGCTAAAGCTATCTCTTTTATTTCTTCTTTGCCTCCTTGTTCTCAAGATACTTTCACTTTTACTCCTGTAGACGAAGACGAGGTACGCAAAGCACTTTCCTCTATTAAATCGAAAGCTGTTGGATGTGATGATGTGAGTAGGGTAATGGTTTTGCACGTGCTGGATTCTGTTTTACCCGTGATAACTCATATAATTAACTTAACTTTAAACGGGCCGAGCCATATTTTGTCGTTTTTTTTTTGGCGCGCTCAAAGATGCTTTGGTCCGAGCCGTGCACTTGGTGAAGACGGGCGTGTCGCCTCAGGTCGCAATGGACAACGAAACTGCAGTTAAATTAATAAAATTATACGAGTGTCATCGTGTTCTTTGGGATCCTTTAAAAATAATTATTACAACAGAAATGCTAAGCAGGATACGCCGAATGATATTAGTTCAAAGTTAAGGATTCCAGTGGACGCTGTAAAAAAGAATATCACTAGTCTCACAGGCTCATACAGACGAGTAATTTTTTTTATTCACCGTTCCCTTTGTATTCTGATTAGGTGCTTCACGCCCGTGTTGTGAGTGCTCTATTTGCCTTTTGTTCTGTAACCTGAGTTAGATTTCGAATAGAGTAGGCTCTTTCTTGAGGTCCCTATATCGTATCGATCCGGGAAAATTTTTGGTGGTAGTCGATTCCACAAGGAAGTTGTGCGAGGAAGAAAACTTTTTATAAATCGCACAGTGGTGGACTGCCTGTCATTCAGATGGTAAGGATATTATCGCGAGTTTTGTCATGATGTGGGATGATGAGATTGAGCGGCTGGAATTAGTCCCAACAATTCCTCAAAGCATTTCTCGTGATAGATAATATAAAATACGAAAACATATGCAACATCTTTTCGTAGTTCCAGTGAGTCAAAACAATTAGAAAAAGCTCGGTCACCGACGATTCGAACAACTCGCACGTGGTGATCTGCTGGTTAATGAGCGGAGTTCGCCACTAGAAATGCTAAACTAAAATTTAAGAATGATGTTGTGGTGAAGCATTACCATTGTCATGGTCACCCCCAACCAGTTTGACCAACGTAGAGCAGCTGGCGCTTTTCTTGAAAGGGTCTGTCCAGGAATAGAAAACTTTAAAATGTGAAAATGGTTAATTCGAATATTTAAGAGCAAACGTAAAGGTGTTAAAAATTTACATGACGATACTTTACCATAAATGTTGTAAAAATTTGATGTGTTTTCGATGTTGCAAAATAACTTAGTCTCTTAAAGGTATATACTTTATAATACTTGATTAAAATATTGACTTGCTATTTAATATTTCGACATGGAAATCTGTTTTGAAAATTGCCTTGATCTGTCACTCTATACTAAAAGATTTGTTTTAATAACTTTCTATTTTCAAAATTGTATACAATCTATTATTGAAAAAATAAAAAAATCTTAGTATGTAAATTTTTCCAATTCCTATAACATCCCTATTAAAATCCCCTATATACAATCTCTACATAAAAAATCAATTGCTGTCAGCTAATACTAAAATTCGACAACAGCTCGACCGATTTTGATAATTTTTTGTGCGTGTTTGAGTGGATGATCTAAACGACTCACAACTGGACCCGATAGATGACGCTGTTGTCGAGATCCAGAAATTACCCATGCGAAGCCGAGACGTATCGCTAGTATGTAATCCCTGTCCAATTCGTGAGATTACTTAAAGAGGTAAGGGGGTATGTTTTTGTCCATGTAAAACCTTTAGGCGGAATTAAAGGCGGAATTTTCAACATGTTATTTCCCATCCGTTGAGGAGAACTACTGAGGTCTTAAGATGAACATGGACTAAACAAAGATCGTGTGTAACGTTCATGTCACACCTATGCCGATAGTTGTAAGGAGCTCTAACCTCAAAGTTGTTGACGAGTATGTTTACCTGGAATAAATAGCCCGACTAGGGTAGTCCAATTGCGACCGAGAGGTCAATCAGAAGATTCAACTTGGATGGGCAGTTTTCGGAGATAATTGACACATCTTCACGTCAGGTATACCTTAAAACCTCAAAACTAGATTGTACAACCAGTGCGAGTTGCCAGTGATGACCTATGGATATGAGACGTGGTCCTCCACTGCTGGCCCTATGAGGAAGCTCAAGGTCGCACAGCGAGCTATACTTGGGATTTCTCCGCATGATAAACTTATAAATGATGATATCCGCAGTAGAACCAGAGTGAACGACACAGCTCGACGGATTAATAAGCTGAAATGGCGATATGCCGTCCATGTAGCCCGCAGTACCGACAACCGATGGCGAAGAAAGGATCTAAAGTGGCAACCTCATACTGGTACGCTAATTATAATAATACGCGTAATTGTGTGGCGACCCCCTCCAGATGGAGTAACGACCTGGTAAGACATGCAGGAAGTCATTTGACTCAGGTTGCTCAGGACCGTGCTTTGTAGCATTCCTTGGGGGAGGCATAATTCAGCAGTGGAATTGTGAGGGGCTTTAATGATGATGATGATGAATTCTTTTCAGATTTAAGGGAAATTATTTAAAGGAAAGAAAAGGGAATTTAATTAAAGGAAAATTAACCAGCAAAAATAAAATAAACTTAATTTAAATGGAGAAATTTACATAAGAATACATGCGCCGTGAGCAGCTTTAGGCTAACTGGCTTCGTTTATCATTTTATCGTTCGTTCGTTTAAGACAACGACTAAAAGAACGCAAACGTTGAATAATTGAAGTGACGTACGACAATGGTGCTGCTGAATTTAAACAAATTGTGGTAAAACGATGTATTTTAAATAACAATACATTTTTATATTCAATCATTATATGTATGATATTATTTGGTAATGTCAATGCAATACTTTCATGCTCCCTTTCGGATAAGACATGGTCTTTTTACTTATTGTATACATACACCTGCTAATCGTAATTCTTCTGTGACCTATAATTTTGGCCGTTACACATATTGTGTATTTTTGTGTTTTTTGCTTAGTAAGGGTGACAAACGAGTCCAAAATCTAGGTGATGGTAAGTCAATGCTGAGACCCATAGCAGATTTATCCACATTTATGAACCAATTGCAGATGCGTTGTCACTCCTGAGGACCAAAACAGAATGTCTCATTTCCAGAAAAAGGTTCTGCGGTTTTCTACGCTCATAATATAAAACACAGCAGCATTTAGCTGCTGTTTTACGTTGGTATTCTGTGAGACCGTAGTCCTGCCCGTCGGACGACCCATTCGTGCTACAACCCTAATAAATAACATAAGAAACGCCTGATTTAATGGATTAAGTATAAATCGTAATGATATGAAAATTTATTCCAACAAAGACAATGTATATCTGCGATGAAGGCTACAAAAGGACTGATGATATAACTTACAGTGTTCTTATTCAAGAGATATCTCAACTTAAAATCTACATCCGTAAACATTCCGAAAGGATTTACTTACGTTTCTGGGTACTGATATTTTACAGTTATAAACTCATAGTTAAATAAAAAATAATAATATTACAAAGAACCTACTCGTATTCATTACATTTACATATACTTATACATTTTATATATATTGTCCTTTTAAATATTTTAATATTGAGCGTTTAGTGGCTATTTATTTTAATTATAACATGTTATAATCTAAGAAATGATGCAGTTTGATTGGAATAAAACGTCCAATGATGTTATGGAAGCGATAAAAAGGCACACATTGGTTAGTTAAGTTCACCTAAGCTTAAAAGGTTTTATCTTTCTTTTCTATGTTCGGAAACGAATCTTGTTAAGGCCATACCCCTAGCGAACGACCTTGAGCGTTCGGTCTGCCGGCGCTCGCTACAATATATCGCGTAAGAAATCTGCAAGACGCCACCTACTGGTACGAACGTAGTATTATTTTTTCAATGTCAATGAACTATTTTATGGAAATAGACGCGGCAGACAATGATAAATGTATTTTAATTTTCTTTATTCGGTATATTAGTTGCATTATATTAGAATTATGTATTCTTATATATTATCTAATTATAAAAACTGTAAGTTATAATATTTGTCGAAATGTTAATTATGGATTCGAACTTTACATGCTAATTGTGTTTCATTTTTGTTATTTTCATTTACTTACATATTGAAAATATACTTGAATAGTAGGTATTATTATTTTATTTAGCTACTGAATTTTATGATATGTTTTACCTTAAGGTCAAATATAATTTTGAGGAGTAATAGTTATTACCTACTGATCTTTTATCTGCTATTCCTTATTTAGGAACAATATTAGTAAATTGAGTTTGAGGGAGATTTACTGTTTATAATGTTACATTTATTATTTTGATATTTACCTACTGAGTAGGTAATTATTAAAATAATAAATATAGCATTAGTAACTAAATAGATATTTTTTACCCAATTACAATAACTAATGAGGTTGTGATTAGTAATACTGGGTGGGTATTAATAAATAGAACAAAATAAAATATAAAGTCAATTGTATTATCTTGAATGTAAGAAATTGATTACAAATTTTTTAACTTCCTTAAATTATAAACAAGCAGCTGCAGCTATTAAGTGAAGACATGTGCGCATACATACGCCCATATATATAAGTAATAATATTTTTTGATCTTATTGACATAATAGAAAAAACTGAACTGGTTATTTGAATAAAATTTTAATGTGATATTCAAATTAATCACCCATACAGCGCAGAAGTAGTTCCCGATGGAAATATATTAGAGGATATATGTATATATACAATAGATGATAATATGAAGATGTATATATACATATATCCTCTAATAAATTCCTCAAATAATAACTAAATCCAATAGATGATAATATGAAAGATGTATATATACATATATCCTCTCATATATTCTTCAAATAATAACATAAACAAATAAATACAAAAACTACATAATCACATAATTTATCTTAATGATTTTCGAACGATTGAGACAAGTAATGCTCTTTAAGAAGTCGCTTAAAGACTACAATAGTGTGTGCTTCGCATATATGCAAAGGTAGGGCATTCCAGAGCTTAATAGACTGGACAGTAAAAGATTTATTAAAGAAAGATGTATTGTGAGTTGGTACCCTTAAAATGAGTTTTCTTGAAGAGCGTAGAGGTTCCCCTGGAAGCCCAACAAAACTAAACTTCTCCTTTAGATAAGGAGGATTAAAAGGGTGAAATAAGACACAGTACAGAATAGAAAGAATATGCATGTTCCGGCGAAATTGGATAGGTAACTTGAAAAGTGAGCGAAATTGGGAAATATGGTCAAATTTGTATTACTCTAGTATTTTGAAGTCTCTCAAGCTTAGTTAGCTGGTCTTTAGATATGTCTACATAGCTTGCGTCAGCATAGTCGAGAATCAGAAGGAGAAGAGACTGTGCCAGCATAATTTTTATAGGAATGGGGAGAAATGATCGAAGACGACGCAGTGAACTAAGAGCGACAAAGGTTTTTTTACTTACCTCATTCAGTTGGCGTTTCCAATTTAAGGAACTATCAAGGTAAACACCAAGATTTTTGACATTGTCAAAGTAAGGGATTACAACCCCATCTAATACAACAGGTGGTATGGAGAACCAGTCAGTTCTTGAGATAAAGCTTTGACTACCAAAAATGATAGCCTGTGACTTTTTAGGGTTGACATTTAGGCCATATGATTGACTCCACTCATGAATCATATTTAAGTACTTGTTTAATGTAGCGATTGCATTCGGAAAATTCTCAAGAGTTGACTGGGTGTATATATATGATAATCTGGATATCGTCCGCATACATGTGGTAGAGAGAAGAAATTTTATGAGTAATTGAATTAATGAAAATGGAAAAGAGTAAAGGTGACAAGACGCCACCCTGCGGCACGCCTGCAGTATCACACCAAGATGAGTGAGTATCATCAACATGAATACCCTGCCGACGGCCACCGAGATAACTTTAAAACCAGTCAATTGATGATGGAAATATGTTAAGGGAATACAACTGACTCAACAGTATATCGAAGTCAACAGTATTGAACGCATTACTGAAATTTAGCAAGGTCATGACTGTGAGTTGTTTGTTATCCATACCCCACCGTATGTCATCAGTAACTATAATTAAGGCAGTAGCCGTAACTGGTCGAAAACTGGATTGTAAAGAATTCAACAAATTTTGATTATTAAGGAAAAGGGTCAGCTGTTGGCAAATAAGTTTTTCAAGGACTTTAGAAAGGGAAGGTAAAATCGAAATGGGACGGAAATCACTGTGGTTGACAGGATTAGATTTCTATGGAAGGGATATAACATAAGCACTCTTCTAGGCTTGAGGGAATTTAGAGGAAGACACACATGCATTAAGGAAATGAGTGATAATGGGAGTGATAACATCAAGGAGAGGAACGATCATATTACGGCTAATGCTGTCGCTACCGACAGCATTTGAGGAGATGGATAATATGATCTTCTTAACATCACATACAGTAAATTGACTAAAAACGAACGGAAAATAATTAGGAGTCGGACTTACAGAAAGAGAACGAAGCGTTTGCAGTTTATGTTCACTATCAAAAGAGTTAGAAGGATTCGAAAAATGTTGATTTAATAGTTCAACATCAACACTGAAAGGTGAAGCATTAAGAGAGGTTCTCTTTCTCTTCCAACTCAAACTGTTTTAAGAAACTTCCACACCCTAGATGAGTCGCCGTTCTCGACTAATGAATGAATATGGCGTCGTTGTGCATCTCTACATAATGTGTTGCAGCGATTCCGGATTTTGGAGTATTTTCTAAGGTTTTCCTTTGTTTTATTCCTCTTAAGCTTTGACAATGCCGCATTCTTCTTCAAAATTAGCCTTTTCAGATCATCAGAGAGCCATGGAGCAGGTAAGTGCTTGAGTTTAACATGATGCATTGGCACGTGTACCACATATAGCTAAGTGAGAAGGGACCCACTAATGGGTCAACTATAAGGTGGACTATGAGCTCGTGTGTTACCCTTCTTCTATGAAAAAAGAAAGTTTACTTTATATTTGCAGTCACACAGATATTTAACGACAGCCAACATTTAACACTTTAACCTGCTATCGTCGTTATCACTTGGTAGGTTCATAATTGGCTAGAGTTTCGTAATTTTCACAAAGTTAACAGATATATTTTATTATATTCAACTATTGTTAAACCTTCGAATACGGACAATCAAATACCAATGAGGAGGAGTTAAGTCTCGTGGATACCACTGTTTTTCTTCGCATTACTATTGACGCGAAATTCCATATATCTAAATTAGCAAGCAGACTTAGTTCTGCAGCATATGGTGTAAGAAAAATTAGAAGTCTCATTAATTATAAGAGACAGCCTAATTAGTTTAATTTAGTTACTTTCATAGCATAATCTCTTTACAATTTTGGAATGGGGTTTACGCGACTGACATTGAAACAATATTTGTTTTGCAAAAGAGGGTTGTACGGCCGATTTATAACCTAAATTGTAAAAATTCTCTTAGAGATAAATTAAAAGAAATAAACATATTATTTGGCATCATTTGGTATCGCAATATATTTATGAAAATGTAATGTTTGTACATAAAACATGAATAACTTTGATAAGAATACAGACATTCATACTATAACACTAGGAACAAACGTAAGCTTGTAATGCTTGTTACTAGACTCCACAGTATTAGAAATTATTCCTTTAAATTATACCTTTATAACGAAATCTCAGAAAAACTTCAAAGTTTGCCAATGAAAAAGTTGAAAAGTTTTATTAAACAAAACTTGTATAAATATCAAGGAATACATGAATAAAAATAACCCGTGGGAGTGAAATGATCGCTACCATGAAGGTTCAATTAAAAATCATATAAAATTTGTACAATATTACTGTAAAGTTCTATTCTATTATAGAAGTTAAAAATAATAATTCCGTTAGAATTTTTGCCGTTTACTCCCAGGACAGAGGTATTTTTCAAACCAGTAGTTAATAAATAATTACCTTCAAAAATATTATGTTATAATTTATATTCAATAAAAATTATTCCATTCTATTCTTATCTACTTTTAAGGTAATATAATTACTAACCCAAAGAAAATAACTTGGACTATCTTGATTGAGTAATATAAAATGTAACTATTAAATTTTAAAAATATCTATAATCTTAATATATATAAATTACGTGTCACGTTGTTTGTCCGCGATGGACTCCTAAACTACTTAACCGATTTTAGTCAAATTTGCACACCGTGTGCAGTTTGGTCCAACTTGAGAGATAGGATAGTTTTTTTTGCTCATGAGTGACCCACAATTTTTTTTGCGAATTTTAATATTTTTAATAAGACATGACAAAGGGTCGTCGAAAAGGGCAGAACAACGTCTGCCTGGCAAGCTAGTTAACTGTATAAATTAAGCCATAGTTAGACAGGTGGTCACAATTAAGCAAAACTCTTTTCCAAATTAAAATCTGTGTAGACCCAATACTGAAAAACCCAATTAAGAAATAACATTTTAACTAAATATTGCTTCCCATTCATACATCCATCCATTCGTTAGAACCTACGAAGTCCACTGCCATACAAAGGCCTCCGCCGTAAATTGCTTTATGGCGGGGAAATCCCCGCCTCAATTGCCTCGCTTGAGAGGCGGTTTAGCAACCGCAGCTATGTATAATTTTGAGTTGTTATAAGGAAGATGCTGCTGCCCATCTCCTCTTGCAGTTTCCCTCTGTCGCCTATTACGACACCCAAGGGACGATAACGGGTAATGAACACCATTCTTACTACATCATTAATTCCTTACCGATAGATGAGTTCAGAACCCGAGATATTTTAATGTTTTAAACTAAAAATGTTTTTAACAAAAGATTATTAAATTTAATAATATCAAAAAGGAATTCAGTTAATGGGCAACAACATAATATAATATATAGAAGTAAAAAAGTTGTATGAATTAAATTCAAGATAAGTTCTTATAATACGTTAAAACTTATTCCAAAACGTTGAAAAAAGATTGTATGAAAGATAAAGCTAAATATACCAATGATGTATAAACTTATAGATACGTTGTCCGCACTCTAAAATGGCAACATGAAATGAAGCCAATTGGCCACATCGCGCTTAGTCACGCACCAACCTGTCGCGCGACGCTACGTTTGTTTTTAATTTATTATATCGTGATTCGTGTGTGTAAACATAAAGACAACATGCCGTCGTGTGTTTTCAGACGATGTACAAATTATACCCCAAAAGTTAAAGACAAAAATGTGTCATTTCATGCGTAAGTTCACAAAACTACCTAATTTCATTTCATTTTATTCGACGACGCCGTCTAATGGCGGCCGGCGCGTGCAGCTAGTAGTCAAGCGACAGGCATCCCGCCGTACAGTGTCATATTTTCTTTCTCTTTCTTCACGCGTATAAGTAGTTCTAGTATTTTCACCGTTTTTAAGCGCCGCGATGTTCGTTCATGACGTGTCTATATATAATACGTCATTGAAATATACAGTAAAAATAAACGCTAATTACCTACTCATTTAATCACTTTTGCTTGCTAATAGCAAATAATATAGGTATTATTTTGTGCAGTAGGCTGCAAAATTTGTAAATATTTAAATTGCATATTAATACTACGTTAACAATAAAACATACATTGATAGAACAAGTGTTTATACCTAAACAGGAACCGTGGTAGCTCAGATGGTTAGCGCTCGCTGTAAATTTCTCAGAACGCGAGCAAACCGAGTCGATCCCCGCCGGCACCAATGAAGTGAAGTGAAGAAAACATCGTGAGGAAACCCATGTCAGAGGAATAAGATAAAAAACATTTCGAAAACATTTGAAGTTCGCCAACACGCATTGGGGCAGCGCGGCGGACAATTCCTTGCCCTGAAACCCTTTCAGAAATGAGCGGAGGCCTGTGCCCAGCAGTGGGACGTATATGGACTGTAACTTTACTTTACTTTACCTAAACGGGTGATATATCACATGGCCGCACAGAATTTACCCTATTACTAGAAATACAGTTAATAATTACTCAAAATGATCTTCGTTTCAGTAAGTAAGCTCTGCAGCAAAGTTTTAAAATGTTCCTTAACACACAAGTCTTTTTTAAGTTATCTTATCAACTTTTACAGACATAACATAAATTGAAAAATAATAACAAACCTAAAGTACCGCGTAAAAGCTTATTTAGATCATATTTAATTACGCTGTGCGTATCAAATTGCAGTATTATATTGCAATTTGACTAACTGAATTAAGCACTGAAAATAAAAGCAATGAGGAAACCTACATGAATAAGAAATATGTTATGGATTTCTAAAGTAAAATAGTGTACCGCTATAATATCGAATATGTTTTTATAGAAGAATGGGCTACTATAATAGACAATAAACACTCGATATTATTCACTATTCAGTACCTTACTCTCTCAGCTGTAAATAGGCTGATAACATTATAGAATTGAAATAAGGTTTGATGTTAAAACGTCTCTAGGTACTCCTGATTAAGTATCGTACACATACATAATAGAATTTTAAACTAAAACCTACTCAATTTAATAATAAAGTATCGAAATTCGAGTGTCAACAATCTCATAACAGTACTTTAGATGAAAATGATTTCAAAATTTTTGTACATTATTAAACGTTTTAATAAAATGTACAAACTGACTTTAAAAAGTAACATAATTGTTAGATGATATTCTAATGAATGTCATCTAAATATTTACATTAAAACCTTCATCCCTTTTTTACCACCGTTACTGGTATAAGTTGTCTTCAAATTTATACTGGACTACCCATGAAGTAAAAACTATTTAAAAAAAACGAGAATCATTTAAATCGGTGTAGACGTTTCTGATAAGTTTTTGAAAATCCACAAAAACATACGCGTTGAATAAACAACCTTAAAAATGGCTTCACATTAATGTTAAAGTATTGCTCTTATATGGGTGAAACGAGTTCATATTTTATTACTTTGATTTTATGGCAAATAGCACAAAAGAAAGGGGAACGGCAGATTTAGTACCGTATACTTTTTTCGTTGTTTTGTTTTAGAATTAATACCAGATATTAAGGCAACTAAGCCATTATTTTTATGTAAGTTTTATATTTTTAGAACTTGGGATTAATTAATAATATCAATATAAAGATTTTAATAAATAAACGTAATATAAGCATAAACTAAACCCAATGAGGGCTATCGCGTATGAATTCGCCGCTAGACTAGAGGCACTAGTGTAGAGTAAGGTATCCGGCCTAAGGGTAAGTGTTCTGTGGGTATGTGGGATTCCGATATGTCAATATGTCAAATGTCTCTGTTAGTAGTAGGTGGGTTACGCGTGTTTATTTCTTTTAATATTGGGAATATATTGCAATTCCTGAGATTAATTATGGCCAAAATGAGTTACGGGTCAATGAATGACAGTGCTTTAAAAGCGGAGCTCAGAAAAAGAGGTGCAAAATTAAGTGGGTTGAAATAGCAGTTAATTCAGAGGTTTTTTTTTATGGAAGAAGGTGCAAACGAGCATGCGGCTCACCTGATGTTAAGTGACTACCGCCGCCCATGATCAACCGCAACACCAGGAGAATTGCGGGTGCGTTGCCGGCCCTTTAGAAAGGAATAAGCTCTTTTCTTGAAGGTCCCCAGGTCGTATCGGTCCGGAAAAATCACCGGTGGTAAACTATTCCACAGAGAGGTTGTACGTGGAAGAAAACTCCTTGTGAAACTTCACGAAATTTGGCGGCTGGGATTCATCCGAACAATTCCTCAGAGCACTCCCCGTGATAGATGCGATAAAATACGCAAAGAGATGCAATATCTCTTCGCAGCGCCAGTGAATCGAGCCGATCGGAAAGCACTCGGTCGTCGACGATTCGAGCCACTCTGCGCTGGATGTGGTCAAGTGGAAGGAGCTGGTACTGGGGAGCCCCAGCCCAGAGATGGGAACAGTATTCCATGTGCGGCCGAACCTGCGCCTTGTAAAGTTGCAGGCGGTGTGCCGGCATGAAATACTGTCCCGCTCTGCTGAGCACGCCAAGCTTTTTAGAGGCCAATTTGGCCTTCCCTTCCAAGTGACCACGAAACTACACGTCACTCGATATGTCGGCGCCGAGGATTCCGATACTGGCTGAGGCAACAAGGGGAGTGCCTTGAAACTGAGGGGATACGACAAAGGGGTTCCTTTTAGCGGTTAACGCGCAAACTTGTGTCTTCTGGGGGCTAAACTGGACTAGATTTAGTCGTCCCCCGAGACTCTGTTCAGCAAAGACTCGACTTCAGACACAAGTTTGTCCCGGCACTCGGCGACGTTTTGTCGAGAAACATTGGCTCGGCCGGTGTATAGAGCATCACCAGTGCTGTCATCTGTATAGCAATGAATGTTACGGGTATGCAACATATCATTGATATGCAGAAGAAACAGCGTTGGCGATAGCACGCAGCCCTGTGGAACACCAGCGTTAATAGGCTTGCAATCGGAGCTTGCACCGTCTACAACGACCTTGATGCTCCGATCTGCAAGAAAGCTGGTGATCCAATCGCACAATTTCTCGGGAAGCCCATAGAAAGTAATAAATAGGTAATAAATAGGTCAGTTTGTTTACTATTTACAAATACATTTTTTGTCAAAATTATTCTTATTTACCGAGTTTACAGCAATGTTTTCTTTTTACAGACTTAAGGACTATGATAGAAATAGTAATTTTAATAGAAACATAGAAGATGAAATACTACAAAATGATTTGGCGTATTTTGTTAAGTGGCCTTCAGACAGTTTTTATAGCAGTATAACATCAAAAAGTGTATCACCTAACTTGGATATAGTGAATATTACCACTTACTTTTTAGAGGTTTACAAAGACAATATGGGAATGACTGAGTATACTGCAGTTCACAGAAAAGGCTATATGATGATAAATGAATATTGTGGCTCAAGTGACATGTACACAAAATAATTAACATTTTTATAAAGGACACGTCCACTCTGAAAACACGAAAGCATTATCATATTTTTTGAGTATTGCATTTGAATCAGATGGAAAAATTGTTCAGTCTATGTGTGAGTGCGCTGCTGGTAAAGGGCCAAAGGCAGTTTGTAAGCATGCAGCTTGTGTATGTTATGCAATTTTACGATTTAAGGAGTATTCTGAATGGCGTATTAAGAAAACACCCACGGAAAGCGAACAGAAGTGCCATGAGCCAAAGAAAAAAAAAACTGAGTTCATCACCTAAAAACGCTGAAGATCTTCCACTAGAGATACAACAATACAATGTCACAAAATGAAAACGTAATAATATGTGTTTTGATCCACGTCTTGATAACACTTGTGGCACTGCACAATGGAATGATTATGCTAGGAACAGTGTAATAAACTATTGCTCTTGAGAGAAAACTTCCTTTGGTATAAGCGGTGTGTCTGAAGTGGCTTCCCTGCGCGGAATATCAAATGACCATGATTACCTTAAACTACTTAACGCCCATTGAATATAACTATGAAGTCGATGGTTCGCCAATGGTAAGAGTTAAAGAAGTTAAAGATCTGGGCGTTCGGCTAAATAGTGAATTATCGTTTAGGGAACACATTCTCAATTGCTGCAAAAAAGCGTATAGAAACTTGGGCTTCATTCTTCGCACAGTTCACGGTTTTACTAACATTAATTTAATCGTTACTATGTATAATACACTGGTAAGAAGTAATCTGGAGTGCAACGCCGTAATATGGTCACCACATGAAAAAAGGTATAGCACAATTTTTTTTTTTTTTATAGAAGAGGGGGCAAACGAGCATGCGGCTCACCTGATGTTAAGTGACTACCGCCGCCCATGATCAACCGCAACACCAGGAGAATTGCGGGTGCGTTGCCGGCCCTTTAGAAAGGAGTAAGCTCTTTTCTTGAAGGTGAACAATGCTAGAACGTGTGCAAAATAAATTTATTAGATACCTATATATGCGCCATTATGGGGTATACCCTATGTACTCATTAATGTACCCAACCTTATTTATTCTGGGTATGGTTGGCTACAACGAGTTGAGGGTAAGACGAGACCTCGCCTTAGCCCTATATATTTTTAAAGTGCTTAGGGGAAAAATATATAATAGTGACATATTGGGGCGGATTGGGTTGTGTGTTCCAAACGGGTACGTATGGAAACGGCGGCGACCGCGGCTGCTCTTCGTTCCGCGCGCCCGATCCAATTTACTAGATAAAGCACCTTTAACGCGAACGTTACGCATTCTTAATAGAATGGCTGAAGACATTGACCTATTCTATTGCTCCTTGAGTGAATTTACTAGGGTGAGATTGTTTACAATTTGTTACAGTTAATTTCTACATTTTTGTTATGCATAAAAAGAACTACACTGTCGCATTAGGTTATTCCTGTCATGATAGTTGTTAGTTTCAATAAATAAATAAATAAAAATTAAATATGGCTTCTGCGCTGAAGGTTGTGGGTTTTATTCTCATCAAGGACAAACAATTGTGTGATGAACATAGATGTTTGTTTTGTGTTTGTATGTATTTACATTTTCATTTTAGAAAATAAGTTTTAAATTATCCCTAGTATGTATCCATAGTATCTCAAACTAGACAATGCTAATTTAGATGATTCTAATATGTATAAAGGTGTAACTGTTAATAATCTTGTATTGTATGAAATATTTGCTAGAACTCTTATACATTGTTTTGAGCGATAATATATATAAATAATTTTGGATTTCTGTGCAGTTTCCCCACAACGGTATACGGTTAACGCTTGTCATGCAAAGAGCAGCATTCCACTAACAACAAAGAGCCCTTTTCCTCTACAACTTATTCACACAACAGATATACCATATAGCCATTTGGAAAAGGTTTTCTGTAAGGTGGAGGCAACCAATTATTGTATCTCAAGAACCATTCTCCAGCTTGGGTTGCTCAAATTCAATCAGGAATCTCGCTGTATCCTACCCATTATCTTGCTTGTGTTTCTTTCATGCTTGAAAATGTTGGACACAACTTATGTCTATCGAACTTAGTGTTTAATTTGTATTTCATCAATACTATTTTTATATTTATGGCCATCTCATAAAATAAATTATTTACAGATGTTATCCATGAACGAAGTTCGTGAAGTTTGCTGGGACAAAGCTCGAGATTTGAGCTTACATGTACCAGAAGGACCACAAGAAAGACCCCAGCATATTGTGTTGCCTAATATACGAATTTCCGCTTTAATGCAATATATACACTAGAGGTATCCCGAGAGTGAATAGATGGTTTAAAGAGAATAAACCTAATGTTGCTTCATGCTGAAATTAAGTTCCGCCATTTTTCCGCTAAAACTTTGTATTTATAGTTGCAGAAACAAACATGATTCGGCCGGACGCAATCAGAAGTTATTGCTGTAACTGCATTGTAGGTTTAAGAGCAGTGGGATGCTACTTACATGTTATGAGTATTATTTGGTACCTAAGCCATGCTCCCTATGAGGGTATTACCCGGCCTGCCCCCTTCTTAGATGAAGTTTTATTAGGAATTCATTAATTATAAGTACAATAAAATAAATGAACTTAAAAAACGAAATATTTTTTATTTACCTACGAAACCCCATCAGAACTTCATCATTATCAAATGTTGCAGTCCACTGCTGAATATAGGTATCTCCTAATTCACAACGCTGAGCAGATACCGATCCTCATCTCAATCTACCTACTTAATGGTAGAACCACGCTGTAGCTATAACATAGTTGTAGCACGAATGACTCTGTTCGACCGGGGAAGAACCACGCTCTCACAGAATACCAGTGTAAAATAGCAGCTTAATACTGCTGTGTTTCGTATGGTGAGTGTAGAGATCTGGAGACCCTTTTTACGGAAACGAGGCATTCGATCCTAGTTCTCAGAGGTAACAACGCATCTGAATTTTGATTCTAAATCGAGGATAAATATAGATGTTCATGGGCCACAGCTTCCACTAACCATCAGGTGGACTGTCTGTTCGATTGTCACCCTTGTTCGATAAAAAATAATGGTTAGTAAAATACTACAGAGTAGCGAAAAGCAATATAGAATATTTACTTTATCACAAAAACAACGTTTATTTGCCTATATGTAACGATCTACATAGGTACACTAGGAAAGGTTTTGGCCGTCGACGGATTGTCGGATAATTTGTTGCTCCTGTTTTGTTGCTTGAATAATGGTTTGAAGTAGATTTTGATTCGTAAAAGTGATGCGATTTTGTGAATTGTCTGCGCGTGTGAACTATTAGAGAAAACGACGAAACAAGTGGTTTGATGTTTATATAATCTCCCAAAAACAGTGACTCATCGGCATATTGTGATGAAAAAAATATACAAAAACGGCGATTACGAAAGAAATGATAGGCTCAGATGGGTCGGCCACCGCTGTTTTTGTTGCACAGTTGCTGTTATCAGGAAGATGCTACTGCCCATCTCCTGCCTGTCTCCCTCTGTCGCCTCTTACGACACCCACGGGAAGATATGGGGTAGTGGATATTCTTAACCGCCACTATATGTACGTGTGAATATACGTAAATATTTAAGTATCAATGTGTGTTTACTCGTATGTATACGTGTGTTTATATACCATTAGTCTAAAAACAAGTCCAAAGGTTCAAACAGTAATAAAAATAACCCGACTGCGTAAAAAGTTTACTGAAAATAGAAAAGTTATTTAGCTCATTTTGGAGATGCTGCAAGAAGCGAATGTGGGAAATACCGGAAAAAATGGCAGTTTAAGTTACATTTCATACAGGTACACGCCGGATGATCGACAGCATAATAAAGTTTGCTAAAAAGAGAAACGTTTTATATCCTAGGTTACATTAACAACTAAGATGATTCTAACGAAACCCTACATGTTACGATTCATCTTTCCATCAGAGAAGATTTGTCATCAGGGCGTGCCAAATAAATAAATATACATACGTCGTTGTTAAGTAAGTATAAATTAATAAATACTATTCATTAAAGAAAGAAAGAAATTTATATATTATTTGAAATTAATCCTCTCCTCTTTTCGTCCCTCCGGGAGGCAGAACGTGACGGGTGGCGACCTCGTCGCCGGTTTTCCTCCCGGAGATTCTTCGCACCCCTGCCCCATTAAAGGGGCGCCGGGAACTCAGGGCCATTTATGTTGTTTGTTGTCAGTCTTTCCGCATTATTTTAATGCGGAAAGACTGACAAAGCAAATATATGTTTCAGAAGTGAATGGAAGGGTCGGAAAGGGACGTCCTAGGCGGAAGTTTGTCGACCAAATTGGCGATATACTAAAAATGGGCCAAATTAAATGTACGCTTAACCGACGAGCATGTATGCGTAGGTATATGGATGTGGAAGAGGCGAGAAAGGTATGTCAGGATCGTGCTAAATGGAAGTCTGTATTCTCTGCCTACCCCTCTGGCTGACAGGCGTGAGTGTTTATGTATGTAGTGTTTATGTATTTGAAATTAATTAAGATTGATAAACGAAAGCAATAATTGATTGTATTATAGCAAAGAAAAGTCCACTAACTCAGCATTATGCAGCGTTACATATTATGTTGCTGCAACGCTGTTATTCTTTCGGTGCCACTGGCAAAAATTACGAAGATATAATAATTATTTTTATGTTTAGGAAGTTTCTTATGCAATTACACTAAAGTATAACTTCACAGTTTTTATACCACTTTTAACATGTGGTAGCATCATGCTTCAGCGATAGTGTTATGATTTTAGCACGGATGGGTCGGCTCGACCTGGGAAAGACCACACTCTCACAAAATACCAGCGTGGTGAGTGTAGAGAACCGGAGCCCCTTTTTAATGGAAACAAGGCATTTCATCTTAGTTCTCAGGAGTGTCAACGCATCTAAATTTTGATTCTTAATCAAAGATAGACGTAAATATCTATGGGGCACAGCATCTATTTACCACTAGGTGGACTGTGTGCTAGTTTGTATCCCTAACCTATTCGTAGCAAAAAGCAAATATATATAAACAAATAAATAGTTCGTAAGCAAAAAAAAATTATTGTTGCTTCGTTTCTTACCAATTATCTCTTCCAATCCAAGTTTTGACCGAACAGTAAATATTCCATTGTGATATTAATGTCAGAGAGCAATAATTATCAAAATTCAAAAAAAAATCAATATTCAAAATTCAGTATCTTAAATTTAAATACATTAACTAGGCTGGGGTCTCCTTTTAAGTATATCAATACCTGTGTTAGGGGACCCCGCTCTTCCATAACAATTTTAGATACATATAAAATTGCGCATATGTAAAGACTAAACCAAGTGCGTGCGGACGCGCGCGTGCGCGCGCGCTCGTGTGTGTGTGTGTGTGTGTGTGTGTGTGTGTGTGTGTGTGTGTGTGTGTGTGTGTGTGTGTGTGTGTGTGTGTGCGTGCGTGTGTTGTGGAAAGTATTTATGCTATGGTGTAATTTTTCTATTTATTTCAATAAATTTTCAGTTTCTTCATACTCTATCGTCATTAACCACGCTGTAAGTTGTTTTTTCACATTATGCTTGGTCGTTTCATATATGTTAAGTTTTTTATTAGTATAGTTATAGAGATGAGCAGACTGACTTCTAAATTGCCTCCTAGCGGATTTCGTTTTCATGGGTACTACTGGTGCTACAGCATGTCCTCTTCTTCTATCGCAATTTTTGGGGTTATATATCAGCGTCTTGTGCAATCCTAATACAGAGTTAAGGATATACAGCTTCCTGACCGAAAGGTGGTCACATAGGGTGTATAGCTCTTTAGTAGGGAATCTGTAGGTCTTAAAGTGTATCACTTTAAATAATAATCTCTGTACTCTTTCTAATTCCAAGAACTTCATTTTAGTGGCCCCACCCCAAACTGGGATACAGTATGTCAAAATGGATTGAGCTAATGAAACATATATTTGACCCAGTAAGGTCTTATCTGTTATATGTCTAAGAGTTTTAAAATCCATATAAGTTTCCGCAAGTTCAAGATGTGCATGCCAGGATAGACGCTGGTCAATTATTACTCCTAAATATTTTGTTGTGTCTACTTTTGATATTTTGTTACAAGTACAATCAGGGTTGGAAAATTCAGAACATGTGTGTATTTTGATTTCAAAATTTGTTTCCGGTTGTGAATTATTATAATTTGAGAAAGTTATGTATTTAGTTTTGGTAGTATTGAGAGTTAAGAGATTATTATTTAACCAACTGCTTATCTCGGCAAGACCTCTCTCCGTTACTGAACGTACATCATCCTAAGTCCGCCCCGTAAAGACAACAGCTGTGTCATCCGCGTAAGAAAATATCTGTCCACTTCTGATTTTCATACAACATGCAGGGTTGGACCAAGCACGCTACCCTAGAGAACGCCAAAAGTTACGTCACAGTGCTCACCCACATAGGGTCCAATTTTCACGCATTGTTCACGTCCAGTGAGATAATCAACAAAGAGTTTTAAAGGGATTCCTCTTATACCTATGTTTTCGAGCCTTCGTACTAAAGTAGGTACCGACATGGTATAGAAGGCTTTTTTCAAGTCTAAAAATACAGTTAAGCATTTGTTACCTTTATCCACATTTTCCACGATAAGAGAAGTCAATTTTATTACGGCATCTTCGGTTGAAATCCCTTTTCTAAATCCGAATTGATGGTCAGAAAGCAGCTTGTATGTATTCAAGTAAGGTATTAGACGATTATTCATGAGTTTTTCTAGGATTTTTGAGATGACTGGCAAAACAGAGTTAGGTCTATAGTTTGATGTATCTTCCATGTCACCAGACTTATATACTGGTGTAATAATTGCTCGCTTTAGGGCGGTTGGGAAAATGCCCTGACTAAAGCAAAGATTTGCCAAATGAGCTATCACAGAAGCTACATGTTCCTTAGCGAGTTTTAAGAATCTTGTTGGTAAGTCATCCCACCCTGCGGTACTCTCAGATTTAAGATTCGTCAGTAAAGCACCTATCTCTTTTGAATCGGTTTCTAAAAGTACGATGGATGAGGCTTGAGAGATAAGTGGTACACTAACATTATGCAGTTGTGAGTACTTTAAAGTGATGTTTTCAGCGAGCGTTCTACCAATATTTGCAAAATAGTGGTTCACGTAATTGGTCGATTCTTGAGGAGATGATTTTATATCTAATAGTTTATTGTTTTGCGTTTTATTTTTATTTCGCTGTGTTTTATTGCTAATGGTTTTCCATAGTATTTTAGGATCTCTTTTACACTTAGAAAGCTGTTCTCTCTCATATTTACGTTTAAGTTTTTTATTAAGTTATTACAAAAATTGCGATATCTTCTATATGTTATTTTTAAAACTTCGTTTTCTGGATCCTTTCGTAGCTTTTTTTGCATGTCATTTCTATTTCGGATACACCGTAATATACCTAACGTTATCCACGGTTTAATTAGGCGATTTTTACACGGTATTATTTCTCTTACAGTATTCATTACCAGACAATTTTAATGGTACTTATTAACAGTTCAATTAAAGTAGTTGGGTTGTTAATCGATATTAACTTGTCTATTTTGCTGTTTACTAAGCTAAACAAGGCATTATCATAGTTTATTTTTGTTTTAATTGTAGGGCATTTATTTGATTTAATTACATTAGACAGCCTCAAGAATATCATACAGTGATCTGTAAAAGTAAAGTTCAAAACAAAAATAGATGCAGTGTGACAATCCTTATCAATATTCAAAATAAAATGATCCAAGCAGTTCTTATTTTTTGTAGGCAAGTAATGGCCTGGTAACAGACCATAACCCGCTAACATATTAAGATAATTGTGTCTATTTGTGCTCTCATATGTTTGCTCTATATCTTTGATGATGATATTAATATTTATATCACCAGTTATAATTACATTTTTACATGACGCTATAGTTTTTAAGTGATCGCTTAAGGAATTGATAAAGTCATCTGCATTATGGTTAGAAGGAGAACGGTAGATAACAAGGATTTTAAAGCCAAGTATGGATATTTGTAGGCAAGACGCGCTCATCAGTTTTATTTCTTTGACACAAACTTTGTGACTGTTTTTAACATGTACAACTACTCCGTCACAACGATTAACATGATTTACCGTAGAGTAAGAGGTGTAATTATTTATCAATGGTATAGGTTTATTCTCATTAAGTCTACACTCACTCAAAACTATCACATCAATTGTAAAAGTGAGATCGGTGTTTATTACATGTATATCTTTAGTAACATCCTGAACTTCACATACTCTCGATTGTGTAATTTCTGCATCGTCTATTTCCTTCATAGATGTAAGGACACTATTCATTATTTAAAGTAAATAATAGCCGTGTTGTATTCCTAGGTCCATATATATATATATATATATATATATATATATATATATATATATATATATATATATATATATATATATATATATATACATATATGTATATATATACATACATATACATATATATATATATATATATATATGCCAAATCAGTATAAACGCCTTAATCAGAACTGGAGCCACTCGCTCGGCCAGCCACGTTACATGAAGTAATTACTCTTGGTTACGCGGAAACGATTCGTGTCTTTTAATTTTGTTCGAGGGTATATTTGCCAAGTGTTTACCCATCCTTTGACCTAATATCCCTTTCGTACACACTGAAAGGGGAAAGGGGGGAGTCTAGAAGGTGACGCGATTCTTTCGACCAATGAGAAGCGCGCCAGACCGAGGTGCTTGTTGGGAAAGCCGAGGCAATAAAGGCTCGCGCGCTGCCCTCAAGCGTCCTCTTGCCACGCGCCGCTAGTCTGAACCACACCACCTGGGACATTCGCGTCCCAGAAGTAACCGCCTCACATAGTGTGAGATATCGTCGCGCACCGCTCTCTTCCTTCGTACCACTGGCCTGGATCGCATCTCTGGGGCGCCCCAGAAGAACCCACCTCACGTCGTATCACCGCAACGAAAACGTCGTCCCCCGCATCAGAATCCCACCCCGGTAAGTTTGTTTTCCCGTAATTTTGTTCCTACTTGAGCATTTTGTTTATTAGTTAACCCGCCCCATTTTGTTTCTCCTAATGTGCTCAAATAGAATTCCCTCTTAACCTTGGCAAGCAATAGATTTGGAAGAGCGAGTGCATAAGAAGCCAATGCGTATACAGTCCACCTAGTATAACATCTCGCACAATAGAGTCAAGGCTCAACCTGGGAATCGAACTTGGGAACCCTTAGGCCCGCCGCCCAACCAACTCTCTTTGAGTCGCTGGCTTTGATTAGCTTAAAATAATTTGCTGTAAATAAAATGTTAATTCTAAGAATTGGCTGTTCGTAAAATATACACGCAATTTCTTTATAAGCCTACAAAATTGGCATCACGCTGTTTTTGGCAAATGATTACGCTAATCTTGTTAGCGATAATAGACATGTATTTTTTATATCTCTTGGTTATATCGTTTATAATTACATTGTATAATATTCATGTTAGTCAATATCACTATTCATTTTCCAAAACATTTTGCGTCGATGTATGAGCCTTTAATGAATTCATGTGAAAAATTATACACGGGTGATGCAAAAAACTTTGATGCGATTTCCAACTGTCTATATTTCTATAAGACATATCATATACTGATAGTATATATAACATACCAATTTGCATAAGTTTGCTAAATTTGATAACATTATTTGACAAAATTGATTTCAAGAGACTGAAGAGAGCAAGAGAGAGATTATCTTTAAATGCTGTATTTGTTCGAATATAATAAATAAAAAAGAGCATATATACATATTATTCACTTCCGTATGTATTCACTTCCGCCTGCATTCCATTTTTAGGTGGTGTTACGAATGCATGATTCACAAAAATAAATAAGGCACTAATTATTATTGTTACTCGTTTCTAAAACTGTAAAATAACACCTAAAAAAATGTAAAAATTTGTAAATAAGTTTATTAAATAAAAGAAAACCTTACTATCAATATATTTTAGACGTCATGAATCGTTTTTTCTTTTGTTAGTTAATTTTTTACACTCACTTTAAATAATAAAATGCTAAAGAAGTCAGAAGGCAATTATTGATATCGAATCTTATCAATTATATAAAAATTTTAAGTTTTTAATATTACTTCCAACTACTTTAGTAAAATTTGGTTTCCCCTTTGAAAAGCCTTCACAAAACAAGTCCACTGCTGAACAAAGGCTTCCTCAAGGAATGCTACTAAACTGAGGTGGTTCCGGCTTCATGTCTGACTCTGCGATTGCCAACCCGCTTACCCCAGCGTGGCGACTAAGGGCCATACCTCGGAATGACACACATTACGAGCGGGTGCTTAAATCCCCGAGAGAAGGCAGGATACCACTACAAACTGGATCTGGCGACCTACAATGGACGACTTCTGAAGCACGACGTGCACATTGCAGGATTAGAAATAGAGGTGTAAAATGTAAGTTGGCACGTTCTTCTGTTCTGGTTAAGTGAAGTTCAAAGAGAGGGAGAGGACATACTAACCCTGGAATTTTTCCACACACTCTTCTATCACGAGGGACGTGATCTTTCCTATGGTGGAGTGGGCTTTCTTGTCAATATAGTGCTCTATTACAATAATTTGGAAATATACAGTGTATCGATGAGGGTAGCGTATCTTGTTTGGAAACTACTAGCATTTATTCATTGTAACAAAGTGAATGTAATGGATGAGGTTTCTCTTACAAGGTTATGTTGTGATAGCCTTTCTGATGGTGAAATAGTGGCTGCAAAGAAGCTCTTATTTAATTTTTTCCCGGAATCGAAGCCCATAATTTGCAAAAATGGAAGTAAAACTGCTGAATTGGTGATATTATATATCTCTTTAAAACTACCGATCCTGATACCTAATAATAATAATAATAATAAAGAACGTGATAATAATAATAATACAGGATGGGCCAAAAATTTTTGCAAAAAGCAACACTAGATAATTTTGAAAAACCGTTCAAGGGAGGGGCTCGCGGGTGGCGGGAAACTACGTCACTTCACGCAATTTGAGTCAATATGGAGCGCTTCACGGGACAACAGCGTGCTTTTTGTGTAAAACAATTTTACAAAAACAATGATTCCTACGTTACTGTACGACGCCTGTTTGGAATTAAATATGGATTACGCCGTATAAGTGAGTGTCCAAGTGTTAATTTGATCAAAGCTTGGGTCGAGAAGTTCGAGCAAACGGGATCAACAGCGAATATTAAACAAACAGGGCGGCCACGTTCAAGAAGAAGTGATGAGAACATTCGAGAGGTCAAAATATCCGTACGTAACGATCCAGAATCATCTACGCGTAAGCGTTCGGCGGCTCTGTCAATACCAAGAACTAGTCTACGGCGGATTTTGCATCTGGACCTCAAACTACACCCATATAAGCTTCAAATTGTACAGGAGATGAAACCAAATGATTACATTCCACGTAAGTTATTGGCTGACACCATGCTGGAGCGATTCTCTAGCCTTGAGAACGTATTGTTTACGGACGAGGCCCATTTTCACATCAATGGGCACGTGAATAAGCACAATTGTCGATATTGGAGCAGGGACAACCCTCGCCTTAAACACCAAAAGCCACTTCATTCACCTAAAACGACAGTATAGGCTGCCGTATCAGCAAAGGGCATAATTAGTCCGTATTTCTTTGAAAATAATCAAGGAAATAATGTAACTGTGAATTCAATGGAATACGTCAAGATGTTGCAAGACTTTTTGACGCCGCAGTTGCATGAATTTCAAGGGTACAACAACAGGACCTGGATGCAACAAGATGGAGCAACATGCCATACGTCAAACGTGAGTTTACCGGTAGTCAAAGAAATGTTTCCGAACAAATTGATTTCTCGCAGAGGTGATATCCCTTGGCCTACCAGAAGCCCGGACCTTACATCATGCGATTTTTTCTTGTGGGGATACCTGAAAAGTCGAGTGTACCTTAATAAACCGACGACAATATCCCAATTAAAACAAAACAGCCACGAGCATGTGTCAGCGAGTTTTCCAAAGTTTGCGTAGTCGATTTCAGGAGTGCCAACAACGAGACGGCGCACATTTGAACGATGTCATTTTTAAAAAATAAATTTCATTGAATGATTATTACGATAAATAAATTATCAACAAAATAACATTTGTAGTTTTAAACACTTATGGAAGACTGTCGCAGCGTTCTCTCCCCGAACGAAATGGTCAAGGCAAAGAAGTTGTTACTCAAGGCAAAGAAGTTGTCAAGTACGCCGATGTATTCTCAACAAACGATGCTGACATAGGAAAGACTGGCTTAGTTCAACACAAAATAAACACAGGAGAAGAATTGCCTATCCGTCAGCGGCCAAGAAGACTGCCGGTAGCACGTGAAGAGGAAGTAGAAACCATGATTGAAGGAATGGTGAAGGATGGTGTTATTGAACCTTCCTCTAGTCCATGGTGTTCACCCGTGGTGCTGGTAAAGAAGAAGGATGGCAGCATGCGGTTTTGTGTTGACTACCGCCGTGTGAACGACGTTACGATGAAGGACAGCTATCCCTTGCCAAGAATTGATGACACGCTGGACATGCTTACAGGAGTAAAGTGTTTTAGCACGCTGGATCTGAAAAGTGGCTACTGGCAAGTTGAAATTGACCCTAAGGACAAGGAGAAAACTGCGTTCTCGACCGGAAAGGGTCTGTGGCAATTTAGAGTAATGCCTTTTGGGTTGTGCAATGCTCCAGCAACGTTTGAAAGGCTGATGGAACTTGTACTCACCGGGCTAATTGGCGATGCCTGTCTGGTCTACTTGGATGACATCATCATCGTGGGCCGTACGTTTGAGGAACACCTTCAAAACCTGGAACGCGTGCTCATGAAGATTCAGAGTGCCAACCTCAAGTAGAGTCCGAAGAAATGTTCACTATTCAAACGGCAAGTCAACTTTTTGGGGTATGTAGTATCGGAAGAAGGTATCCGCACGGATCCAGAGAAAATAGCAGCTGTCAAGGATTGGCCGGTTCCAATAGACAAGACGCAGGTAAGAGCATTTTTGGGTTTGTGCTCCTATTACCGGCGATTTGTGAAGAACTTTGCAGAAATAGCCAAACCTCTGCATAAGCTATATAGGAGAAGCAACATTTCTGCTGGGATGAAAGTTGCAATATCGCATTCCAGGAGCTCAAGGACCGTCTGTGCAAAACACCTATTTTGGGATACCCTGATGCAAGCAAAGAATTTATAGTTGACACAGACGCAAGTGATATAGGACTTGGCGGTGTGTTGTCTCAACGGAATGGTGACCAAGAGGTCGTGATAGCGTACTTCAGCAAGTCATTGTCAAAACCGGAAAGGAACTTTTGTGTCACAAGACGCGAATTGCTAGCGGTGGTAAAGTCATTGCAGCGTTTTAGCAAATATCTTCTGGGGCGGAAATTTCACTTACGAACTGACCATTCTGCACTAAAATGGCTATTGCAGTTTAAAAATCCAGAAGGACAAGTTGCGAGGTGGATTGAATTACTGCAGGAATATGACTTTGCGATCGAACATCGCAGCGGGTAATCTCATGGCAACGCAGATGCATTGTCAAGAAGACCTTGTCCTGAAGATTGCAAACATTGTACTAGGCAAGAGAGTAAGGAAGTGGTATCCGTGAGGATGCTCAGGGCAGACCACCTCAGCAACGAGTGGAAGGACAGCTCACAACGTGCACAGCAGGAAGATCCGGACATCAAGCCGATTCTGAAATGGATGAAGGCCAGTGCTCCCAAGCCCAAGTGGAGCGACCTCTCAGCGATGAGTTCGACCACTAAAAGCTATTGGGCCCAGTGGGACAGCTTGCTGCTTCAGGATGGAGTTCTGTGCCGTAAATGGGAAAATGTTCGGGGAGACAGCTGTCATTTGCAAATGGTTGTCCCTAAAGCTAAGGTACCGGATGTTCTACAGCTGTACCATAATTATTATTCCAGAGGCCATTAGGGAGTTAAACGAACTCCACTGAATATCCGAGGACGATTTTACTGGGTCCACTGTCGAAATGATGTCGAGGACTGGTGTCGCAAATGTACAAGTTGTGCGGCTGTAAAGGGACCTCAGACTCGTAGTAGAGGTGCATTGAAGTTGTACAATGTTGGTGCACCATGGGAGAGAATAGCCATTGACGTGGCGGGGCCGTTTCCGGAAAGTGAAAGCGGTAACAAGTATTTCATGGTTGTGATGGATTACTTCACTAAGTGGCCAGAAATCTTCTCCATTCCAAATCAAGAAGCTTCAACATTTGCAGATGAACTAGTTCATGAAGTCTTCTGTCGTTTTGGAGTACCTTTAGAGATTCACAGCGATCAAGGAAGGAATTTTGAGTCTCAAATATTCCAGGAAACTTGCCGAGTTATGGGTACTCATAAAACAAGAACGACTTCTTATCACGCGCAATCTGATGGAATGGTAGAACGATTTAATCAGACATTGGAGAGGTACCTAGCAAAAGTTGTAGACAACCGGCAACGAGATTGGGACAAGCACATACAACCGTTTTTGTTGTCATATCGAAGCACTGTTCACGAAAGTACATCAGTGACACCAGCTTTTGCAAACTTTGGAAGAGAATTACGGCTGCCTGCAGACCTGATCACAGGGATACCACCTGATGCCCATGAAGTATAACCGATTATGCAAATGACTTGCGGAACAAAATGAATGACATTTATGAGCACGTCAGACAATCGGGCCAGCAAATGTCTGAAAAGATGAAAACCCGGTATGACCGAAAAATTAACAACAAAGGGTTTGACGAAGGTTCACTAGTATGGTTGCACAATCCAGTCCGCAGCAAAGGGAAATCTCCTAAGCTTCAAGCTAAATGAGACGGCCCGTACCGGATTGTGACCAGGATCAACGATGTAACCCACCGGATACAGAAAGGCGCAAGAGGGACTCCTAAGATCGTCCATGTGGATCGCCTGGCGCGTTATTATGGGGCCGATAATGCTCGGGACGAGCATGTCTTAGGGGGGGCAGTGTTGCGCGGCTAAGTTGACATCTGGCACTAGGGCCATCTGGTGTCGGGTAACAGAGCGAGGAGAGCTTTCCAGAAAATACATGACTCGTCTTTCAACCAACAGCGCCATCTAGTATCGAACAGAAGAATTAAGCTTTCTGGAAGCCGCACACTCGAATTTTCTGCGATTGGTCGGTTGGCGCGCGTATTTACTTGAATATTCTGGAATATTCTGGATGTTTTCGTGGAAGAGCCCTATATAAAGGCGCTGCCATACGCGATCGGAGAAGTTTTGAATTCGGCGAGACAAGCGAAGCTTCTGAGCGGAATAAAGTGAATTAGTGTGCTTAATTATTGGTGTTTTAAGTTTTAATTTGTGTAAAAAAAATTAAAGTGTTAATTTAGGTAATTCTATCGGCAATTTTTATTGTCACGAACCTCAAGCTCGTAACAATATTTATAAGACAACTAAATTAGATAGTTTTAATTGTAAATCTGGGAAACGCTCAATTGATCCAGTAAAATTTTTGTGTCTAAAAATCGATATAGTTGCTCTCCAGGAAAAGTGGTTATTTTCCTATGATATCCCTCCCATACCTTGCCAAGATACATCAAGATTTTGAGTATTCAAGAAAATCAGCTGTAAACATGTATGGAACCTTTGAGTAAGTCACAGTAACTGTGTTAATGTGCGGCTAGCAGCAATAAAAGTATCCCTCAATGACAAATACTTTCTATTGTTTGTATGCCGACTGACGCGAGTGATAACCTAACGGAATTCAACGAATGTCTTAGTGTCGTGGTAGTTAGTGTCAAAAGTTGTGTCGTGGAAGCAGTGTACGTCCTTGCTGATTTTAATGCTCATCCTAGTTAGTCTTTTGGACTTGAACTTTTTAAATTCTGTTCTGAACAAAATAGGATTTCTGCGGACATTGAAAATCGAATCAGAATCGACCCAATCAGAATTCTTCGACAAGCGAATTCTTTCTGACTGGGTCGATTCACTGGCGCTGCGAAGTGAAGTTGCATCCCTTTGCATTTTCTATCGCATTTACCACGGGAAGTGCTTTGATGAATTGTTAGTTTTTTTTTCAGCCGCCAAATTTAACGAACGTACATCGCGACTTAACTCACTGTTCCGTGCAAACTATCTGGATGCTTGTCAGTCAACAACTGTGCATTTTACTACAAGTTTTCTTCCTCGCACAACCTACTTGTGGAATCATTTACCACCGGCAATTTTTCCCGACCGATACGACTTAGGGATCTTAAGAAAAGAGCTTACTCCTAAAGGCCGGCAATGTAAACGCAATCCCCCTGGTGGTGCAGTTGTTCATGGACATCGACAGTTACCTGCCATCAAGTGAGACGAATGCTCGTTTGCCTCATATACTATAAAAAAATGAGATTCCTCACCAGAAGGCTAACCATGCAGGAAGTGATGCTATTTATTTTGCAATTTCGTTCAAATCGCGTTATTATTAAAAGAAATTATGCGTGCAGTTCACACGAGATAGATGTGAAATCTTCAAGTGAAATAAAATACAAAATATGCATAATATACATTTCACGGAAAATGATTTTTGTATGATAATTTTCAAACACAAGTGACATAACAAACATAAAATATGAGAAAAAAATTAACTTTGAGGCAAATAAATGTAACAATGCTTATTTTTATATTACACGTGGAGCCTAAATTTTAATGTAGTAAAACAAAATAGTATTTTATTTTCAGTAAAACTGCTTTTTAATAAAGCAGTCTACTTCATTTGATAGAGTAATTTTATCGAACAAAACTTGATCGATTCTGTTTTTTACAGGATAGGGTAACAAACGAGCGTACAGTCCACCTGATGTTAAGTGGTTGCTGTGACCCATAGACATCTACACCTATCCTCGATTACGAATCAAAATGGAGATGCGTTGTCACCCGCGAGGACTATAATCAAGTGTCTCGTTTCCCGTAAAAAGGGTCTCCGGTTCTCTACGCCCACCATACGAAACACAGCAGCATTAAGCTACTATTTCACGCTGGTATTCCGTGAGAGCGTGGTCCTTTCCCGGCCGAGTCAACCCATTCACGCTACAACTATACTACTGATACAACTGCAGCATGGCTCTACCATGATAAATTTTCTGACAGAAGATTCCCATGTAAAATACACGCTAGATGACCTAAACATAACTACTTTTTATAATAATATTTTATCTCATTCACTCTAAAGTTATATACTCAAGATATATATTTGTCTCTTTTTAATGTCTTGAAAATTCGGCCGCATGGATTTAAACATTTGATTTAACCACTTAAATCCCGATACATCCGTTCGGACTTAGAATGCCACATTTGTAGACCGCGCCAGAGTATATTATCACTAAGTTTACTCAAAACCATAGATAAAAGTTCTCAAAACGATTCTTTTTTAAATGTTATTTAAAAGAATTATACAACTAAATTTTTATGAGAATTTGTTTCCTTACTAAACTACGCTTCTAAAAACTGAAGTATCCAACGAACCTACAGTCCACTTGTAGATGGTAAGTGGCTATTGCAGCCCATGGAAACTTGAAGCTAAGCTGTAAGTTGTCACCTCTACGAACTGAGTTGAAATGCCTTACAGCCTTTATTTATACCCGTACTTGGTAAGAGAGTGATTATCCAGACGATCTCGCAGACAGAAATGGGTCTTACCACTTAGTTCACACATAAACTTCAAAAATTGGTAAGGTAAAGTCGCTTTAACACGCTGTTCTTAAAAGAAAGATATGCGTATTATGCTATACATAAATTAAATGTTAATAACTAAAATCAAACTGCGATGGGAAACGTGGTTTAAAAAGGTATTAAACAAGACTACGATGTATTTTTTTTAGAATCCTACAAAAATAATTCATTTATTGTAAAAATATTGTGAGCTCTCCTTAAAGATACTTTGCAATTATGTATATATATATATATATACATAATTTGCAATTATGTATATATATATATATATATATATATATATATATATATATATATATATATATATAACAAAAATAATTCATTTATTGTAAGAATATTGTGAGCTCTCCTTAAAGATACTTTGCAATTATGTATATATATATATATATATATATATATATATATATACATAATTGCAAAGTATCTTTAAGGAGAGCTCACAATATTCTTACAATAAATGAATTATTTTTGTAGGATATATATAAAGATAGATACATAATATAGAAGTAAAGATAAGATAATAAAATTTATATTATTAGAATAAAATAAATATATACTTTATTGCGCTATGCCAATGCTATTTTTATTGAAAATAACTTTGTCATAATAATCACGATATATCGGAATTATAATACAAAACGTAATTTTCGTATATTGGACCTTACAGATTATAAAAAATTGTGTTTTTTACATAATTTATAGTGAAAACTGCCCTAGCACTTCTTATTAGTTTGTGGTGATAACTAACACTAAAATTCATTTTAGTTACTTCTGATTTCTTTATTTCTCTCGTGACCGACACAGTATTTGTAATACAAATTTTAATAAATTTTTATGAGGCAAAATATAAGCAAATAAATTTTAAAAACTGACAATTTCTTTGCCTTTTATATAAAAACGAACAACATGCTTACTTTGTACCTACTATTTTTTTATTAATATAGTGGCCTCTTGCACTCACGCGGCGAAGAAAATAGACTCAAGTATATGAAGTAAACGCGATGTGTAGGTAAAGGCGGAAACACGTCATTTGAAGTAAATCCTCGTAATTTAGAGAAGCGTAGTTTAGTAACGAAACGAATTCTCAAAAAATTTTGTTGTCGGTATAATTAAAATTAGAGATGGACCGAATATAGATTTCACCGAATACGAATATTCGGCCGAAATTTCGGTAAAACTTTTACCGAACCGAATATAATTCGGCAGGATCACCTCGGTACCTAAACAATTTATGTCGAAACTTTTGCCGTAAAGCGCGCGAGATTAGCGCAGGACCTATCATCTAGTAGTAATCATCTAGTACTGAGCAAATTGCCGGCACATGCTTATGTTTTGACTATTTTGGTGAGAGAAAAGTATTTCGTTGTGTTATTCCTAGTGAAAATTGATAATTATTTGATAAAAATGAGTGGCAGGAGATCTACTATTTGGACTTATTTTAAAGAAACTGCCGACCAAAGTAAAGTGAAACTTACTTATGTAATGTTGATTCTTTGTTTGATTCCAAAAATATTTTATCAAACTTTCTATTTGCTTTATTTGGAAATAAATCTACAGTGCCTCAAAAACATAATATTTCAAGTAGATTTAGACCAAAAATAAAATATGCTTTCAACAGTAAAATGATATTATTATATTAATAAATATGTGAACGAGCACTTTTGTAATTTTTAATAAAATAAAATGTACAATAAATGAAATGCACATTTAATAAAATGAAATGAATTACATTAATATGACTACAGACATAGTAATACATTAATGTTTTAATAAATTTATAAGTTTTTATTTTTATTTTAGTGGGAACTTACAGCCCCATGTTTTTTTTTATAGAAGAAGGGGCAAACGAGCATATGGTTCTCCTGATGTTAAGTGACTACCGCCGCCCATGAACATCCGCAACACCAAAAGAATTGCAGGTGCATTGCCGGACCTTTAGAAAGGAGTAAGCTCTTTTCTTGAAGGTCGTCAGGTCGTATCGTTCCGGGAAAATCGCCGGTGGTAAACTATTCCACAGAGGGGTCGTACGCGGAAGAAAACTCCTAGTGAAACGTATAGTGGTGGACCGCCAAGTATCCCGATGGTGTGGATGGTATCGGGAGGTTTGCTGCGTAGTGTGTTCATGAAATTTGGCGGTTGAGATTAATCCGAACAATTCCTCAGAGCACTCCCCGTGATAGATGCGATAAAATATGCAAAGAGATGCGACATCTCTTCACAGCGCCAATGAATCGAGCCGATCGGAAAGCACTCGGTCGTCACGTTTCGAGCCGCTCTGCGCTGAATGCGGTCAAGTGGAAGGAGCTGGCACTGGGGAGCCCCAGCCGAGAGATGGGAACAGTATTCCATGTGCGGCCTAACCTGCGCCTTGTAAAGTTGCAGGCGGTGAGCCGGCATGAAATACTGTTCCGCTCTGCAGAGCACGCCAAGCTTTTTAGATGCTAATTTGGCCTTCTCTTCCAAGTGACCACGAAACTGGACGTCACTCGATATGTCGACGCCGTGGATTCCGATTCTGGCTAAGGCAACAAGGGGAGTGCCTTGAAACTGAGGAGATGCGACAAAGGGGTTCTTTTTAGCGGTTAACGCGCAAACTTGTGTCTTCTGAGGGTTAAACTGGACTAGATTTAGTCGCCTCCAATCCGAGACTTTGTTCAGCAAAGACTTGACTTCAGACACAAGTTTGTCCTGGTCCTGGTTGTCGGAGACGTTTCCCCGAGAAATATTAGCACGGCCGGTGTAAAGAGCGTCACCAGTGCTATCATCTGCATAGCAATGAATATTGCTGGTTTGCAACATATCATTGACGTGCAGAAGAAACAGTGTTGGTGGCTAGTAAACGGAGCTAGCACCGTCTACATCTACCTTGATGCTCCGATATGCAGGACAGCTAGTGATCCCATTACACAATTTCTCGGGAAGCCCATAGGAAGGTAGCTTCGAAAAAAGCGCTTTGTGCCAAAACCGATCGAAGGCCTTCGCAATGTCCAAACTAACGGCCAATGCCTCCCCCTTGGACTGTACTGCCGCTGCCCATCTATGAGTCAGGTAGACAAGAAGATCACCAGCTGATCGACCACAATAAAACCTTATTGGCGATCACTAATCGGCTGGTGATCCTTAAGGTACCTCATGAGCTAGCAGTTTACAATGGACTCCATTGTTTTTGGAGAACAAGGAGGTGATAGCAATGGACGGGTTGGACTGGGTCTGAGCGGTCGCCATTTTTAAGGATTGGGTGGATGAAAGCCGTCTTCCATGATTTTGGGAATACGCCTTGGGAGTAGTAGTACCGGAAAAGACGCGTTAAGACCGGTGTCAACTCTGGACTACACGTCCTCAGCACAATTGGGGCGATACCGTCAGGCCCACTCGACTCGTGGATGTCCAGGGAGAGGAGTGCTTTGCGAACCCAGCGCTGTGTAAACTGCATCTCCGGCACGGAGCACTCACACCGCAGGACGGTCTACAACTTACTCCCCCCGCCATCGAGAGTCAAGTTGGACGCAAAGAAAGAGCCTAGCAGATCAGCTTTCTCCTTTGCGACATTGGCCAGTGAATCGTCCTCCCTGTGCAGAGATGGAAGAGATGGCTGACAGAAATTCCCTTGGACAGCCTTGACGAGAGACCAGAATGCACGGGTTCCAGAAAGAAGGTGAACTAGCCTATTCTGCCTATGTGCTCTGACTTTGCCTTGGCAATGACTCTTTTGAAGGACCTGGAAACAGAATTATACTCCTTTTTTAGAGCGCTGGTGTTTACATCCCGGGAAGTTAAAGCGTCACCCAGGCTTGGTATTACTCCTGCTTATAGCATGATGCTATTTTACAGGAGCGACCTAACCATGGCTGAGATTTGCCTCCCATGGGCACCACAGAGGAAGGAATAAAAATTTCCATACCCTGAAGTACCACATCAGTGACAGAATCAGCAACAACGTTGGGATCGTCCGGCGAGATGCAAACCCACCCCCAAGGGTAGGATGCAAAGAAAGAGTGCATCCCATTCCAATCAGCTGACCTGTAGTGCCAAACACGGCGACATCCTGCAAAATGAGCCCAGAGTGTCTTGAAGAGAGAAGGAGAGGAGTGTTCAGATATATGCAGAATGAGCTTGCTGTATATGTAAATATCGCAATGGTATGCTTGGACTTGGATACAACTTTCTATTAAACTGGATCCAAAGTAAATGGTAAAACTAAATCGCCTTGTCTGTTAAAATTAAGACTGTTTTAATTTCTAAAATAATTACATTTTATAATAAAATAATTTGAAGCCTTTCGTATAGATTTATGGTTCACAATCAAGCTTGTGCACTGAGTCTTGTAGTGGGATATTTGATGGGTGGTAAAAACTGACTAATATTCCTTCGGCGGCTTGTGGAGTTTTCTATGGAAGCTCGCTTAAATATGTTGCCAATCTTATATGTGACACCACTCATATGGTGGCCGATTTCACTCGGTCATTGTGACGTAGGCGCGGGCGTCAAAGCTTGTTGTCGTGCTAAATTCCCTTGACGTGCTGGAGATTGGCGATCAGGTGTTTGCCGTAACAGATCTCTTGGGCTCTTTGAAATTAAGATTTTTCTACGGTAGCTAACTGTAAAATATAAAGGATATTTCTGCGATATTAGGACCAAATTTAATAATAAAAAGTTGAATGCACTCCGATTTAATTCTGATATCGCGACGAAAAAACCTCAGTCATTACCATGTGTGCTACAAAATACTCGAAATGTCGGGATTTAGGAATAAGTATAATTAAGAGTGATAAAATCCGCAATAATAGTTTTGTCCAACGTCAAGTGTTGCACACTTGGTAGTCGAATTGATAATCGAAGTAACGGATTTCTTGTACTTTAACTCTGCTTCCCGTCGCCGATCTGGATATTTTACACCTGGCGTAAGGAAATGATTAATACCTACACTACCTACATTTTCCATAATCATCTTTTACAATACTTTCTCTATGGTAGTTTTTTTTCTTATACTAAGAAATTTTGTTTTTAATCCTACTGATTGTTCATCGGAAACAGCTTTATCGCTGTGACGATATTTGATGTGCCTTAAAAAACCCGACCGCACATTGTGTGAGCGTTATTAAGGTAAATGTTTCGATTTTATCCGTTAGTGGTTTTAAAAAAGCCTAGTAAAGAACAAGAGAATTAAACAAAACATCTAACACAATTATAAAACATCATAAAAGTTATTAAGTAAATAACATAATTCATACACAAGTATAAAATTGCTAACATTATACCCATTTTCATCAAACAAATTTTAAACTTTAGCTAGCTCCAACTTTGACTTGAAGATAAATATTGTACATGTATGTTGTATGTATAAAATTTGTACAATAGTTCGTTTTAGCTAATAAAACCATTCTGTTAAGTAAACAATGCTGAAATTTATTGAAGCCCTTTCATTGGTAATCAGAACACTTCATTACAAAAGAATGATTGTGGTAGTTGATTGATTACAAAGAGGGTAGTAATTTGACGGCCTCCGAAACAGAAATTAGTCAATGATTTCATTGACTGATTTCTAAAGTCACTGAATCTTGAGATTTAGAAAAAAAAATCCATGAGTGCTTTACTTTAATCGTATTTATTTTTTGTTCTTTTTTCCAAACATATTAAAAAAATAATCCTTAAGTTTTATAAACTAATTTTTTGTCTTTTTACTTTCCTTAAGAACAAATAAAAAAAATTAAATCTAAGCTTGTTTTAACTGCCATCTCGTTAGATATTACTTATTGACTATAAAAACTGGCCAATTTATAAATTTAATATCACATATTCTTTCAAATAAATTGCATAATACATATGAGAATGTGCTACATTTCTATAACCATAATTGGAACTGAAATGAAACTTGGCACCCGTTGTGTTTTCAACAGTTTTATAGGCGATACCGTCATTCCCGAACGTCTTTTGTATCGAATTGGGGCCCTTTTCATGTTTATTTTTTTGATAGGGTAAAAAAGGTAGGAGAGGAGAGGTTCTCAAGAAGCTTGGCAACACAATAATTTTTGTATTGGGAAATAATTGGTTAATATTAGGTTTTCCATACACGAATTCTGAACTTATATATACACTAGCGACTGCCCGCGGCTTAGCTTGCATGGAATCAGAAATTACTGAAATTTTGTTTGTTATTCCTCCCGTACGAACTATACTTTTTTGAGAAATGGCATACCATACCGTAGGTGCCGTGTACCCATAGACTATATTATATTACTTCTTATGGACCGGGTCATTGAATGATATAATTACTTACATACTAGCCAAATATGAATTATCTCATAGAAAGAAGAAAGAAATTAAGATCATTTAGTAACCTATTATAACGATTTGCTTCCAATAATAATATATTATAAATTTGGTAAATGGTTACTAAAAACGCACCCAACTCGGCATAGTCTTGGTAGCTGACAAATTACTTTGACGCTGATCTTCCGTGGATGCCAATCAAAATTTAACAAACATAACAGTATTTATTATTATACAATTTTAATTAAAATGCACACAAATATTTAAATCATTACATATATACATTTATCACATACATATGTATAAAAATGTATATGACAAAAGTAGCAATTACTTAAATAAAATTAAGAAGAAACTAATAAACGGAATAGAAAAGTATGTAAGATACAGTATGTATTTTTCAATAAGTTGACTATTGAATAATTAGTAAATATTTTTTATAGTTATATTAAAATGAAACAACTAATCATATTTATAGTTATACGGAAACAAGGAAATTTTAAAGCGAAAAGATAAATCTTCTTTATTTCCTATCCAGTGGGAATTTTGAAAAAACCAGAAAATAGTTATGAGTGATATATTTTTATGCCCAATTTAAGTTTCTCATAACTATCATTATAAGGAAATAAGGCAACCTTAAAGCAAAAACATAATCCCTTTTCATTCCTGATCCCGTGGGGAATTTAGAAAAATCCTTATTCCTTGTCGACATTACAAAAATTTCAGCTTCCTAGGTTTGGGGTGTGCGTTGATGAGTCAATGAGTGATTACAGTGAGTGAGTGAGTGAGTAATTCTGTACTTTCGCTTTATATTAAGAAAATAATATCTATAAATTATATTTAAATGCGTCTATAATTTATGGGCATTTATGGATGCCAGGGCATCAATAATCATCAACATTATCATCATGATGGATGCCAGGGCATCAATAAAATGCCCATAAATTATAAAAGTCTGCTGCACAAGCATTGATTAACTCTTTAAAGGCTTTCTTTATTGCTTCTTCGAAGTTCATCAAAAAGTGGAAGCTGTTGGGCCAATTTCTGAAAATTGTGGTGGTTAAGGAAGGGTTTATTGATGTTTTACATGGCAAATAATGATTATTATGTATATAATTGATACAAATTTATAAATACCCATCTGTATATATGTATCTGACTGGTAGTGAATTCTTGTAGGCCGCCACTACAAGGGAAGTTTGTTTTACAACCAATATATTTTTATTCAACCGCGGTTAATATACCTAACCACTTAGTGCTTCGTCATTGTGTTAGAATTAATATTCTTTAGTAATATTTATTGCAATTTATGATTTTGATATTTGACTGGTTAGTGACTCATTTAAAATTCAAGGAAGATATCCAACAGCTTTTTATTTTCATCCGACTTCAAGAAAGGACGAAGTTCTCAATTCGTTGGAATATTTTATTCTGTATGTTCACCGATTACTCGAAGACGCCTAAACTGATTTGGAAAAAACTTTAAATAGAGGAGGAGGTTCAATTCTACAGTATTTTTATGTGTGTTATCTTAGAACTTTTTTATAGGTGAACCGATTTTGATGATTGTATTTTTATTTAAAAGCTGGTGGTCCCATATAAATTTGATCAATATCTAACCAGTAGTTTTGAGTTATCCTTACTAATGCGTATTTAATTGACTTCGAACACATTGATGATGTTCTCATTTTATTTATATTGAAGTCGGCTGTACAAAATTTTAAATTTTACCGCTTGTGCTCATTATTTACTTCGACGACAATAGTGAATTCTAAGTTTTTTTTTCGTAGTATTACAAAGTGCCACATTATAATAGATAGGTTTTTAGCAAAAAAAAAACGATATAAAGTTAGGAAAAATTTTAAATATTTTAATATTATTATGCTTTTAATGGAGGTTTCCCTACAAGTTGGTTTCTTAAGATTATACTTGTGTAGCTCTATTTCAGCAGACTTTACTATAAGTCTCATATATGTTGACACAGTGGGGTTATTATATGGAAGTCTGCCTATCTGAAATAATGCAAAAATTGAATAAAAGTTTATTTTTATTATATTTATTTCAAAAGTGTATTTTATCTCAAAAAATATGTTGAGACGTTATCACACGTTCTAAAGACGGAAAAAAGTTTCTTTCGACCCTCGTCATTTGGCAGGTATGTATGGAATTATACACGAAAGCTTCGTGAAATGATAATGATAACATACTACATTTTTATAAATTTTTGTATTTATTATGAGTAAAACATTCGAATAGGATGGGAAACAAACGTAAACGAAACGTATTTTAAATATTAATAATTAAAAAAAATGTAATTGTTAATAATTTATCAGATTATTTTTCAAATTATATGTATTTCGAGACACCCCTCTATCTTAATTAAATTGTACATATACTTATATTAGTTTTTCCTTTGTACATTAAATATCGTGTGTTACGCCTATCAGACATAAAATTTCAATTTCATTTCAAATTCGGTTCGTCAGATAGCCATTGCTAAAAGTAATTTTAATACAGTTTCTATTTTATAATATTTTTGCAATATTAGTTTTAAATGCAATAAAAATATATAAAGAGTAATCGAAAATATGTATAAAGGTAAGTATTTTTCAGTTCAAAGTGGATTACAGAATGACAATGAATTTGACATAGGCTACTATGTAAGGTAGTAGAACAGAATAAACTCCCACACACAGCGCGTAAATTAAATTAAGTAAAAAGAAAATATTAAAAAAACAACAAAAAAGGAAACAAAGGAAAGGAGCCCGCTAGGAGTAAAGGCTTTTTCCAACTTTTTCCGGTTATGCGCTACTGTTTAACCTTCTTTCACAATTCTTCAACTGACTTCAAGTAAAAAATAAGTTCAATTCGACTGTATTTCTTGAGAGTGTTACCTCATAACTTTTTTCTAGGTATACCGATTTTGATATTTTTATTTGAAACCTGGTACCTTTCATGTAGTTCCATATGAATTGGATCAAGATCTAACCATTAGTTTTTGAGCTATCCTTAATAATAGGTATTCAATTGACTTCGACTACGTTGATGATGTACTAATTTATTTATAATGAAGTCAGTTCTAGAAAATTTTAAATTTTACCACTTGTTTCCTACTACCTCTTCAATCGACACACCTTTCTTTCGCTCTACCTTGTTTGCGTCCGCCTGTTGGTTATGTACACATGGCTGCCCGTTTATACCATTTTGTATCAGTGGATCCTGCTAAATGGCCTTTACACTTCTACTTCAGTTCTTGGGAGTGAGGTAATACGGATGATACATTAACTGTCTTGCGAATGTTGTAGTTTTTGTGTTTGTCTTTTAGTTTTAGGTTTAGAACACTTCTTTGCATTGCACGATGACATGTTTGTATTTTATTATTTGTTTGTCTGTTGAAGATTCATGTTAGCGGCCGTATATTCAGTAAAATGGATCTCCGGTTCTCTACGCTTACCATACGAAACTAAGCAGTATTATGCTGCTATTTTATGCTGGCATTCTGTAAGAACGTGGTCCTTGTTGGAAGGACCACCATTTATGCTACAACTATAATATACCAAGTATGAAAAGAATCTAGGATCTGCATAAACGAGTACGTTACCGTTTTTAACCGTCTTCAAAAGGAGGATCTTCTCAATTCCAGTGTATGTTTTTTTTGAACGTATATTGCGCGATATCTTCGCAATTAGTAAACCGATTTTAATATCTCTTTTTTATTAAATAGGCTTTACCTCAAGGATGGTCCCATTAAATTTTGAAGAATAAGTTCCGAAAATAGGGGAAATAGTTTCATATTGTTTAAGGAATTTCATATGATTTATTCACAAATAAAGAACCGATTTTAATGATTCTTGTTTTTCTTAAATAGGTTATACTTCATGGGTGGTCCACTATAAATTTAGAAAAAATACCACCCCTAAGGGTTTCAAATAAATAACTTCATTTTTAACATTTTGAAGTCGGTTTTTACTTTTTGTTAAATTATTAATATTCAATCTAGATAAACCATCTATATAAATTAAAAATAATGGAGGTACTAGGATACTGCCCTGAATCATGGCGCAACAAAATTAATGCTGGCTTCAGAACTAAACATCCTCTCGATCTTCAGAACTTGTTTTCTATCAGACACGTAATTACTTTTTCATGAAGATTGATAGAGATAGATACTGTGTCAAAGATCCTTGCCGAGTCTAGGAAGTTAGGAAACTAATTCTTCAACAGAACTATCAGTCGGCCTGTTCTATCTACATTCGAACTGCTGAGCAGACGTGGTAGTTTTCGTAAGATTAGTGACGAACAGTGAATCCTTTTTACCATCAACAATGAACCTTGGTCCTCAAGGTTGACAACGTATCTGCGATCGAATTAGATGATGTATATAATATGTAAAGTCGTCGTTTTCATTAGATCTTTAAGATTATCTATTACTACGAAGGTTCATTCAAATATGTGGAAAAATGATACAAACTAACTCAAATTTAAAAAAGTAAATGTAAACGGGTAAAGTTGGTAACACAACTCGTGTTACGGACACGTTTGCATCCTCCATATTTACCAAACCTTGTACCTAGTGAAATTTACTAGGCGTAAAGTTTGATAAATACTTTGGAGATTGAAAGAGCGACGAATTAAATGATAGAAATTTGTATATGATTAATCTGTAGTCGCTGAAGGAAGGAGGAAAGGGAATCTAAGTTATAAAAAAGACAACTAAAGCACGAAACGTTGATTAAAACCTGTAACATACTCGTTCTCACCTTTAACTGAACGCCTTTAGTACGTTCTCACCTAGAGATATTTCATTAACTTTAATAAATAGTAAAATTAAAAAAATACTTTATTATAAAAAATAAAGAAACATAGGATAGGTTTATTTAATAATACGATTATCCGATATATGTAGTTTCGGATACTACTCTCGGCTGCAGTTGCTGGCTCAGCTGGTTTTGAGTTGTATCTAGCCATGAGCTTATGCACTGACTAGTTTTCTGTGATACTACAAACTGTTCCAGTTACAAAAGCTGCGAACGCAATATACAAAAAGATGCAAAACTATATTTTGAACGAAATTTATTGATTAAAAGTTACAGTTACAATTATTTGTGTGTGAAAATTATTGGATGAAACGTCGAGTTTGTGGCAATGCTTCACTGTCTCAAATTAATATACATTATATAATATAACTTATGGTTTGTAAATCCCTGAAAATATATATATTAATTAGTAAACCTTATCATTACGTTTACATTTTTCTTCTTATTTTGTGTCTTTCCATAGAGTTAAATTAACAAATGGTAGCTGATCGCATGGAACTATGGGATTCCTGTAAAAGACATAAAATTATTTATTACATTGTATAAAACGGAGTACTAATTGGAAAAGACTTGCAGTTACAAATACGAGTATAAGTAAACAGTAAACGTCACGGCTGAAATCTGGAGTCCGGGTATAACAGGTTTAGCCGGCTACAACAAGGTGCAGCTAATTGCAGGGTACTTGGTGTATTCAATTTATTCATGTTATGTTCGCGCGTTGTCAGAAAAAAACATATTTCAATAGTTTATTAATTAGATTACTTATATAGAACTTTAGATGATTTTGCACTTATTATACTAACATTTATGATAAAAATATTAGTCACCATAAAGCCTTACTACTTTAGGCAATCCATCAGCCCATTTCGTACCGTGGGTGTCATAAGTGGCAACGATGCAAAATTAAATAGCTACAGATAGCTGGTTGTATTACGAAAACGCTGATCTTTTACCACGGGATTATACTCGATTTTAACGCGAATTTTCTAAATGATATTTTATGGACGGATGAAAGCACTTTCAACAAAGATGGATTTGTGATCATGCACAACATACATAGTTTGAGTTGGTGAAACCGCACTTAATGCACGAAGAAAGGGCTCACTATCGATTCAAAGTAAATCTATGGACAGGTATTATTAACGGGCGCTTAATCGGACCTTTAAAATTTCCAGAAGCACTAAATGGGCAGGTCTACCTGGAATTTTTATGAAGAGACCTGCCCATTTTATTAGAAAACTTACCACCAGCAACTTTACGAGATATGTGTTTACAGAATAAAGGTTGCCCCACCCATTACGATTTGCCGGTAAGGAACTTTTTAAATGAACATTTCCCAGGAAAATGGATAGCTCGTATGGGGCCCATTTTAATACCAGCACGGTCACCGGACTTTAATCCATTGGATTTTTTTATTGGAAATATCTAAAAGAAAAGAAAACAATCCTGCATTTTCATTGCAGAGCTTCGACAAAAATAATCAAATTTTTTCAACAAGCAAATAACAGAATATTGGAGCGGCCTATAACATGTTCTTTCACAAGAGGATGACGCGCCTTTATTAGAGCAAGAGGTCGACAATTCGAACATTTATTGTAAAAATTATCGATAAAAATCATAAAGAAATCATTCGTTTTGTTATCACTTACTGATTTTTTTAGTAAGTTTACAAAATAAAGGGGGCAGGTTTAGCTACCTGAATAATTCTAGTCACTTCTATATCTTCTATCTTGCTTGCACTTTCATACTCCTGAATGCGTCATAGCAACTAAAAATGGAAATCATCGTATGTATCGTAATTTTGAATGTGTTTTGAAAATTGGATAAAAAATGAACTACTTTTTACTTTTCTATGGATATTAGGTTTAAAATCGGCCAAATTAGCTTGAAAACGAATTATTTTTCTTAACATTAATCAATCATTTAAAAAAATTCTGATTGAGTAATTTGCACAAAATCTTTCATATGCCAGAAAAAAAATTATACCACGAAAAGTTGAAGTAAAAGTACCAAGTATTATACCATTTTGAAATCTACATGAATTGCGCCAACTTTTAAATACCGTTGCCAGGTCCATGTGGGTACATTTTTTTTACAGTATGAAAGGTCCAACTTGCTCGATAAAACTTTAATGTTACATTTTTTACACTTTTACGAATTTTTATGTATTTATTTCTAACAAACCGTAATAGGTACTGAAAAATAAAATAGTAGGTATAGTAGACATATTATTAGGCTGCACAAAATAGGAAAAAAATTAAAATCGGTCCTCATTTGCAGATGCAGCATCAAAAATATTGACGCAAAGGCTGATTTTCTGGAAAATTTATAAATCAGCCTTTATCTTTTGAACCAAGCTTTTTTAGAGATAGGACTTAATTTTTTTTCGAACAGTCTACAACCCCATTTCGTTTGATCGTTACGTTCTGGGACACCCTGCAGTTAGTTCTTTACTTTTTAGCATTCATAAATAAACTTATATGTAAAACTCCGATATTAATATATTTATAGTGATAGATCTATCGAAAATCCGATATTTTAAAAAAACATCAACAGTTTTAGTTAGAACTGATCACTTGGAATGATCAGTTAAACTGACCGTGTGTGGCGTCCGTAACATATATGGATTGTTACTAGATTGATAAGCACGCCCACATTTTTCTTACCATGGAGACACCAATTCGAAGGCTTTCGCTTGCATTTTCTTTATGTTAATTCCATTATCACAGAACAAACGCGCCATTGAAGATCCTTTACGAATTGTTTTAAGTTGATCTGAAAACATTTTATATATATATATTTATTTTTATTTATTTTATTCTTTATTGCATCCTTAAACAAAAGAATACAAAGGGCGGACTTAATGCTTTGAGGCATTCTCTACCAGTCAACCCATGGAGTGGTGAGAATTTGATGTAAGTGTGGCAATATAGAATAAGAGAACACAATACAAATGATAATTAACTACATAATATATACAAACTACTAATAAATAAACTATACATATATGATCTATCCTTACATATATACAAATATATAAATAAATGGATATACATACAAGTATATATATATATATTTAAATACATACATAATTAGTATATACAAATGACTATGAATATATACGTCAGTTTGGCAATACATATTAAATAGATGAGTCATGTAAAATGCGTTGTCTTTAAGAAATGATCACGGACCAACTTTTTAAAAGCGTACTTATTGGGAGCTTTTCTGATGTTATCGGGCAAGGAGTTCCAAAGGGTGTAGCCTGAACTGTGAAGGAGTTACCATAGAACTCGGTGAAGTGAACTGGAGTACAGATTTTGTTGTTAGAAGAAGAGCGTAGGACCCTATCATGAGATGAAGAAAGATAATGAAATTTACTCTTAAGATAAGAAGGCGAAGATGGAACATTTAATATGGGAAAAAGTACAAGTAATATTCTGGAGTTGCGCCTCTGCCGGATTGTAAGCCAATTTAGCTTAGATCTGTATTGAGAAATATGATCATACTTACGAAGCCCAAAGATAAATAAACTTAGAACAAATAAAAACTATGATCCTTTTTATTTGTTCTAAGTTCTGCTATTTATTATTAGTAATCTTAACGTAGTTTAGTTGTAGTTGTCTTGCAAATCATTTTTATTTTTATTGTTTTGTGCATTATATTTGTCTTTTAATTTTTGAGTGTGTTAGCTGGCGGGTGGTGCAGGGATGGCAGTTTAGCAATCGAAATTATTACTATTTTTTTACGTTATATAATTTTAATTATACTAATTTATTTATTCTTATAGTTATATGTCTATATTATTTATTTATTTTTATATATTCTATTACATATAGATGAGTTCCGATGATGATTCTTTTCTTTCTGCCAACGAGTTTTCTTCATCAAATGACAGTTATTGCTCTATTACTGAAACGTTAGGGGATTTTGTGCGACATAAATTCGATGAATCCCGCTCTTTGTTTAATGTTTGCCACATTAATGCACAGAGCGTACCTAGTCATTACAGTGATCTGATTGAGGCTTTCTCTGACGCAGATGTTCATGCCGTCTTGATTTCGGAGACTTTGCTTAAGCCCCATCTTCCTTCTACTTCTTACCCTCTCTCTGGCTTCAGTTTGATATGCAACGATCGAATTGATAGGAGAGGGGGTGGGGTCGCTATATATCTTCGTTCTGACTTTTCTTATAAAATTCTTGCTTCTTCTTCCCCCTATTATACTGCATCTGCAGAATTTCTTTTCCTTGAAGTTTGCGTAAAAGGAGCCAAATTAGTACTTGGCGTTGTCTACTGTCCTCCTTCTGTCGAATACTTCTCCAGTCTTGAAACAATTCTGGAATCCTTGGGGTCGGAATACTCACATCACGTCATCATGGGCGATTTTAATCCAGATCTCCTCACTCCGCACTTAACCCGTTCCTCCAAGCTCCTTCAAATTGTCGAGTCGGTAGGCCTCCACATTTTACCTTTACAAGCCACTCACCACAATATTGATGTGGAGGATACCTGGCTTGACTTAATCCTTACCTCTGCTCCTTCTCTTGTCTTCTGCCACGGTCAACACTTTGCACCTGCTTTCTCCTATCATGACCTCATTTTCCTTTCTTACGTCCTCAAACCTCCTAAACCTCCAGCTAAAACTCTACACATGAGTTGTTTTGGTCGCTTGGATATTGAAAAGCTCTGTATGGATGCATCCAAAATAAACTGGAACAGCGTGGTTTCTGCACCCACTGTGGATGAAAAAGTTGGGGCTTTGAATGAAGCTATCCTTACATTATATGACGTACATGCTCCCATCAAAAAAGTGAAGCTCAAGCGTCCACCTGCGCCTTGGATGACGATTGGGGTTCGGATTGCGATGAGACGTAGGGATCGCGCTTTCGGCAAATTTAGAAGAGATCGATGTGATCAAAACTGGACGCTTTATAAAGTTGCAAGGAATCGGTGCAATCAGATGATACGCAACGCCAAACGCCGATTTATTCTTAGTAACATCTCATCTTCTTCCCCTGCTAATATCTGGAAGTTCCTTGGAACCATAGGTATCGGTAAACGACACCGTTGTGAGTTTCAAAGGACGATTGGTCTGGATGATATCAATTTTCATTTTGTCTCCAACAGTCCTCTTGATCACCAGACCAAGCGTCTTACTGTTGAACACTTAATGGGTTTACCTCGTCCTGATATTAATCTGTTTCAATTTTCTCCAGTAGCTGTAGATGAGATCAAGAAGATAATCCTTTCCATTAAATCTAATGCTGTAGGTTACGACAACATCAGCCGACGGATGATTATCTATATACTAGACCATATCCTTCCAGTCATCTCGCACATCATTGACTTCTCCTTGGATTCTGGTAATTTTCCCTCACTGTGGCGTAAGGCTTACGTTATTCCCTTACAAAAGATCCCAAATCCCACTTTACCCAATCATTTCCGACCTATATCCATCCTTCCCTTCTTATCCAAGGTCCTTGAGGCCTGTGTCCACAAGCAACTTTCGCAGTTTATCTCTCGTAATAACTTATTAAGTCCCTTGCAGTCTGGCTTTAGGCCCGGTCATAGTACCGTTTCCGCACTCCTGAAAGTAACTGGTGATATTAGGGCAGGCATTGAGGACACTAAAGTCACTGTGTTGGTTTTGGTTGACTTCTCGAACGCCTTTAGTACCATTAGTTATGACATTCTAATTTCCATCCTCTCCCTTTCTATGATCTCACCCGAAGCACTGGATTGGTTTTCATCATATCTTCGAGGGCGCCAGCAGTCGGTTCGCATCGATGAGCTATCATCTAGCTGGCTTGACATACATGCTGGTGTCCCTCAAGGCGGCATATTATCTCCTTTATTGTTTTCTATATTTATTAATCTCATTACTCAAAACCTTCAGTCTGCGTATCATCTGTATGCTGATGACTTGCAATTGTACACACAAGCGAGTATTGACGATATTTCTACAGCGGTGGACACACTTAACAGGGACCTTAAGAACTGGTCTGACAGGTTTGGCCTAATGGTCAACCCTTCGAAGTGTCAGGCCATAATAATTGGTAGCCGTCCGATGATCCAGAGATTGAAAACAGTAGCTGTACCTCCTATCTTTTTTAATAGTACTGAGATTCAATTGTGTTCCACTGTGAAGGATCTAGGTTTATTAATTGATTCAACTCTGAGTTGGAAATCCCAAACAACGACCGTTAGCCAGAAAGTCACTGGTACCCTGCGTTCTCTCTATCGCCTAAAAAACCACCACCATCTTTCATTTCATTTCTACCATCTGAAATTAAGACAATGCTTGTGCAGAGTTTAATTTTTCCCCTAATCGACTATGGTGATGTGTGTTATTTCGACCTGAATGCAGACCTTCTCAACAAATATGACCGTCTTCTGAATAACTGCATTCGATTCATTTTCAATCTTCGAAAGTATGACCATGTATCCACGTATCGATCACAATTAAAATGGTTACCTATTCGTCAACGCCGTAGTTTGCGTGCACTCACCACCCTTTATTCTATCCTGATGTCTCCAACTTCCCCTACCTACTTATCTCCTCACTTTCAGTTGCTTAGTGCTAGTCATGAGAGAAACCTCCGCTCTACGAACAACCTTCTTCTCCTATGTCCATCCCACAGCTCTGGACTTGTTCATTCTTCTTTCCACATTCAATCTATTCTCCTTTGGAACGCACTCCCTCTCGAAATCAGGACGGCTAGCAATCGGTACGCGTTCAAGATGAAGGTTCGGGAACACTTACTTAATAAATTGGCAGAATCATCATCCTCATCATTGGCAGAACCAGCGTCCTCATACGGCCAGCAGTGAAGGACCACGTCTCTGATCCATAAGACATCACTGGCAACACGCACTAGTTGTACATGTGTATATGTATGTATATGTGTATATATGTATGTATGTGTGTGTATGTATGTATATGTATATATATGTATATATATATATATATATATATATATATATATATATATATATATATATATATATTTATTGTTCTTATTGTAATTATGTATATTATATATTTTATATACATATATGTGTATGAATATTAATATAATTTTCTATCTATTTTTATCTATTTTTTGCGATGTACCATTTATATCTTATGTATTTTATTTCCATGTATTACATTTTTTTTGTTATTTTATTTTAGTATTCGCATATTAACTTTTTATTACACCTACTTCATTCTATCTCTGCATCATCCCAAGGTAGACTGGGAGAGAATGCCTTAGGCATTAAGTCCGCCTATATACCACTTGTGTATATGAAGTTTTAAATAAATAAATAAATCTTATACAGTTATTAAGGAGGCGTTCCAGCTTGTTCAGAAGATCTTGGGACAGGTCGGGGTAACACACATCTGCATAATCAATTATGGGTAATATAAGTTATTGGACAAGCATGATCTTAGATTTTGTGGAAAGAAAATGTTTTAAACGATACAGAGAGCATAACGTGGCAGTGACTTTACGACTCACATCTTAAACCTGAGTTCTCCAATTCAGCGTGCTGTCGATGTGAAGGCCAAGATTTCTAACAGAATTGCTGAATGTAATTGTAGTATTATCATAGTAAATAGGAGGTAAGTCTGTCAGATTAATCTTAGCCAGCATCCTTGAGCTACCCACCAGTATAGCTTGGCATTTCAAAGGATTAACCAAAACTCCATAACGAGTAGACCAATCCTTGATAGCTGCTAAGTTGCCGTTAAGGTTTTTGATCCCATTATGGATATCCCCAATCTCAGTTTGCACATAAAGCTGACGGTCATCGGCATATAAATGTACTTATATGCCGATACTATACTTTTTAAAATAATTTATCTTAAACGTAAAGCGGAGAGGTTAGGCTTTTTTATGATTTATTTTTATGACTTAATGCATAACTTGTTTTTATCACAAAATATTTTATAAAAATTAGATATCATTATAAGTACGATCAACTATTGAACACAGTCCTTCTCTCCTATTTCTAGAAGGGTTAGGTCTGGAATCTACCAAAGCAATGAAAGGGAGGAGGGACCAGGGTGTGTTGACCGAAGCTGAGCGGAGATGTGTGCTGCATAAAGCGGAGCCAGGCTGTGAGTAGGGAGTGTGGTGATTGGCGATCTCACGTGTCTTCCCATTTTCTACACATTCTCAATATCCAGTCTCAAGCCTTTTGCCAAATTAATTTTTTTCAATTAGTTACTTGTATTAAAGCCGTGGTAGCTCAGATGGTTAATGCTCGCTGTAAATATAACAGAACGCGAGAAACCCGGGTTCGATCCCTGCCGACACCAATGAAATTGTTAATTGCAATTTTAAGTGCTGATATACCACGTGCTCGGCGGTGAACGAAAACATCGTGAGGAAACCTGCATGTCTGAGGAATAAGAAAAAAAAATATTTCGAAGACATTGGGCACACGCACACGCATTGGGGCAGCGCAGCGGACACTTCCTTGCCCTAAAACCCTCTCAGAAATGAGGGAAGGCCTGTGCCCAGCAGTGGAACGTATATAGGCTGTAACTTTACTTTTTTTACTTGTATTTTCCGTATACACGTCTATTATTAACAAAGTTGGTCGAGCAAGTAGGTGAGTTTATGTATTTGGGGTGTTTTGTTAATTCAGCAGGGATGGGAGATATGATAAGCATATAGAACGACGAGTGAACGTAGAAAATAAAGTAAATGGGGCTCTACACTCTATTGTGAAAAGTCAGAATGTGTCAAAAAAGGCACG